>CM032438.1:7282500-7882500 GCA_019049465.1 Dryas iulia moderata
AATGTTGAAGAGCCATACATCGTTCAGCCAACACGTGTTCATTCAGCTTTTGACGGCCAATGGAATGTTAAACAAGACTTAGGTATTATCGATCCAGATAAATTTGTGCTTAAGAATACTGATTACTTAGCACCAAGTAGTAAAATGGAGATTGTTTATGCAAGTAAGCCTGCACAAGAAACCTTCAAATATTGGAATCCACCTAGCTCTCCTGACCAAGTTGTTAATCAAATATTTGAAGAACCGGTAGCACGTAAAGTAGCCTCTTATAATGAAGAACCTAAGTTTGAAGTTTATAATTATCTTGATGGCCCAGCTATAGAAAATGAAAGGAAAATTGAATATGTTCAGCCTTCTTTGCTAGAAAATATTAACACTTTGCATCGCCAAAGTAAAGCATATGAACCAGTTGCTGACCCAATAAAAAGTGAACCACAAGTGCAACAAGACATCCTAATAGACTCTGATATTGTTAAAGTGAAGCCTACCTATGATTTACCTACTTTTACTATTAAGAACGAGTTTTCTCCAATATTTTATTATATTGATAATGTTGAATCACGTTCTTCGAAGCAATCTGTACCACAAACTAAGCTACCTAAAAAGTTGTTCGGGCAAAAAGGCGAACCTCGTCCGAAAAAAACATTTACATATGCAGGATTTGCTGACTTTACAACAGTTGTTGGAGACACAGTTATTATTTTCACACCTAATACTGAAACCGTGAGGCCTCAGAATCCAGATGAGGTTAATGTTTTTCCATCAGCTAAACCGGTAGATAAATTAGCAACGAAAATCACCTTTTTATCAGCTGACATTCCAGTTGCAACTTCGACTTTCAAAGCTCATGAGGCCAATGCAGCTACAAAGGTAACACATATCAACGATGATCGCAGCTCAGAAAAGACTTATTATAATAACGAAGAAGATCTTAAAAAGGTAATGTATGAAATTGATAACAAAGCACCTGACACTGTAAGCGTACAGTATAATAATGGTTTTGATCTTAATTTAGACGTCATACAACCATCAGAACCAGCTTTCACAACAACTGAAAGCTCAAAAATTACAGATGATTTAGAAATCTTACCCATGAATGACTATAATTCTAAAGCTACTGACCCTCTAACTTTACTAATGCCAACTGCAACTATTACTGAAGAATCAATAGAATCTGTTGTAACTGAAGGCAGTGACACTAATATATTTACAAACTCCGAAGAAGAAACAGAAAACACGGCTGCAGAAGTAACAGAAAAAGCAGAAGAAGAGGAAACAGAAGATGATCAAGAAGATGAAAATAGTACTCAAGAAGTAGTTGATGAAATACAAACTACTACCGAAAGTGGACATAGTGATGAATCTTACGAAATTGAAACAACAACGGAAAATAAATATGATAAGCATGAGGAAATCTATTGTACTGATGGCCTTGAAACACAATCTACTATGACTACAGCATACAAAACTTTAACATACCTAACAACATATTTTATCCCATTAGAGAGCACTGAAACTACAACTTCGGTTAAGTCGGACGTTGTTGTTGAAAGTAATGTGGGTTATATAACTAATTATGTTTGTAAAACCACTGAAAATATTTCACCGACATCAGTTGTAAGCGAAGAAGTGGAAAATACAGAAATTAGTAATATCGAAGCTCCAGAATTAATTGAAACA
Organism: Dryas iulia moderata; assembly: GCA_019049465.1. Taxonomy (NCBI): domain Eukaryota; kingdom Metazoa; phylum Arthropoda; class Insecta; order Lepidoptera; family Nymphalidae; genus Dryas; species Dryas iulia. Next base: position 7,284,181 of record CM032438.1, read on the forward strand.
AGTTACATAAATACTTCAGAGGATCCAGAAATTAACACAGAAAGTCCGAAAAAGACTACACCTATGGAAAAAGATGTTCAAACTATAACTGAAGAAGAGGAATCAATATCAAGTCACGAAGATAAAGTTTCAGATTCACAGGATGTAAGTGACACAACGTCAACTACAGAAAGAATTTCAACAAGTCAAAGTCACGTTGAAGTTTCTGTTAGTACAGAACATACGCCGACTGAAAATCTCAATATAATAAATGACGATGATTCTGAAAACGAAATAGATCTTATATATAAAACGCTTTATACAACTTATACATATTTCACTACATTCTTTGGAGATCACACTTCCAGTATTGAAAGCCATAAATCAGTGGTGACTAATATAATAACTTCGACTCTAGATTTATCTAAAATTGATCCATCATTACTCGGCGCATTTGACGATGATATTAGCCCAACTAGTGTAAGCAATGTTCAGCCTACTGAGTCTCTTGCAATTAATAGTATCATTGATTTAGTTAAAAATAAGGACGTTATTGAATCTGTTGAAATTAATAAATCTTATAGTTCTCAAACTCCAACTCCCTTACTCGACGATGAATTAGTAGCTAGCATTAAACCAGATTCTGTTAAAACTTACTATACTACATATACTTTCTTTACTACAATTTACGTAGGTTCAGATGCAAATGTTTGTAGTAGGAGTGAAGTTTATACTAATTATGTTGGTCCTGATGAGCTAAAACCTACAAAAACGAACCAGTTACCAAATGAAAATACAAGAGCACAGTTCGATTTTAGGAATTGTATGCAAATTAAAGGAATGACTCAAGATAGTGGTAATGAAAATTCATCATTTGAAAGTAGCGTCACAATGGAAGAAAAACAAGTGACAGAAAATAAAGATAATGAAAATCCACAGCCATCGCCTATTGAAGTAGATATGTTGTTTAGTGTCGAATCAAATCCGCTTATTTCTGAAAACTCATATGTGACGGATGTTAAGTCTTCTTCTTCCAAAGGAGAAACAAAATTTTTAGACAACAATAACGTACTTGATGATCAAATAAGTTCTGAGAGCAATATTGACGAAATTCTTCCATCCCCTACACTACTACTTCAAACTAGTTACACAACATTCACTTACTTTACTACGATGTATATAGGTAAAGATTCTAGCAAAGTGAAAAGTCGCTTAGAAACTATAACGAATGTCGTTACAGAGACAATCACACCGAAAACAGAACCCGAAGAAGAAAATAACTTACCAATAACGTATTATACAACTTTCACTTATTGGACGACGTTATATAAGGATAAATCTACAACAATAACAAGTCGTGAGGAGATCGTTTCTAATGTTGTTACACCTTCAGTTCAAGCAATACCTACTATCAGTCCTATAGATACCACACCTATAGATGTTGTAAGTGTTTTACCACCCAAAGAATTAGAAGTGGCTCTAAAACCTTCTTTAGTAGACGACACTCTTGAGCAAGACGACGGAAAAGCTACATTTTATACAACGTACACTTACTTTACAACATTTTATGCCGGTAATACATCTCAAATACGGAGCAGCCTAGAAACTGTTACTAACATTGTTGACAATACGAAAGTTGTCGAAGACAACCAATTAGCTAGAAAAGTACCAAGTGGGGCCGTTGATAAAAATTTAATTCAAGATGAAAAGCCTCGTATTATTCCAACTAAACTTAAGGAAGAAATTCAAGCTACTAAGTTACCCGAATTGTCCAGCGTATCTCAAACCGTTTTACAAGGAACGTATATCGATAATTTATTTGCCGAAGTTAAGCCACTTGAAAATAGTACACCGCAATCAAATATAGAGAAAAAGATTCTTTTTTCACAAGTCGCAGTTATATCTGGCGATTCAACCATAGTTACAAGTGATAATAAAACCTTGATTGAAGAACCGTCCTCTTCAAATACTACACCATCTACAACCACTACAGAGGGGTCTATAATTAGTCCTACTCCTGAAGTAATAGAAAGCTCACTTGTGGAATCTGAAATAACAACTGAATCTCAATTTGATACCGAAGAAGACGAAGAAGATGACTCTAATACCAAGAAGAAAAGCCGCCTGACTTTTACAACAAAGAAACCTTCGTTTACTCCAGTTATTATTCCGTTTGCTTCAAGAAATAGGCCAACTTTTAGCCCCAAACGTATAGGCACGCCAAATAGCGCTACTACAATAACTCGCGCAGATTCTACACCAACTATCACTGCAACTCCTACATTAAAATCTGTAAGACCGTCAGGTGCTTATAGCGGTAGTCGAAAACAAGGTGCTGTGGTTGGATCGTCAAGCGCTGGAAGAAGATTCCCAGGACGCAATAGCCCAACAGTTAATTTGTCAGCTAATACTCCTGCTTCACGCGCTGGTGGATTTCCTAGAGGCGGAAGTATTTCTCCAACTTCAAGAAGGACTGGTTTTAGATCAAGTTCACTTAGAAGTAACAGTTTAGATTACGCAAGTCGATCTGCAATACCTAGAATACGTCCGACAGCTTCATCAAGATTACGTGGAAGCAGGCAATCAGCTTCTATAAACTCCTACTCTCCAATAGATCAAAATGAATCTGAAACTTATGCGACTCAACAAGAAGAGAGTGCAACTGAGTCTCTTGATGAGTTTACTGAAGTGGCGCAAAATAGACAAACTACAAATAATCCTCTGCTTAGATTTAGGAGGCCGCCTGTTGCCCGACAGCCAGGTACAGCCATAATTCCAAGATCTACAACACCTTCCTCAAGACGAAGCTTAACTACACGTGGAAGGACAACGACGACAAGGCGGTCAACTACTCGTGCAACTTCAAATCCTTTGCTTGCGTTGCGCCGACAAAGACCAACAAACTCTCTTTTCCCTAGAAGGAATTTATTTAAGCAACCGGAACCAGAGCCCGAAGAAGAAATAAGAGAAAATGAACAAAATGAAGAAGAGGAAGAACTTTTAGACGAGGAAGAATTTGAGGAAGATAATGATTATGAATCATCAGATAGGAAAGAACAACAAGTAGCTTCTCCAGTTGCTCCGTCAACAAGAAGAAATCAAAATGCAGTGCAGATAAGACCTTTTGCATTTAAAAGACGAGTTAGGCGTCAAGTTGATTATGGTAACAGAAAATATAATAATTTTAGAAGGCCTGGTGTTAAATCAGCAAGCACCCGAAGACCTGAACCTGCTCCTGAGACCGAACCTCCCGCACCAGTAACTCAAAAACAAAAATCTGGTCGCTACATCTCGCGTGCTGGAAATACTAGAACTACAACTGCATCAGCTCCAAAGGTTTCTTCTAGGCAACCGTTTATTGTAAGAGGAGATAGTAGTAGAACAACAACTACTTCAGCACCGGCATACAGGAGAGGGAAAACAAGAACTAACTCAAGAACTACAACACTTTCATCGAGACCTAAAGCACCACGGCTAGCTGGTAGTAAAACAACACAATCATCTAGATCTAGTCCTAGAACGACAAGCTCTCGATCTAGATCAAGGACAACAACTAGTAGAGCTTCTAGCAGACAAAGAAATTCCTTTGAAAATTTGAGTGGGGAGAGATATAATAAATATGATAATCTTTTAAACGATGGCAAAATTACGATCACACATCAGGTGCCATTTGAAGTAACTATACCGGTAGTAAATGGAAAGATTACAGAATATAAAAATCTTTTAACAGCTAAGCCTAGCGTTGAAACTTTACTCCTCAATCAAGTATCAACATCATTAAGTCCTATTGGGGCTCATCAGTTAGTTCTTGTAGCTGAATCCACAGAATTGGCTGAAAATGGCGCAACAAAAATTACTAAGTATGTTTTACATGAGACTCCTACCACTACAGTCATATTTACTCCAACAACTATAAGAGGTCGTAAAACATCTTTTTCGCATGTTTTACCCAGCACTGTTTATAATGTGGAGCCCGTGGTGCAGACTGTGGCACCTGAAATTAATTCAAATGTGCCTTTAGCTAACTTACTTTTATCACAACTTTTGCTAGGTAACCAGCAGCCCGCCATAAATCCTTTGCTAGCATTACAAGGACAAGCTTTGTTACCTCAACAACCTGTAGTACAAACACCGGTAACTGAGTACAAAACTAGGTCTACAACCTATGTTACAACAGTAACTGATGCAAGAGAGACAGTTCTTCCTATTACTTTTAGAGGTATTCCAATATTAACAACAATATCTGATCCAACAACGAATGTCATAACCGCTACTGAATTTATAACCGAAACAGTGGTTACTACCCCAACAGTTTTAGCTCCTCCACCTCAGTACAACTCTTTGTTATTACCGTTACTTTTACAACAACAACAACAACAACAGCAACAGCAACAGGCGCTATCTTTACAAACGGCTAATCCATTACTTGGTTTAGCACAATCTGATCTTAGTTTACTACAAAATAATTTAGTGCCGAACAACAATTTGAATAATGATATTTATAGTAACAGTCCTAAACCGAACATATTGTCAGACTTGAGTAGTAACGAAGATTTTGCAGAAGATATACAAGATAGTGGTGAAGATATTCCACCTCCATCACCAGCTCCCACTAGAAGGAAAAGCAAACAACGAGCTCAAAAACCAGCCCCGCCTAAATTAACAAGTGTGGTGACATTATATGTGTCGGGCAAACATCCAGGAGAGTTTAGTACTGTGCTATCAACTGTCGTTTCTGATGACACTCAAGTTGTTAGGAAGCGAGAAGCCATCTACTATGAAGATATTAAGATATTGCCATCGATTTTGCCATCTATAGACCAACTTGTAAGTTCACAAGGAGACAATGTTTTGGAAAATTCCATAATGTCTGATATGGATAAGTATTTAGCAAATACTCCTATTGCATCACAAACAGAAACGCAAAGTTTAGAAAGTATAGTAGGTAAAGTGAGTGAACATGTCAATTATAATGCGTCACCAACTTATGCTGTCAAATTAGAATCTCCGACCACACTTAGATATTCAAAACAAAGTTCCGTTGACGATGTCTCGTGAACCCGAACAACCGGTTAGGTCTGTAAAGTAATGATTTAGTTATTTATTTACTTTGTATCATAGTAAGTTAACTATGAATAGTGCCTTATAGTTTTAGCATTTAGTGTTAGATAAAAATATTTTTGTACTTGATTTTGTAGATAGGAATTCCAATGTTTTAATAGGTATTCTTTAAGATCACCAAAAATGTTATTGACGTGTTACCATATATGAAAATGTATCGTCAAAAGTAAATGTTAGGTAAGAATATATCTAATCACTGCCTAAGAATTACTCATAAATTCTAGATTTAATTCTTAATATAAATATTTTGTAATACTCGACATGCTTCATTTGTAAATTGCAAATTACGACTTAAAATGTTAATAATAAATTGTAATTAAAATAACTTTTGTTTTATTTGTCTTCGCTTTCCGTAATTTTGAACTTATTTATTGTACAATAAGAAAAAAAAAAACATTAAAAGTACTTAATTTTTTCATTTTAAATACTTAAATTTCAAATGTAGTAAATATTTATTAACTCATATTAATTCAAGTTTCAATAGTCTAACATTTTATAAAATAATCATTATATAATATAATCATTATATAATATTAAACATTACTTATAACTTATAAAATTTGACTTGTATGACTTTACTGAGCATGACTGAGAGACTTGAGTGGAGTTCCCTTGAAGATCTAAGATCCAATTGGATGGTTCTATCCCACATTCCGCATCACCAACCGTCTTGGGAGGTGAGTCAGTTATCTGATAATAATATATTAATACTTACCAATGTGTATTTAGATGTTCATAAAATTTTGCCATATCTTTGCATAACCTTTTTGCTATATCTTGAAATTATAATTGTGTCTTCAAGTATATTAAAAGTGAATATATTGTGTAGTGATTTTCTGAGCATCTAATTTGTAAAAAGTAGTTATTTGGGGATTTGTAACATTGTTAAGTATTTGTAAATATAAAAAAAAGAGAGACTTAAGTCTCATTACATAAACACAATTTATAAAGCTAACTGTTAAGGTATAATATATGATATTCTGAATTTGTTTACGGTGAATCTTTTATGTAGTGCAAATTTAATAAAAATATACTAACATTCTATGTAATTGAGCAAAACTATTAGTTGCACAGTGCTTTATGTTCAATATAATATGCACGAATGAAATTATTAAAATTTTTAATGCACGCCATTAACTTCATATTCTAGAAGTATTTAGACAAATTGTTATTTCAAATATTAACATACAGTATTATAATTAAAATTATTTATAATTAAATTACATTTGAAAAGGGTTTGCTAGTTTTTTCTAATTATACATTGTTACGGAAATAAGCAAAGTTAATAAAAAGTTGTATACAAAAAAATATATTTTTATTGTATTTTATGTATATACTAAGAATTCTAATTTTCAGCATTTAACACAAATGCTATAGTATATGATAATTCACCTTGGAGACCGGGAAGAGATATTGATGTGGAGAGTAGAAATGACGATGAAAGAAAATTAAAAAACTTGGCTACACGTATTATGTCAAATGGTGTTGAGGTTTTAGTAAGAGACAAAAGTTCTGATGGAAAACAAGAAAAGGTAACATAATTATTTTATATTATCATTACGAAACATTGATTTGTACTTTGGTTATCGTATCTTACTAAATTTGGACCTATAATAAAATGTTTTTATTTTTTTTTGCTAAAAAATAATATTTAAACAATAATTTGTAAGAAGTTATTTCTTTAATATTTAGTGACAAATTAATGTTATTTTCTCAGAGAAAACTTAAGGTTATGTCTTTACCTTCATCAAAACCTTTCAACATTCGTATAAGTTCTACACCACCGAATAAGTCGTTGTTGTCGTCAGCAACTGCTACAATTATAAATCAGCAGCATATGAGTGCATTATTTCCAATGCATCAGCTGATGCAGCACAATTATATTATCAAGACATGTATGACTACATACACTTACCTTACTACAGTAGTTCAAAACAAAAGAAGTGCTATTTCTACATTTGAAACTATAGTCTCAGTGGTCACTACAGAATCGCTGACAAATCTTTACGCCACTGATGTCATAGCTGATTTGAAACCTACTAAAGTAAGAGTTACAAGTTTGGAACCACTTTTAATGACGAACCACAGCCCTGGGTTCCAAGGCCCTACAACATATACCCAATACCTCGTACCTGTAGTATGACTAATTGTTCATTTTATAGGCGATGTTAACGTTTTCTCCCAATCTTAACTACCCACACGCTACTTCAAATTGCTAAAATTTATTTTAATTAACATGATTATATATCTCAATTAATAATTTCCCCGGTGGTACATATATATTTAATAAATTCAAGTGTTTATTGGGTCTATTTGATAGAAACAAATAAAATATGTATCATTTTTTTTACAGACAAAATATATGGAAGTAAAAACGATACAACCTTCAGTTGCTTCGAATATATTCGTTAACAACATTCCAAAAATTGATAAAAGAATTGATAGTGAAGAAGAAAATAATTTTGATGTTATACAACCATCAGAAATCAGTCATGCCTCTTGTACCACGTCTTGTTCTTGCAGTCATATGCAAACAGAAATGTTGAAAACCAAATATACGAATAACAAATCCTCTATTCAAAGTTTGGAAAAACATAATATAAAAACTAGTAAGTTTAGTGGTACAAATGTGAACATCAAGCCAACTCACAAAAATGTCATTGAATCTACATTATATCATCCTTATGAATATGAAAGTAGTTCTCAAGCTCCACCTACGGACAAAATTGTGGAAAAATATACACAGGTAAATGATTACTCTGACGAAAAAGATTCAAATTCTGTAGAAAATAGTGATCTACTTACAAATGAACAAGCACCACTTCCTGTAAAAGGTAACAAAAATCAAGCAAATAAAACTTCTGAAAAAATAAAGCCAGAGAAACCACAGAAAATAAATAAAAATAAATTTGTTGTGGCAGAACTAATAAAACTAGGTTCATTAGGCATAAAAGGACTTTCACAACTAGCCCCTGTCATTGAAAAAATGACAGGTGGATTTATGAAACGACAAGAAGTAAATAAAACTATATCTACTTCAACCACTTTTAAGCCCCCACACAAAGTAACGTCTTACAATGCAAATAAAAGGGTTGATAATGATATTGAGTCTAAAGTTGGTAATTTTCCAATATACATACCTGTTGATGAAATGGAAGCCTCTGAATCTCAAATTGGTCTTACAAATGTTACTTTACATCAAAATTTTGCTTGGGCAGCAGAGCACAAGAACCCCATATCTCATCTTATCAGGCCAAAGATAGTTCATGAAAGTCCATTGGTAAATGGAGGCATACCGATAAGTCCAGGTGAAATAATTACTGCTAACTCTGATGTTATTGTTGGTAAACCAGCGGTGGGAGGACCTTTAACTTTAGTCGCTAGTGGGATAAAATTACAAAACAACGTACATCCACCAGTAATAGACAGTGTTGTTGCCAATAATGACCTTTACATAACTAAGGAAAAACCTCTAAATGATAAGCATGTAGTAGATGATTCATTTGATTTACGGCCACCTGAAATGCCTAAAAATAAACCTAAATTGAATAAAAACGTGCGACCACAAGGAAGCTATACACATATTGACAAATTTAATCCGCATGTGGTTTCTTCTAGGTTGCCATCTAGTACACATCCAAAAAATGAACATACTAAGCAATCTGGGCTTATAAAAACTAACTCACCTATATTAGTTAACCATGGCAGACCAGCGTTCTTAGATTATATTCCCCCATTGTCTAAAGTTCCAGTACTTAAAGAACCTCAGATAATTTACAGACATGAACAGACTCAAGACGAAGATATTCCTGACAACAGCCCAAGTTCTTCAGAGGTTGTTAGTACTAAAATAACAACCGATGGAGAATATGCTCCATTTAGAAATTCCGATACTCTTAATAAACCACTTTTAGTAGATATACAACCATCTAGAGTTGCCAATGTATTGATTCCACATGGTAGTTCTACAGCACTGGTTTTTGCCGGTTCTTCTGAGCCACACAAAACTGGAGACTATGTGGATGATCCCTTACCATATCCAGAACCCGGCTATTTTGGTAGCTTTAGTATAGATGCACCACAGATGACGAACGTTCATAATGTTGTTCCCAATAAAAATCAATTTATCGTAGAATCAACGATTAGTACTGATAGCCAGACGAAAAATTCCTTTTCTAATAAAGAGTACAATGGTAATAGTGGTCCTAAAGTAAAATGGAATGACAATAAGCACCCAGGGGACTTTACAAAAATACCTCCACCCACAAGTAATCAAGAAAAATATGTTCGAGTAGGTCCACAAATTACAGTCTATAATCCTGAAATTTATAAAGACTTTGAGAAACACGTAAGAGAAAAAAAAATAAACAACAATGTTAAAGAAGGAATGGGTAGTATAGATAAAGAATATGAAAATTATTTGGCAGTTCCACCGCCACCGCCTAAAATGCATTTTAATCAAAATATTCAACATGATAATAATAAATATCATCAACGACCAATTGTCCACACAAAACCTGCATTAGACAGCAATGTATTTTTAAATATTCAACATCCCGTATCAAATCAACTTCCTCCGAAAGTAACATCGGAAATATATTTTGCATCGCAGATGCCAAGTAATTATCCGACTCCAACTTATACAATTAATATGCCACCGCCTACAATCATTGAAGGTACGCATTCTAATTTACCCTTGAATCCTAGTAGTCAATTTAAAAAAACAAGTAATACACTAGTGTCTTCTAAGACGGAAAATAAATCAAAACTTCCTACAAACAATCGAGAAAACACCTACACGGTTACATTGAATACTGCAACAAACGTAGCAGGCGAAAGTGCTTCAGGACATATTGTTGGTTCGAGTATATCAGTACCGATAACAACTACTTCACTTAATGGGCAAATAAACGCAGATATTCCTATAGGTACAAACTTTGCAATTAGAGTAGAAGATGATCCTGCCAAATATGAAAGTGTAGCATTGCATGGTAAAAGACACCCATCACTAGCTCATGATGATCAAGGACTCTTGCCTTTTTCATATATTGACGATTATAAACATAGAATGTCAGACGCGAGTGCCAATACAACAAATACGTTTTCGAAACAACCGGATCATACTCACAATAACATTATTATAAATAAACTAAATAATAAAAAGGATACACCTACTCTAAACAGTCATGCTAATTTCCCTGTAATTAATGAAAATTTCAATAAACAACAGTATTCACAGCCATCTTATCCATTCAGTATTCCTAACATGAAAACAAAACCAAAAATAGAACAAACACCATCACAATTTCTGCCAAATGTAACTACAAATTCACACGGTTGGTATGCTAGTGTTTTGAATGAAGAAAATTTGAAAAATATTAAACTTGAAGTAACGACTCGTAAAATAATACCTCTTAAATATGACATAAATAGTGGCAACCTACCGAAATTCGGCGAGAAAATTGCAACTGTAGGTAGACCTCCAACAGAATTTTGGGATCAAAATAAGCGACCAGTAAATAATTTCAAAGTAGGGAAACCATTTTCAAAGGGAAGTGAAGATCAAAGTCCACATACTTCATCTATCGATATTAAACAAAACTATATACCATCAAATTTAAATAATGGTCAAAAAGTTTATGATATACCTACGAAAGACTATAGTTACGAAACAACTTCAATTAAATCTAGTTATTTGGAGCCAACTAAAACAATTTATGAGACAGCTGATGAAATTTATGATGGTGAAGATGGATCTGAAGATAGTGAACTTGACAGTGAAGTAAGTTCAGAGTCCATGAAAGTTCCAGTTATCACGTCATCTAAAAGAATCGAAAATGTACCTAAGGATTCCTCTTCTAATATTACTGCAAATGATAAGAAATACCAAGATATACAGTTAGTGAAGTACAATTCTGGAAGTCAAACGGAAAAACCATTTATTACTCAAAATAGAACTTCTTTTCATTCTAACAATATTAATCCTATTTATGGCCAGAATATTTATACAAAACCAAGGCCATTTACTCCGAATTCTAATATGCCTTTAGATCATCAATTACAACAACCACATTGGCAAATAAATCAATTAATGGAAAACGCTACTAACATGTCGTATGAAGATAATATGGATCTAAATATTGGTGAAGAAATGTACACTTCAACGACTAGTCGTCCCACTACTACGAGGAAACCATCAGACTTCAAAGATACCGAATTCACATATAACAGACAACAAAAACCATTTAGCTCTAATTTTAAAAATAGTACTAGATTTGGAAATGAGTCTAATATTATTACATCAACTGTTCATATTCAAGATAAGAAACCTTTACTTTTAGAAGTGAACGAAAAATCTACCATGCCTGTATTTACAATAAGAGATGATTTAGAATTAAATATTTCGTCTAGTGAAATAATTGATTTGTCACCACCTCCTCCAACTTTAAACAATAATTTAAAATTCAAACTATCAACTATGCAAGAAATAATGGGAATGAGTCCACCACCTCCAAGAACAACACCTCCAAAATATACATCCAGAGCACCAGCAACTTCGAGACCCGTTTTACCCATTAGAACATCACCTCCGTACAGAACATTACCTCCCAGAACTTTACAGTCCAAGCAAACTACACAACGACCACTTCGAAAACCAATTAGTAAAGATGATATTTCAACATACAGACCAACATTTGATATTGTAAATAAATTGAAAAGACCATATATAAATCGCGATCAGCCCTCTTCACATTTGTTACCACCTCCTAGAGATATTCAATCCGTGATAGCGTCAATAGATAACATGTCTATGCTAATATCAAGTGTTTCTCCTACTACAAATGTTATTTTCCCAACTTCAGTTTCTACAAGTTGGTTAACGTCGTCTAACATAGAATTTCCAACAAATGCTTACTACTCGCCTACATCTGTTTATTTCCCACAAGCTGAAATACCCTCTGAAACATTAGACTCCGATATAGTATCATTTGGAAATTCATCTGAAAATATATTTAATTCTAACGAATATGAAACATCGAGTGAAGTAATAGATGTTAGCTACGAGAAACCTGTTACACAAAAAACATTAATGGTGTCAAAACATTTTAACAAAACTAGACCATATAATGCTTCATCTACAGAAAGTGAATCAGAAGAAAAAGAAAGTATGTCTTCAGAGATCAGTTCAGCCAATTTCAATAAAGATAAAATAAAAATAACAATTGGAAATAAGAATAGAACTCGTAAGCCATATCCGATACGAACTGACGATAAAAAAACAGTAACAAATAGATTTAAGCCACCATCTAAAATCATACCAATTATTAAACCTACAAGAACCTTGTCTCGTCCGGAAATATCTCACCCTACTAGACTTACCTCCGTCAAAAAAATAATTAGACCGATACCCTCACGGCCTTTAAGTTTTATACCGACCAGCGTAATTGAAAGTTCAGAATCATCATTAGAAGAAGATTATATTAAGCCGACGGATGTTCTTAACGAAAATGTGCCTACTCTGTCGCCCCGGCTACCGTCTGTTATTGAAAAGACAATTACATCTACACTTACTGTTAGCCAAGATAATACTGATAAGTCAAATATCCATAAAACTCATTATGCTGGCAATGAAATTAAAATTTCGGACGAGATAATACCTACTAAGACAGAATTTAAAACAACTATTATCACACTTACTAAAACATTGTCAGAACCACCACAAATCATTTCAAGTATTGGCTACGTAAACTTAACTCATACGTTGACAGTAACGCATACAGAAACAAGTTTAGTGAGCCAATCAGAGGGTGCTATTACTGAAACTCTTATACTTACAAACATCCAGACGTCAACAATAGTTGATGTGGTTACCGAAGTATACACTCAAGTACAACCAACAACAATTGTAGAAACTGTTACTAAGCATGTTCCAATTCCTCAAGTTGAAGCGACACCAGTTTTGAGCTCAACTCCCATAACAAAAATTGCTCTTGATGACATTAGTATGTCTTCTGAAGAAAGTGATAATTTTATAATAAAAGATGAAGAAAATAATGTTACTGAGAATATTCAAAAAATTGATGTAGATGAGGAAAAAGATAACGACACGTTCTTTGTAGTCATGAATAAATCGCAAAACGGTGGCAAATCTCCACCTATTGGTGCAGATATAGATACTGGCGATTACGATGGCATCACAAGAAATGAACAAGTAAATAGTAATGGAGTGTCCCAAGTTTTATTCGGAGAAATATTACTAGCTGGAACACCATACTCTGAGACAACTAACGTGGGACATCCTATAGGCAAGTATTTTTTAATATGTAGTATGTCATAAGAGTTTAAGCTTGACTTTAGAAATTTAAAGATGATATATTATTATTTTTTCATTACAATGCGATTGATTATAGGAGCAGGATATGGAAAAGAATGTCAACCAGATTGTAAAGCTTCTAGAAATGAAAGATGTCAAAGAATCGAAGGTGTAATGAAATGTGTGTGCAGACCAGGTTTCGCCAGGATGTTCCCAGACAGGCCCTGCAAACGTAAGATTATACAAACATAACTAAATTATATTTTCATGAGTTGAGTTAAAAGTATTTTATATTATTTTTTCAGCTACTTATACATATTCCGTAAGATTGGCTCTTGGACATCAAGGAAAAGAGCCTCTTAAATTCCATTCAAGCCTTTCCAATAATTCCACCAAAGAGTATCATAGTTTGGCTGTTGCTACTCATGAAGGAATCAATAGGATGGTGATGCAGTCAGATTTGCGAGATGTATATCATGGCGTACATATAACTGGATTCTACCCCATTGAGATAAAACCACATCAAGGCGACCCATACACGGGAGTTATTAATGACTTTTATGTACAGGTATAAAAAATATTTAAAATATTAAAGTGAATTTGGCTGTATTATTATTATAATTTCTATAAATAAACAATTTTTATAAACATATTATTGAAATTAAATAATGTAAACTTGGAATTTAAAAACAAAAATGCCCAAGGCTAATCTAATCCTCGTCTTACATGTGCACTAGTGCTTCTTAAAAGATTCGTAATTATTAAAATACAACAATTATTCAACACAGTATTTGCCATCTATTTACAGCTGTCGGATAATGCTCACGAAAGCAGACTTAAAGAAGTTATTGAAAAATATTTGCGAAACAATAACTATAGTCTTGGAGGAACAGAAGTACATGCGGCAGAAGAATTAATGGACAGACTAAATGTTAGCGGTATGTAAACTTGATTTTATATTTTTTAAGCTCTTGAGTAGAAACGATAATGGTAATGCCAATAACTTTATATTATCATCATATCAATCACATCAACCTAGTAATCAATATTCAAAGGTCAATATTAAATAAATATAAATATATAAATATAGCTTCACGCTATATCCCGCACACAGCAGAGTAGGCAGAGGGAACCTAGTGTTAAGACACTCCGTTCCCGACTCCGGAACTTAACGCCGCGCTTTACCTCGACACCAGAGCGAAGAAAATGGAAATATAATTGCCACTCCTCGAGTGGGAATCGAACCCACAACCAGTCGTTTACAGTCACACTCTTCTGCCACTGGGCCAATTTACGAATGTAGGTTACTAATATAATTAACTATAAGAAACTCACTTTTCAGACTTCGATGAATGTACCAGCAAACAGTTCCACGATTGTTCAGAGCACGCAAGGTGTTTCAACCTCCGAGGCACCTACACTTGCAGCTGTTTGGAAGGCTTTGCTGATCTTAGCGTTAACACTTTGTATCCTGGCAGAATTTGTTCATGTAAGTAGATATATATATATTTTTTTAGCTTCACGCTCTATCCCGCACACAGCAAGGGTAGGCAGAGGGAACCTAGTGTTAAGACACTCCGTTCCCCACTTTCCGCCGAATTCGGAGGCATTGTGTGTTACGTGGCGGAACTTAACGCCGCGCTTTACCTCGACACCAGAGCGAAGAAAATGGAAATATTAAATATTTCCACTTCTCGAGTGGGAATCAAACTCACAACCAGTCGTTTACAGTCACACGTTTGTACCACTGGGCCTCGACTGGCCACAACATTTAGAAGGCTTAGATTATTATAATGTGTTTTTATTTAGTTGGTAGATATATTGTAAACATTTTCATAAAATAAATAATTTTTCACGTTTTGGTTTGTAGTGGTTATAATCTTGAAAAAGACATTTAGAAAACGTATAAAGATTTTGAATGCGGCAGGGTTCGAACCCGCGCCTCCTGAATATCGTCCAGGAGCTCTCACCACTGAGCATGCGTTCGCCACGGTGCGCTCACCATATAGAACGCATGCTCAGTGGTGAGAGCGCCTGGACGACATATTCAGGAGGCGCGGGTTCGAATCCTGCTGCGTTGAAACTTTTATATGTTTTCTAAATGTCTTTTTCAATTTTCCTAAGTGTGGAATAACACTTTAAAAATGTTTAAAAAGTTATGATCTTTTTTAGAGTATATGTTCTCAAAACAGATTTACAAACAAAAATTTGAAATAAGAGTAGGCCATCGTGTCACAGTGGGTTAGCCTCTGACTGTAATCGTGACTGTTTAAAGGTTCAATTCCCACTGAGGACTATTATAGAATAAGAGTAGAATTATTATATTATATAATGATATTTTAAATTCTTTTCATTATTATTTTCTGAAAAGTCGAAATACGCGAAGTTAGTTCCATCAACACGCAGTGTAGATTTGAATGAAAAGTGAACATCCATCCTCTTTGTATATCTGATTTTTTTAAGTAATAATATCAATTCTTTCTCCCTCTATTACTTAATCAGAATAAAAACTATCAATAAATATTGATTTTAAAAATATATTTGTTCATGTCTTAATAATTTTAAAACAAAGAAATATATATTTCCCAACAAACTTAAAAATAAATGTAGGATTTAAATTTTATATTAACTCATGTTTAAAATTTTGTTCATGTAAAGGAACGTAAGTCTTTAAGAGCGTGTGATTGGTTGTTGCAAAATATATATGGCGGCAAAACTGTAATGGCGAATTGAGTTAAAAAAGGTGTAAGCGTTGAGTAAGGTGTAGCTTAAAGTAAGAAATAAAAACAATATTCTATTCCCAGAGCCTATTATTTCCATCCCACATAAATACATGAAATATAACTATAGATGTAGTGTACATGTATTCATACATAATATTTTTTTATCTCAGCTGACGCAGTGGGATGCGGAGGCTGTAACTACCACGGCACTTGCTTCGAAAGAGAAAGTGCTATGATTTGTGAATGTTTCAAGTGGTACGCCGGTCGGACGTGCCAGGTCAATCTTAAAGGTATTTGCAAGAATTTCGTGTTTCGCACTAATGAAATTTGCTATTTTTTTTTAGCTATATTGTTTCATTTTTTATGTAATATTATATACTTAGTTTTAATTGTGGGTAAATTTATTTTATTTTCATATTTTTTAAATATATTTTCATTGTGAGCATTGATTGAGCCTTTCGTGGCACAGTACAACAGCGGTCTAACTGTATACGCTATTGCTAGTGGGTTCGATTCTCACTCAAAGGAATGGTTATAATTTAATCAATGAAGAGCGGAGATAATACTATTAATCAAATAATTTTCAGTTTTTCATAATATTTGGAAAAATGTAAGCTATAGTGTCATCCAAGACTATTCAAAGATGGCGGCGCGGCGCAACCGCTTAACTAATTTGTATTGCTATTTTACGTTTTACTTAAAAATAATATTCTAAGTATTTCTTGCATTTGATAATATTATATTATTTAGTTATTATTCATTTTATATGCACTTTATTTTATTTTTATATTATTAATGTAATAAGAACTCACCAAGAAATTATTCAAAATGTACGAATATCTTGCCGACCTTTTTTTTTTTCGATTCTTTAGCATTGTAAATATTAAATTTACTTATTAAACATACGGTTCACCGAATTAAATTTGTATTACCGAGAGTCACTGTTTCACAAGTCACGCTCCCGCCATTTTTGCAAATTTTATGTTTTTCTTTCCTATAATCGGCCAATGAATGACTTACATACAGGTAATACAGCCAGCGTTGAATTTTGTAAAAATGTGAATATATTTTACTGTTTGTTTAAGTTTATTAAATAAAAAAATATTTTTTACTATTACTAAATTAAATTATACAATAAATATATTTTATATTCCTACGTTTATTTATGTATAACATGTATGGTTGTATTTTGGCGAATATTTTTTATCGTTTGTTAGAAATTTCGAGGCCGTCGTAGCGCAGGGATATCGTCTCTCGCTACGATGTGGATTCGATTCCCACTCGAGAGAATGATTGTATTTAGAATTTTTTTTTCACGTTGGTATCAAAGACAACCTGCGACATTGAGTTCTGCTGCTCAACTCAAAATGGAGGATTTGATATCTTTCTAGCTACCTACAATATATGAATAAATAGAATGGGTACATTCACCTACGATAATTTAAAATACTATTTTTGTTATTGACATTTATTTTTCTTTTATAGCTGTGCTAATAACAGTGACGGTTGTTGGAGCAGTTATAATATTGGCTGTCACTATTTGGGCTTCGAAGAGATGCTGCAGTCCGAAAAATCCTGCGACGCAAACTTTTGTTATAGGCTGCATGCAAGGAATGCCTAGCATACATCAGGTAAGGCACTTACTAAACAGGAAAGTGTGTTTGTGTGACCTTATTTAATGTGAAGCGATATTATGTTCTGCTCAGCGATGCTACAAGAAATAAAGAGTTTTTGTGTGAAAAAGTTTTGTTTGTGTTAGAAAGCCGGAGAGTGGTATAAGTTTTATCGCAGTGAAATGTCTTATCTCCGTAGGGAGATTTATAAGTACTTATAATATAAATAAATAAATAATATAAATGTGTATACGCACAACACAGTAAAAGTATCAATGCTTTTGTTTTTCTTCAATAAAGTATTAAAATAATAGTTAATAATGTAACGTAGGTTTTTTTTTATTAACACTGACATTAAAATTTAATAAGATTTTGAATTAAACGTTTTCGTTTATATTTATATAAAAATTAATACAAAGATCACTTGTTGTATTGTAAGATATCTTTTGCATGAAATGTTTCTTTAAGTTAGGTAATACGTTTTTTTTAAACTTGACAACACCTTTAGTGGCCAGCCGTGGCCCAGTGGCACAAGCGTGTGACTGTAAACGACTGGTTGTGGGTTCGATCCTACTCGAGGAGTGGAAATTATATTTCCATGTTCTTCGCTCTGGTGTCGAGTTAAAGCGCAGCGTTGAGTTCCGCCACTTAACACGCGAACCTCCGAATTCAGCGGAAAGTGGGGAACGGAGTGTCTTAACACTAGTTTCCCTCTGCCTACACTGCTGTATAGCTAAATAGGGATACAGCGTGAAGCTAAAAAAACCACCTCCTTTATATATTTTAATACATAATTTCAGGGTAACATGCCTTCAAAACAACGAGCAGACCGACGAGCACTGATAGCGGAAAGAATGGAAACGGCTGAAACAGGCAGTGTTCAGAACGCATCTCTACCTTATATACCAGCTAAAGTTAGTATTTTATCAGCTTCACTCTTTTTCCCACACAGCAGGGTAGTCAGAGAGAAGTGAGTGTTAAGTCTCTTGGTTCTCTCTGACCAGCTCCGCCGAAAATAGAAATGTTGTGCGTTATGTGGCGGCACTTAACGCCGCATTTGTCTTATGTACCAAAGACGAAGGCAATAGTTATTCCCTCGAGTGCGAATCGAACCCACATTCATCGCGCTTTCAGACACTTCTGTTAAATGACTTAATAGTAAATCAACTGTAAGGGTTAAAACAAGTTTTTAACTTGCTTAATAATTAATTATTAATCATATGTGTGTTTTATTGACCTCTTGTATCGTTTATTATGACTTCCAAACATTTTTATTTATATAACTTTTATTACATAGAAACATGTACAGATCGTATTTATGAAGATTATTTAAGATTTATGAAGATTATTTAGATCGTATTTAAGAATTATATATTAGTAAGAGTAAGCAGTAAAGTAAAGAGACTAGCAGTAACGTATAGCAGGAGGGTTAACGAAAATTATTTGCTTAAATTAGGGAAGTTACCTCAATCATACAATTTTACTTATTTTTATTATCTTCTGTTTCAGTCTAGATCACGATCGTCATGTAGTAAGAAAATAACAGTGATATCCGACCCGCCTGCGCACGCGCCGCCGCCGCCACCAGCGCCCGCGCTGATGATACCACGAGCTCGTCTGCATCCTTTACACTCTGATAAGTATGGCTTATGTTTTTAGCTTCACGCTGTATCCCACACACAGATGGGTAAGCAAAGGGAACCTAGTGTTTTAAGACACTCCGTTCCCCACTTTCCGCCGAATTCTGGAGGCATTGCGTGTTAAGTGGGGGAATTTAACACCCCGCTTTGCTTCGACACTATAGAAAATGAAACATTAAATATTTTAATTATACGAGTGGAAATCGAACCCATAACCAGCAGCGTTTACAGTCGCACTTTGTGCCCACAAGCCACGACTGACCTTTGGTTTCGAATATTATTTGTATTATGTCGTTAAAGTTTCTAAATTCACACAATTGTCGATCCATACTTATATTATAAATGCGAATGTCTGTGTGTTTGTCTGTCACGCTTTCACGGCTAATGTACTGGTTCGATTTGGATGAAATTTATAATGGAAGTAGTAAAAGTGACTGGGTCTAACATAGGCTACTTATTTTTTCAAAAATCAACCTTTAAAGGGTTTAAATAGAGGGTGAAAGTTTATATGAAAAATCTCAACCGCTTGACCAATTGTAATGTATTTTGGCATAAATTTAGTTGATAATATAAGCTTAAACATAGGCTACTTTATTTTTAAAAAATGCGTCCCCAAGGGTTGAAATATAACGAAATAGTTCACGCGGCAAAGCCGCGAGCGGGCCGCTAGTTTCCTTATATTTTGTAGTATACCTTGTCTATTATGGTTTTACACAGTGGTGTAGCGTAAAAAGGATATGAATAAAGTTGCTTTAGAGGTCTTTTTTCTTTTGTTTTTAATTGCAAATACAAGCTGTGTTCTTAAACATTTTGCTTGAAACATTATATTTTACACTAGCTGTGCTCGCGACTTCGTCCGTGTATAATTGAATAAAACTTATAGTTCTCATATAAAAGTAGCTTAAGTCAGCTACCTGCCAGTGAAAGTTTTCTCTCGTTTAAACCGGTTAGCCTTTCCAGAGATTAGCCGGAACAAACAGACAGACAAAAAATGTAAAAATGATATGATGTGAATGATAATGATATTTTCGAATGATACATACAAATGCATTTAGTATATAACAGTTATTTTAATATTACAAATAAATACTTTAATTTTATTTATTTAATATAATAGATGTATATTTTCTTGCAGTCGGGACAATTTGTCGAGAAAGAAAAGCACAGAAATTTGTAGTGAAGCTAAACTTATAAGCTATTTAGAGTCAGGAGTAACAAACCCAGCTGAAGAAGTAAGTTGTTCTTATAAATTATGTTTATTAAAGTAAAATTAGGTAATAATTAGGTAATAAAATATTAATTTACATTCAATTTTTTTAAGTTTAATTTTATTTATTTTTGTTCATTTAACTTTTAAATTGCAAAATAAAAATTAAAAATATAGAAAATTAAAAATATTTAGAAATTTAAATTTATTAAAAATATTTAAATTATTTTCTTTCTTCTGCAGTGACTTAACAAAGTGCGGCGTTGAGTTCCGTCACTCAATACGCTATCAGTTCTTTCGTCTCATTCTGTAAATTAAAAAAAACGCTTGATAGTTTGAAGCATTAAATAAATATAATCCTTAGAGTCCTGAATTCCTTGTAGTGGGAATCGAACCCACAACCAGTTATATTTGCAATTAGATGCAGATTAACTGCACCACGAACAATTTCATATTAATTTCTTAATAATATCTTTACTTCTTATTTCCAGATGCGTAGGAAACACAGCATGGAATCTTCTTACAGCATTAATAAAGAACGCTCCGGCAAACAAGGTAAATAAATATGTAGTAAAATTAAATTTATGTTTATAGTCCATATCTTTTGTTATTTAATACATTATTTATTCTTTATTTTGAAAGTAAGACGTATTTAATCATACAACTAGTTCCTATAAATTCCTTAAATATCCAGTGATTTATGAATATTATAAAAGTTATCGACATAATTTACTAATTTAAATTGAAAGTACATTATTATATCATACAAATATTCGTTTTAAACAATAATTTTTATTTTATGCCGTGATCATATCGTAAACGAACGATCTCAAGAAATGCTAGCATTTCATGAAATGGTGAATTGTTAATTGGACCTCACGTTTAGCGATACAATCGACTAAACGCGCGGCTATATCATGAAATCGATGATCTAATAAGATTCAACTCGTAAAATAATTACTTATTTAAACAAGATGGAATTATAGGCAAAAATTGATTGTGCTTACTAAAATATTTTATTTTATTCAAAAAATATTTAAATTAAAGCCAATATGCTTTAGCATAAATAACACATATAAAGTTATGAAGGCGAAAGAATTTTTTAAATGTTAAAGTATCAGTCAAAATCGGAATAAAACCTAAAAAAGAATTAATGAACGATTCCTCCGTTACTTTTAATTTAACAATTATTAGTTTTCTACCGAAAGTATAATAATAATATCATATTTATACTTTACTGTTAAATATCATAATGTGGGCCAGTCGTGGCCCAGTGGCGCAAGCGTGTGACTGTAAACGACTGGTTGTGGGTTCGATTCTCACTCGAGGAGTGGAAATATTTAATATTTCCATTTTCTTCGCTCTGGTGCCGAGGTAAAGCGCGGCGTTAAGTTCCGCCACTTAACACGCAATGCCTCCGAATTCGGCGGAAAGTAGGGAACGGAGTGTCTTAACACTAGGTCCCCTCTGCCTACTCTGCTGTGTGCGGGATACAGCGTGAAGGTAAAAAAAAAAAATTTAAATATTTAGTACTTAGTACAATTATATTATGCCAATTACAATAAATTTCAGGCGCCCTAGTCTCAGCAGGGTTCAAAGTGTCCACAACGGTTCGTCCCGACGACTCCGTAAAGGAAGACAGAGACGACGCGTCGTCTGTTAACAAGACTGACTTAGAAGATGCATCTCGTTTTGATACTTTAAGAAAAACTTATAGGTGTGTATATATTTTTAATTTACCTATTGATGAACGCAGTGGGATTCAAAACCACGTCTCTTGAAAACCATTCGAGCGCTCTGACCGCTAAGCCATGCGTTCCACGTCCAGATGCGTCGGCATCTATTTATTAAATATTTTAATTTGGTATAAAAGAAATCGAAAATATTTTAAGGAAGCGTATAATTTATGTCATATTATCTAAAATATTATATTATTGTAAGAGCGTATCAGCGTCTGATTGTAAACGCGATTGGTTATAGATTTTTTCCACTCGGGGAAATGTATTATTATACAGCTGCACGTTTATGTTTCCCCATATTAGGGTAGTCAGAGAGGACCACTAGGTCCGGTTAAGACACTCCGCCCTTCACTTTCCGCCATTGCGTGTTGAGTGGCGGAAGTAAACACTGCGGAGAACGCGGAGGAATGTTAATTTAAAAAAAAAAAAAATTAAATAGCTTCACGCTATATCCCGCACACAGCAGGGTAGGCAGAGGGAACCTAGTGTTAAGACACTCCGTTCCCCACGCACCGCCGAATTCGGAGGCTTGCGTGTTAAGTGGCGGAACTTAACGCCGCGCTTTACCTCGACACCAGAGCGAAGAAAATGGAAATATTAAATATTTCCACTCCTCGAGTGGGAATCGAACCCACAACCAGTCGTTTGCAGTCACACGCTTGTGCCACTGGGCCACGACTGGCCACAATGAATGTTAATTTAATTACTAAATTATAAAATAAACTATGAAACGATGTTATTATTACTTATATTACTAAAATAATTTATTTGCAGTCAAGAAGACATGTCAGAGTGGACTGACGCTGAACGACGAATTGGTGAACTGTAAGAAAAATTAAATATAGTAGTCAAGCTGCACTATCTTAATAACATTATTATTACATTATATATGTCTGGCTTATAATTTGTGAAAATTGTAATGAAGAACAGTTTATGATTCGCCCTTATTTTATAATAGGACAAAAACTTTACAAATCTCCATTGATTTAAATTAACAACAATTGAATATTGTTAGTTGACATATAGTCTTCAATAAGTAGTAATATAGACTGGTATCTATTTCAGTCACTTAAGGATTTCTGTTAGAAACTTCTGTTACATATATGCGATATATAAATAAATATAAATAATGAATATTTTTATAATTTTAGTACTCTATCAGAAGCACGTTCAGTTGGTGGAACTCTACCAGCTAGTACTGGTAGAGCAGCTTCTTCCACGAGGCTGACGCATCAGGTAAGTGAGGTTTTGACATAAAAAGAACTTTCAAGTTTCTAATTATGTATTAATTTGCACAACTCATCTATACTTACTTAATTATTTAATAGTTTTTTTTAAATATAAAAACAAATTTTGCATGTTTAAAGTTACGGTTTTTATATAGACTGATACAAGCGCAAGAATAAAATTTCACCGGAGACCGATTTTAAACTTCCTTAAGATGTAATCTTAACACTATTCAATAATTTTAATTATCCATACTTATATTATAAATGCGAATGTCTGTGTGTTTGTCTGTCACGCTTTCACGGCTAATCTACCGGTCCGATATGGATGAAATTTAGAATGAAAGTAGTAAAAATTACTGGGTCTAACATAGGCTACTTAGTTTTCCAAAAATCAATCTCTAAAGGGTTGAAATAGGGGATGAAAGTTTATATGAAAAATCTACACCGCTTGACCGATTGTAATGAATTTTGGCATAAATATAGTTGATAATATAAGGTTAAACATAGGCTACTTTATTTCTCAAAAGTCCACCCCCGAGGGTTGCAATATACCGAAACAGCTATGTAGTTCACGCGGCGAAGCGGGCGAGCGGGTCGCTAGTGTTTAATAAAACCGTAACATTATACATTATAAGCTATTTTTAGCATTCAAAAATTTTACTTGTATCTGATGACAATGAAACAAAATAGTATTCTTAAGGATCTTTGAATTACACCAATATAAAGTTGTTTTTTCTTCTCTTGTATCTGTCTACGTAAGACACATCGAAAGCTTATTATTACAAACCTACTACATTCAATTATCTTTTAATTGCAATTAAGAATTAAAATAAAATTGTTTCATTTCTACTATACCATTTTTGATCAAAATCTTTGATATTTGTATACAAATAACACTCTAGGAAGCAAACACGATGGCTGAACGCGATCTTGGCTCCACTTTCCTCCTGCCCCACGTGCACCTCTATAAACCTGACCTTGTGGGTA
Organism: Dryas iulia moderata; assembly: GCA_019049465.1. Classification (NCBI taxonomy): domain Eukaryota; kingdom Metazoa; phylum Arthropoda; class Insecta; order Lepidoptera; family Nymphalidae; genus Dryas; species Dryas iulia. The sequence goes on from CM032438.1 coordinate 7,308,733, forward strand.
TTCACACTGTTTACTAAAATACTTACTATCGTATACTAATTACCTTTTAAATTTGTTTTTTTGTCTACTTCTAATAATGCAAAATAATTTATTTTATATGTGCATCTATCTTTTTTAAATCACAAATTCAGTTTTACCAAAACAAAAGTAAGACAAAAGCTAATTGGGATATTTTTTTATTTATTTAAATTTTATTTAAACGTGTAAGAAAAGTGGCCAGTCGTGACCCAGTGGCACAAGCGTGTGACTGTAAACGACTGGTTGTGGGTTCGATTCCCACTCGAGGAGTGAAAATATTGAATATTTCCAATTTCTTCGCTCTGGTGTCGATGTAAAGCGCGGCGTTAAGTTCCGCCACTTAATACGCAATGCCTCCGAATTCGGCGGAAAGTGGGGAACGGAGTATCTTAATACTAGGTTCCCTCTGCCTACCCTGCTGTGCGCGGAATACAGAGTGAAGCTAAAAAAATAAAAAAATAAATAAATAAAGCTCATGATCATAGAAATTTAAGAAAATATTTTGTTTTAATTAAAATTTGATTTTAATCATTTAATAAATTGTAACGCAAATATAATTGATAACAATTATGTTAAAAGGAATCATTTTATACTATCGTTTTATAAAACATTTTTTTGTAAATATAAATTAATAATGTTCTTTCAATTTTTCAGACTAGCGACGTCTCCGAGTTCGATTCCCTATAAGGACTGTCATAGAAATGTCAAAGTAATAGTATTTAAAAGCGAAACGCTACAACACTGAGGCTATATTTGAATTTAGAAAATTGCATTTATTTTAAAAGTTACCAAAATTTTGTAACATGTGACGTTTCGCTTAATTAATTTATTTTTTTTAGTTTAATTATATTGTGAAGTGATTATTTATTATTCATAATTTAGTTTAAACGCCTACACTTTTAGTGACTTGGCGAAAAGTTTGTTAAAAATACGCTAAAGGTTTGAAATATACTGCTAAAAGTTTTTAAACGTAATGTTATATATCAACGTATCCCACATTTACTGGTACAAGTAAAAAAAGCTAACTTTAAAGGAGAACGATTTGAAAATTCTTAATATCATCATTTTATCATTATTTAAAGAAAACTATTGAAATTTCTGAATAATTGTTTACTGAAATATTAATAGGGCCAGTCGTGGCCCAGTGGCACAAGAGTGTGACTGCAAACGACTGGTTGTGGGTTCGATTCCCACTCGAGGAGTGGAAATTATATTTCCATTTTTTTCGCTCTGGTGTTGAGGTAAAGCGCGGCGATAAGTTCCGCCACTTAACACGCAAGCCTCTGAATTCGGCGGAAAGTGGGGAACGGAGTGTCTTAACACTAGGTTCCCTCTGCCTACCCTGCTGTGTGCGGGATATAGCGTGAAGCTATTTAATTTAATTTTACTGAAATATTAATAATTTAATTTGGATAATATCAAAATTACAATATTATGAACTTCCAAATCGCTCTTATGTTAATTAGTTTTTTACAACTTGTACCACTCTATGTAGAACCAAAAATCAATCTTTCTACGTAGAAAAAAAAAAACATTTACATACTTTACAAGAAACCACCAAATTAATTCACATTCGATTTTTTTCTCACAAATTAAAAAAAATGCCATAATATCTCTAAGTATGACTAGATATAAGTCTCCAATGAAAGTAGTTTGAATGAGAAATTAGTCTTATATAAAAATTATGATTTACACAAATTATTTCTCGTTTGAATATTTTCGTTGGATTTTTATTTATTATTTATTGAACAATAAATGTGCAAAAATGTGCCAATGTATGGAACAAGTGCTTACAAATGTTTAAAGTTTCTCTGTTTGTGCTGTAATATAATAAATATACACATATAAATAATATTCTGTAAGATTCTCTTAATTTATTATAATAAATTATTTATATTTTTGATAATAAATGTTACTATTACATAATATGCTGTTTTATTCGTGTGTTTGTATAATATATTTCTTAACTACTTAGCTTTATAGCTATTTCTTATGGAATATTTATGTGCCATTCAACAGTTTAATATATATATAAAATTACCCAAGGTATTGTTGTTTATAAAAAATACAAATGTAGAGCTTAAGAGGTGAAAATTTACATATAGTACATTAAACTGGACTCGGAGTGTCCCTTCTATTCTCATCAAGCGTGGATCCACCGTTGGCACTATGGGCGTGCCCTCAATCTATATCGCTTGTGATATCACTGTTTTTGGTCTTGACACAAGTTTACTGACTTGCACCGGATTTCAGTATCAACCTTAATAAAATGAAATAAATATTGGTGCGAGTTTCCCAATTACAATTATCTCCGTGTTTATACGCCGACTCGCACTTGGCTAATTTTGGGATGGCTGTGTGCACAACCCATTTTGAAGGCTGAATGTTCCCCTGATTGTTCCTTTTATATATAGTCTCTTCCTTCTTCTTTTATATATAGATCTTTGTATGTGAAATAACATAGTAGTGTAACGGTGTCTAATTTCGCAATCTTTCACATCCGTGTTAATGTCATATCATCGTAACTATTTATCATTACATATTTTGATGAATTAATAAACGTACATCCAATGGAAAAAAGCACTCGAAGATACGGATTTGACATTATTTCAATGATGTTTGTTTAAATTATTTTAAAAAAATAAAAAGAAAGCATTGCAATGCATTATGTAGTAATAACCTTTGTTTTAGAATCAAAACGTCTTATATAACAATATTGTAACAGTTATTTTTTAACAGTATACTGTTGTATATAAACTCTATTGCTGATAAATGGCTTTTTATAGCTTTACGCTTTTTCCTGCATAACAGTGTAATAAGAGAGGATCTAGTATTAAGACACACTGTGCTCCACGCACCGCCCGAAATCGAGACATTGAATATTGAGTGGTGAAATGCTGCGCAATGTCTTGGGTACCAGACGAAGAGATGAAAATGTAAATCTAACCATTCCCCTGAGAGGATTTCGAACCCACAACCGTCCCTATACAGCCAGATGCTGTCCCAATGCACCACGACCACCTCGATGATAGATACTTATTCCTAAAAGATACTTATCTCTAGACAAGGACAAGGGAAGTAAAATAAAACACCAAGCTAAATATGAGACATAGCGTTTTTATTTAATATTCAATAATTTAGTTTATCGATAGAATATTCAGCAATATTACAAATACAACGTGAAACAATCGTAGCAACTTAATCGTCTTTAAACTTAATACAGCAACACTAGTTATTATAATTAACATTATATTAAGCACACCGATTCTTAAACAAATTAACTAACGTCAGAATTGATTCTTAGCGGAACCAATGGCGCTGACCTAAAACAACTGCTTTACAGAAAGCAAGTGATCGACACTAATCTGTAATGTCCTTAAAAACGTCTAATTCATCTTCAGTCTCAAACCTTAAGAATTTATAACAAATCCGAATAAATCCCCCACTTTTAAACGTACAGTACATATCTCCGAACATTTCATTACTTAACATGGAAGTGAGCAAGCGCTGATATATTTTAGAATCACGATCAAAATATTTAAAAATTATGACCAAAAAATTTTTTTCTAATACACTAAAATGTTTTTCGGGAATTTTAAATTAACAGGAAACAAAAAAAAACACGACTAGATTAAAATACAGATCGTGAAAGTTAAAATAAATCTTATATTAAATTACATTTCGTATCTACCTATCTAATTAATTACTTCAGAAATTGTGCATGAATCGAAACCAATTTACAAGTCCATACAAAGTATAGTTTGAAAGCTTTTAAAGGACATTTAGTTCCGTTACCAAATTCAGCTTCTAAAACATTATCAAAATGATTATCAGAAACGATTCTACTTACATTTATACTTATAAAATATTTGATATTCTCTACAGTGTCAACGTCGTTTGGGTAAGCGATTATTTTCAATACTAACAAGCTAAGCGCTATCTATAGAGGTTTATAGGTCAAGTAAGATGGACCGATGTCGATATACGACGGTACAGTACAAAATTTAGTACCAAAATACATCCAAAATTCACTATATACGTTATGTATGACTAATTTTATCAAATTCCTGGATAAACACATGCTCAGCACGTTTTCGTCTAATTTATTTGGAAAATCCTTTATTTAGTATCTGATTATAATCTTTTTTATTGCATAAAGCAGGCAAACTAGCAGAACGACCACTTGATGATGAGCGGTTATCTTTGCTCATGGACATCTACAAGATTTTATAGAATTATAATTTTCTTGATTTTTAGTTAAAATTGTTAGTAAAACTTTAAAGTTTTATTTTCTTTGAGTCTTATACCTGGTTTTATCACTGACTGAGTTTTTCATAACATACAAGATTGTAATATCTATGACAATGCCCTCTTCTAGTTAGTGGAGAAGACATATCACAAATACATTTGTCAAGTAAGTTAACGAAAACTTATTTAGGCAATGTTAATATATTGAACATTTAACGTCGATCAAATAGATATAGCAAATAGTGCTTTATTCGCTAAGCCTAAGCCGATAATAAAAATCTAAATTTGAAAAGAAAAATATTAAAATATAATTTATTTCTTAGATTCATCTAAACTGGATCGTGTTGGTTTTGGAATCATCGAGAGAGATCTGGAAAGAAAACAGCTATTGAGTGTCAAAAGTACCTCACAATAATTAGGAAAAGTGTGGAAATTTCGTTTTATTATATCAATTTCCAAAGTACTTAATGTAAAATTGAAATTTTTGAAAAAACTGGAGGAAAAACGAAATTTCCACAATAAAAAAATCACTCTAAAATCCCTTTCCATGCTATTTAATCATATTATTATATAAAAACTGAAAAACCACGCATCGCAAAACGAACTAAAAATGTATATTAATATATCTAACATAACCTGTTCAAAGCAATGTGCTAAAGAGGTGGGGGAAATGTTTAAATATATGTATTAATTATAAGGCAAATAAACGCAAAAGCAATACAGTATAAATAGTGTACCTATTTGCCGAGTTTTTCTTGCGAGTGACTTAAACAATAGCAGCTGCAATGATATAATTTGCATTTTAGTAGGTACATTTCGTAGTCATTCATTTAAATAAGTAAATAAATCAGAATAAAAATAATAAAAAATATATTAAGTATTCAATATTGTGTTAAAGAAATCTTTCAAATAGTTAAATTAAATAAATAAATAGAAGGGGTAGAAATAAATACAAGAAATAATAAAAGGGGTAGGAAGAATAAATGTTTATAAATAAATTAGTATAAAGCGACATACGAAAAAAAATTGAAGGTAGTTTGAAATATTATGTAAATCATGAGATTACATTAAACTTACTATATTAAAGCGCGTATTATTTGTTATTATTTAATAACATTATATGATATTTAAATAAATAATTTAGCAATAATACATAAATGACTTTAGCGAAAATATAACGATGGTTTAGGAAATAAGAGTTTAGGTCATAAATATAATATCTACCTTCTCTGAGCAGGTATCGGCGGCGACGGCTGGGTAGCTGGCGGTAGTGATGCTGGACAACTGCCTGACAACGTTGTTGGTTCTGGTTCTTCCTCATCTCGTTTTTCACCTAAAATAAAAAATTGAGTTAGTCTACTATCATATAAGTATATATTTTCGTTGCGCGTAAGAACAGTTAGTAAATATCGCGAAAAGATATCGTTACGAGGTATTTCAACTTTATATTAAATTTGAACTTAGCATTCTCCAGTCCTATATTGACTTGTGCCAATGTCGGTATTCTTCATTTTCCGGTGGGGCTCTAGCATTTCGTATCCCAACTACGTTCACACGGCATTTGTCTCAGTTAGGGTAGTAGTTATATTCTCGCTTGTTTTTACGTGCTCTTTTCAAGCAATCTATCTGTTAAAACCACCACCATTTTGTAGTGTGCCTTTTCATTCATATGGAGTTCCCGCGCATGCTTTACACGCTCCGTTTTTAGGTTGCACTTGTGTCTGGCTCTGGGTTCTGATATTGCCCGGATCGTCTCCTAGAGCGACTGCAGACTGTCGGTGAAAGTCTGCTTGTATTCCTTCTTCATGTTCTGATCCGCTCTTTCTTACCTGGAACAAACTGAAATCGTTTGCCTGCCTTGTTGTCAGACCTATCTTCATTTCCAACTTCCTTATAGATGTTAGTAGGATGCTGCTTCAGCGTCTGATAGTAGCGTCTAAAGCTGCTGGCATAGATAGTCTTGTGTCATCATTGTTGTCGGGATCTTGCTAGAATACATTTTCTGACGTGGCTTGTGTGCACCAATCGATTAATCACTGTTACACTTCTGGTAAAATTGTTGTGTTCCTCTCTTCCTATTGTTCTTGAATATTTAGTTGGATACGCCTGACATAAATGTAGTACAACTTATTTTAATATAGTAGTTACCTTTAAGTATAGGTGTATCACCGATATAGAAGGTGGGCGCGGGCGCCTCCACAGTGGCCTCCCGCACGGAGCCGTCCGCACTGACGGCGCTCAGCGTGTCCGTGCTGTCGAACAATATTGTACGCTCCTTAGCGCGTGGGACGCGACTGTCGAGCTCCTACAATTTGGATGGAAGTGCAATATTTTAATATTGTATCTGAATATTGTTTTAAATACATTATTTTGATAAATTTCGAAAAACGTAAATTATTCCTTAAAAACGCTAGAATCAAATTAAAATAATACAAAAACAATAATAAGATTTCGAATATTGACTTACTCTTTAATGCCAATCAATTGCGTGTGGTAAAACGTTTAGTGATTTACTTACCAATCTTTCAGTATCAGAATCAGGTTCCTGTACCCCATAATCCTGGGAACAGTGTTCACTAGTGGACTGATGTTCCAGACTTTCCATTTGTACCGCCGTCACCGGGTCTAAGGTATCCAGTGAGGACACCATGGTGTTCGAGCCTGGAGGGCGCGCTATGTTATCTTTCTGATTAGTATCAAGCTCGGCAAAAAAGCATAAAGCTAATGGAATAATATGTTAGTTATGTATTTTTATATAGAGAAATGAGAATAATGTGTTATTATAGTTTTATTATTCAGTATATAGAAATATCTGATTAATAATGGCAGTACTTAATATCTAATAATTTTTCAATCAATTTTCCATTTTATTTAAGTCCTAATTAGGTAAGTTGCTTAAAAAATTACGAAAGCCAAAATTTAATGTTCTACTCTATTAATTATAAATTGTTTTAAGATAATAACCAACAGAATAAAAGTTTTCGCAGTTACAATTGTATAGTTTGTCTCTAATTTAACACATTATTCCATTGATTAGTTTTATATTTATGGTATTATACTAGAAGCGGGGATGGATATATCTGCAACGTTAAATGGGATTCATTAATGAACACATACATCACATGCTAAATAAATAATAATTTTAAATACGAGTGATTCCATAGTTTCGTTCAAGTCACCTCACTAGACTAAACGTTGAACTTCATTGAAATATTCAGATTTTGATTTTAGTAGGCTCACATAATTTAGTTTGAGCTAAAATAGGAATTTGGCATATTAAAGTTAAGTACCATAATAAAAAAAAACAGTCTAAAAACATGTCAAATTTTCATTACACTTCCTGTTCAAATCACATTACTCCTCACGATTTAGCATTTCAAGTACAAAATCCCGCCGAGCTGAGCTCTGTCACTTGATATTTAGTATTTGATATAGTAATTTTAAAAAGAGTGCCATTTAGAAAGAATCGACTTAACGGCTGTAAAAGAAAAACTTTATTTATTGGAATTGAATTAATAAGTGCATCCAATTCCTTTAGTAATATAACAAATCGACCACACATCCTGCACACTTTTATCTACTGGACCAGAAGAAGAAGAAGAAGCATTTGAGAGAAACTAATAATTTTGGCTTGAACTTATAGTGTACAGTAATGTTATATTTAGTTGATATCTATTTAGTTCCGCACACAGTAAGGTACGCATAGTGAACCTAATGTTACGACACTTCTTTCCCCACTTATTATACTTGAATTTTAGTTAAGAAGATTTACTGAAACTTTATTCAGCTCCATTTCATTACGTTCCGTTTTCTTACATTTTAATGCGGGAATATATTCAGCGGTTTCGCAAGATAATGAAATTATTTGTACTAAGTGATCATCAAATTATCTCCATCTATAAAACAAGGTCGTGTTAGTTACACTCCTTATAACTCAAGAACGGCAAGACCTATTTTTATATTTTCTGTGGTTTTGGAATCGTTCAGGAATAAGACAATGAGTTTAAAAATACACAATTAAAATATAAATTAATAAATAAAGTCTAGCCGTTGAATTCTTTTAAATGGTCTAATAAAACACAAACAACAGTTCACGTATAACAGTGACGTGAAACGTATAAATAGTTTAAATAAAGATGATCAATGAAGTAACAAAATGGAACTGAGAGCAAACGTAATGTCTTTAGTGATTTATTTTGAAAATTTTAAATGAAATTTGACCTGTTGATGTAATTTTATATGAATGTGAATATCCATACTATAAAAATATTGTGCCAATATTGTTATTAACAATGTCTTGACCAAAAAAATCTATTCCTGACGAAGCCGTAATGGAATGAGAATTCGAAACATCGCGGATAAAACTATTGAAAGGAACAAGATATTAATGTAGATGTACGATCTGTTTGTAGGATGTTCAGATTCAGCTTAGCTGATTCAATCCACAAGTTGCATTAAGAAATTTCTGGTAAGAGTGAAGAACGTGCTCAGTTGTTTGAGTACATTAAGTATCACATACATATGAGTTTGGCACTGCGTTCTCTTCGGTTACTCCGTTATTCTCGATTTCGTTTTATTTCTTTAATAATGGCGATATTAACAAAATCTGTCCGATTTGGACGAAACGGTGAAATCACTCGTATAATAACAATACAGTGAAGATATTTGTAATATGTTTGTAACAAAATGCTTCTAGAATATTTTTATTCAATTAAATTATTTAATTATCAATTGTTTATTTTCAAAATAATAAACATTAAAAATTAAGTCTATAACAACAATTAGAAAGTGCATTTTGTCACCAAATATTACTTTACAAATTAGATTACATATTATACATTTAATAAGAATTTTGAAAAGAATTAGTGACCCATGCGGTGATGTTATTGCCAATTTAGGAGGTACTAATATAATTGTAGAATTGCTTACATCTCTTTACCAGATTGGAGGTCATCATTTACTATTACAAATACAGACTTTTGAAGAAAATTTAAAATCTGTAAATTTTATAAATACTGCCTAGCTATGAAGCTTCATCATTATATGTTTTATACAATCTATAAAAATACAGTTGTTAAAATAATCAAAGATTTAGCTTACCTCCTGATGTGAGACTACCAGTCATAGGAGTGTCAATTTCATAATTGTAAGTAGCGCGAGTAGCGTTGGAGCTTGTAGCCTCTAAACTGTCAGTACTGCCCAGCATCATATCCGCTCGTGCCCTGTACAGTATAAATTAAATCTAACATATACCGAAATATTTTAAAAGTGATCAAAGTTGAAGTCTATACAAATTATTTCAAAGTTATAATATGTGTATAACCTCAAAGAATACTTCTCTAACGAAATGAAACTGAAGGACGATTTATTGTAGTGGAGCATATCATCAGAAGAACGTTTAAAACTATAATGTACTTAAATAATATAAATATATTCATTATTTTATAAGGAAAGATCCAGGAGAATCAGATGTAACTGACCAAAAAACCTCAGTAACATATATACATATCTGTGTATTTTTCTTGTGTCAACAAAAACCTGCTTCGAATATGTAAGTTAATATTTTTCCTAGCTTACCTGCTAAAACTTCCCGATGAACTCAGTTCTTCGTCTTGACCACTCCAAGAGCCGCTGGCTGGATCTGTGAAATGTTTTCCGGAGATAATACTGTGAGCCACCGATCTCCCCGAGGAGGGCGATAGCTCGCGGATCGCACTTCCTTCACGTGAAAATTCCAAGTCATCGGGTTTCTCTTCGTAACGGTCTGACGACGTTATTACTGTTTGCTTAGAAAACATAACTACTTCACTATCCGATGGATGTTTTTCTATGATTGTCATTAAACTATCCATTTCTGAAGGCTGTGATGCCAAAGAAGAAGACATTTCTGAACCTAAAGAGATACTGCTTTCGTCATAAATGTTAGACCTTATTGGTATATCAACACCTTGTCCCGAATCTGCATATGAAGCGGTGTCCAACATCTTTTTCCCATCTATACTTTTTTCTTGTGTTACAGTAGTAGATCCCTGTTCTGCTGCTACTGAATCACTATCAGTTTCTACTTTCTGTTCCTCTAATTTTTTACATTTTTCTTCTTGATCTAATATTTTCATCATTTCTTCACAATCTCCTGGAATAGATTCAGCAGAGCCATCACTTGGAGCTGCAGCACAAACAAAGGTCGAAGCTTTTTGACATTCTTCTACAACTTCGCAGGTTTTAGGTTCTGATGTACCTGGTTCTGGTTCTGGTACAAAAAAGGCACCCCTCTCATCAAATTTTTTGACAGTTATTATTTTTGGTCGATATTCTTGTATTCTTTGCTCTAAGGCTAATTGTTGATCGATAATTTTTCTGATTGCTACTGAATCAGCTAAAAATTTTTGTGATGGACTACCATAGCTTCCAACTTTTTGGGACGGACTTCCACTTTTTTGAGAAGGACTTCCACCTTTCTGTCCTGGGCTGCCGCTTTTAAATGGTGGACTACTATCACTACTACTATCGTAGGAACGTTTTTCTTGTTCAAGAAAGCTACCACTAACAACTTTGGGATCAGCGAGTAATAAAGCTTCCTTTTGTTTTGCCAACAGTTCAGCTTTTAAAGCTTCTAGGCAAGCTGTTTCAAGTCCCTCAAATTCTTTTAGACTCGATATTGATATATCATCGCCCTGACTTTTACTTAAGATATATCGACGTGGTAAAGAGCCATTTAAGGAATCTTGAGACGAAGAAGAATGTTGTTGATATTGTTCCATTAAAGCTCTTTCAAGATTTTCAAATTCTTGTAATGAGCTAATAGAAATGTCATCATTTTCTCCTTTTATTCTAAATCTCATCCGAGAAGCCATTTCGGATTCTGACAGACTTCCATATGAATTTCTAAAACTGCCGTAACTACCAATAGACTCTTTTTGAGAACTGAGACTTCCAATGCGACTAGCATCAAAATCGGTCATTTCCTCCTCCTTGATATCTTCTAAAGGAATCCTTTCATAATCATATCGAGGATCTCCTTCGAATTGCATTTGTATCCAACGTTTACCAGCCTCGATTTCAGCTAGTTCTTGAGCATGGAGCCTTTTTTGGTCCAATTCAAATTGTTCTTCGTCAGATAATGATGATCCAGATGCACTGCTTGTACTTTCTTGCTTTCTAGATGTCTTAGAGAGATATTCTTCTACTTCAGTATCATGACGTCTTACATACTTCTGTGTCTTTATTTGTAAACTTTTGCCTTCTGGATCAGTTTCCTGAGCTTCTTTAGCAACTTCTTCAATGACAACAAAATCATCCATTTCACTCGGTTTATCTACCATTTCAAACTCGTCACTTGTTGGTGATTCTTGCTCTTTTTCATAAGTGTGTAAAGTTTTTTCTTCTGTCGTAATAATAAGTTCAGATTTACTTGTATCTGTAATTAATTCAGACTTTAATTCTGGAGTTTCTGATATATCATACATATCGTCAAGAACGTATTCTCGTCCGTTATCAGTTGATAAAGAACTTTGACTTGGAGCTGAAAGAGGTGTATGAGGAGTTGATAGATGCTCGTGAGTTTTTAAGCTCGATGTAGAGCTTTGTTTACTCTCAAAATGTTCATCAGGTGTTTTTAAGCCGGATTTTTCAGCTTTTGTTTTAGGGACTGAAGAATCACTTTTTGATTTTAAAATTTCTTCATATTGCTTAGTTCCTAATGGTACAATATCATCTTCAACATCAACAAACTCCCTTTGACTAGGGGGTCTTTCGGTAATAGAAAAAGGAACAGCACTTACGTCCTTGAAAACCTTTTGCAAACATTCTTCTTTGACTTCTTCTTTTTCACTAATATGTTGTGTTGGGATGTTTTCTTCTTTATTCACAGTAGTTTTAATTATAGTAGTTTCGTCATGTGGCAATTTTGTGGGCGAAGTACTTACACTGCCATATTTTTCTATTTCTTCATACTCTGCCGAGCCTACGGGAATGATCTCACTTTCTATATCAACAAATTCTCGTTGAGATTTACTAACTTTTGTTACAGAAAACGGCACAGCGTGTTCGCTATGTGAAGATACTTTTGAAACAGTTTCTTGAATTTCTTCTTTGTCTAAGTCCAACTGTGATTGTGATGAAGATATATCAAGTTTTGAAATAGATGAAGATAAAAATTCGTCAGTTTTAAATTGACTAGATATTGTTGTGTCTGATCCTTCTTTATCTTTTAAAGAATCGTCATCTATTTCGATACTCTCTGAAGTTCCTTCTGCTGGGAAATGTTCAGGTATCATTTCTTTGGGTTGAAATCTCATTTCATGAGATCTTTTCATTTTTCCAACAGGTTCGATATTATCTACTTTATATTCATCATCTTCACCAGATACCTCCTCGTCACTAATTTCTTTTCCTTTTGATACGTGTTCTTTTTCAGATTCGTGAAGAAATTGTTCCACGTAAGTACTACTTTCCATCAGTTCTTCTTTTAATTCATTAGCAGAAGGCACAAGGGTTTCAGATGCATCTGAAATGTCTATACTAGCTATATGGCTTGAACCGTCTGAATCAAGACTTTTCATACTATCTCTTGACGCAAGAGAACTACCAGCGGTATAATAATCTTTTGATGTTCTTAAAGATTGAGAGGAAATATCGTGACTAGTAAGTGCCGTTTCATATTCTGTACCACTTTGAGCCGTCATCATGACTTCAACATCTGAAGATAGAGGTCTGCTTTCCGAGTGTTCAAAACTATGATAGTGACTTTCCCCAGAACTGGACCAGCCTTCAATATCAGACGCCGATCTTCGATCAACAACACCTAATTGTGACTTAATATGTTTATGTGCTCTAAGTTTAACCTCAGGACTACCTTTAGAAGAATCATTTCTATCAAAAGTAATATCGCTCTCAGTTTCTAATATAGAATGAGGTCCACTATCAGATCTTACCGATATGTCTGCTTCTAAAGGTGGACTAGATTCTTTTTGGTGAACGGTTTCTTTATCATCATCAGAAAAAGTAGCAGTTTCATCTTGTGAACTTAGTTTTTTAGAAACTGTGTCAGATTTACTATCGACGCCCTTGTCTTCCTTATCATGTGTTGAAATCTTTTCACTATGATCATCACCAACATGAGGTTCTTCTTTAATTACTTCCGGTCTGTCGGGACTTATTAAAATTTTAAATTGAAATTCTGATGGAGATTGCTTATATTTAATACTGCCATCACTTTTCTCACTAATAATTTCAACTTGCGCTGCTTCTAAGGACTGCTTAACTTCATCTATAGTTTTTTCTAAAACTGATAAGTCAGCAAGAGGCTGAGCAGAAATTAATGAATCTAATGCCACCCTTTCAGACTCAAGTTTCAACCCGTGAAACTCGGCAGAGGAAAAATCTGTATCGTAACCGCTACTACATATGTCTTCAGTGCTTTTTTCTTTTACTAATTTCATTTCGCTTTTTTTGTGATCCGTCCCAGTAAGAAAGGCTGAATCGGCTTCTGTAGAAAATTCTGATGCATGTAATGTTTCAGCACTAACAGTTGAGTCTATTGACTTTTGTAAAACTTCACCTTCGTGAGACTCTAATGACTTAATCATGTTCTCAGTATCAAGACTTTCGCCTGATTTTATCATAACATCTTTTGATGTTGTGCTGATATCATCAGAAATTTCTACAGTGCTTGGTGACACATCTTCAATTTTAAGAGGCTTCGAACTAGTGTCATCAGTTCTAGTTTCAAGGCTGGCCTTTAACCCCAACGCATCTTCTGCAATTTCTGATGTACTGCTAGGTTTTGTGAAAGGTTCTGAATCCATAGTAATTGGTTGCGTTAAATCTTGAATTACGCTAGTGCCTTCTTTGTATACAGATACTTCTAATATAAGGTCATCAGCCTGGTGAAGTGGTAATTTAATTGGAGACTTAGTACAGCTTTTATCTTTCTTCGGGGTATCAGTTATTTTATCATCGTGAGGCAAATCTGGTACTATTTCAGATTCCGAATGAGTATCTTGGCTTGCTGTACGACTGAAAGTACTTTTCACAGGGGAAGTTGAAATTTTTATTTCTTTTATGAAATCAACTTCGTAAACTTCGTCATCTTTTTTAAAAGATTTTGACTTGCTTTTTGGGCTAGCATCTGCAGAATCTCGTCTTTCCCCAGTTTCACTTTTAAAACTAGGCACATGAGAAGCATCTGAACTAAGATCATCGTGTTCTTTACTTTCGATGACTGATTCTTCTTTGTAGTGCTCTACCTTAGAACTAACTATTTGTCCCTTCTCAGATACTTCGACGCTCGATACAGTTTCGTCTTTTTCAACTATTTTTAAGGTTGAATCCACAAATGCTATCCTTGATTTGTTATCTTCATCTTCTTTAATATTCTCTAGTTCTCCAGGTTCTGTGAAATATTCTTTACCCCATTGTTCGTGAGATAAATCTCTTTCCGATATTTTTACTTCATGTTTTTTCTTCACTGTTTCGTCTTTTAAAGCAGTCATTTTCTCTTCCGATTTAGTTTGTCTTCCAGTATAAAGTCCTTGTTCAGAAAATTCTCGTTCTATTTTGACTATGTCTGTGTCATCAGTACTTTTAAGTACTGTTTTAGTTTCTATATCTGATCGTTTCGCAGAAGCTTCATGAGCCTTTTCTACTTTTTTTTGGGATGTTTCTGTTTGATCACCTTCTCTCTTAACCGTCATTTTTTCCTTAACTTCATGTTCTTGTCCTCGTAATTCATGACTAGTTTCAGTTTTTATAATTAAGGAATCGTCATCTGATGACGACACCTGTTTTGTTTCAGAGAAAAATTCTTGTCCTGATATTTTTCTCGTTTCTGTCTCTTTGTGTGAAAGTACTGTACTATATTCACTTGTTGCACCAAATTTAGCAATCATATCAGACATAACTGCTTCTGGGTCTATATTTTGAAATTTCAATTGCGTACCATCTACAGTTCTATGAATTGAAGAAGAAGATGTTGAAGTCTCTATTCTAGACTGCGAGAAAAACGTATCTGTTGATGTGGATTTTTCCATATCTTCTTCCATTTCCTTTTTAATTTGATCAATAACATCAATGCTCTTTTCAATTGTTCTATCAACTAATTCAATAGCACCACTTGTAATTGTTGGCTTGTCCACATTTACAAATGATACATTATCGGCAACATGCTTTGTAGGTGACTTTGGCCTAGCTGCTTCACTTAGAGCTTTAGATGCTTCTGTTAGCAATTCTGGAAAGACGAATGAACAGGATCAATAACATGATAAACATAATTGTTAGTGAAGACAAAAGAGTTAAAAAATTATAAACAAACACAAAATCAAATATAAACAAAATATATAATTAATTTTCTAATATTTATTATTTATACCGTGTATTCATACAATTTATATATGTACATACTATATAGTATATAGATTTGTAGTGCTAAAGCTAATAACATGGTGTAGAATAATATAAATAAACAACTAAAGCATCTTCAAAAATATAAATTAACCAAGTTATGTAATAAAAATGAGAACTTATTAGGACGCTGACTAAAATCAATGATGAGGAAGCTAATGTGATGGCAAGATGTAAAATAAACTGATTGGTTTTTGAATCAAAGCGAAACATTACTCAAATGTGAACATCAATGTGAAGTGGAAACAAAAATTGACTGCTAATCAATAACAAATAAACCAATTGAACTTGTTAGTTAAAAAAGCGACAGTTGATGAAGTATTAATAAAATGGTCCCTTCAATTGTGTTCACTTACCTAAGCAACGTGAGGACTCCGCAAGAAACAAAGTAAATTTTACTGTGCTACAATTATTGGCATAATGTTTGTGTCTATTGCAAATTAATTTTAACTCCCTTACTTAAATGATCTTATTTCTATTATTTATATTTATGATGTGCTTTATTCGCTACCTTTCTATCTAGGTGCTCATTGAAATGATGTCCAATCTGTAGTATTAAATTTGTATACTAAGTCGATGAATAAATAAATTATTAATTTCATGCAATAGTTGGCCAAAATAAAAATGTGGCAAAATAATACTTTAACCTATCTTTTATTTATTTTTAAAGTAATGAGTAAAGTTTCGCCATGACTCTACTTTGCCACTATCTAATGTCACATTACAATTATAGTACATAGCTTTATTAATAAATGTAACCAATTTTAAATTAAAAAAAAAGGTAATATCTTCGTTACTTTTAGTCTTGTATACATTACTAGCATAAAAATAAATATTTAAATATATGTAATTATATATATACGTACAATGATAAAAATCGTTTTACATTCTTTGGAATATCACAAACACGATTATTGAAACCTTAAGTATTTCCTTTAAATCATTACTACTTTAAATTTCTTTAGCACTTACCGCTTTGGTGTGCCTCCGTTTCACTTAACATGCTATCACCAGCTGATGAAGCTCTAGGAGACGTTCGACTTGCATCGAGGAAAGATGAATCAGAACCTAAATAGTATTAAGTATTAGAATCTAAACTACAAGCCGACATGTATGATTATTGCGACAAGGCAAATAAGTATATTCGTTGCGTTATTTTAGTGCATAAGTGTTTATGTTGCGTGACTACAATAAAAAATATATAGTAATGACATTCTTAACCACATATATTTGTTAATATTAATAACTTTATAATTAAGAATGCAAGCAGTATTAGTAATCTATAGCAAAAATACCTTTAGGTTGAAGCCCAGCTTGTTTTTCAGTTGCGTGATCCTCAGATTTAGCTCTTTCTTTCATTATTAGATCAACAGGTGATGGAGGAGGCGTCTTCGAAAACTTTGCTGATAAATCTAAAAGTATATTATTTTTTAATAGTATAAGTAAAGCAAAAAAAAATAATAATAATACATATATATTAACACAATTACCATGTGTTACATGACTGGAATCAATTCTAATGAGAGCACCTTGAGAGGAAATGTCTTCCAATAAATTTGAACATCTTCTATTTAATTCTTTCATATCAGGTACTTCATCTTCCTTTTCACTTTTTTCTGCCTCATCATCAGCTTCTTCTGCTTCTTGTTTTTTCTCTTCAAATATATTTTTTTTCCTTTCTGTCATATGAAGTTCTTCTTTCAAGCTTTCACCTTTATTTTTAATTTCTTGGAGAAATTGACCTTTCAGTTCTGCAATGTCTATTTCGGATGCTTTAACTTTTTCGAAAGATTTTTCGTCTTGCTCACTTAGTATTTTACTCTCTGTCATAACTGATGTTTCCTGTGAAGAACTAGTTGAAATATGAGTGATTTTCGAGGTTGAGCGCTCCTCGTCCGCAAATTCTTTACTTCTAGTTATTACATCTGATGCGTCTGATGCTAAAGTTTTCGATACGTCAAATGACGAATGTTCTTCAGAAAATGTTTTTTCATCAATTGATCTTGAAATCTCTTTAACGCTGTCTATTGAAGCTTTTGAAAAATCTTTTGTCAAATCAACCGTCGAGTCTTTTGACAATTCATTAGTTGCAAAATCTCTAGAAGTATCTTTACTATCTATTGACGACTTGGAGTAATCTTTGGTTAAATCTATAGATTTTTTAGACAAGTCAGGAGTTCCTCTTTCTTCTGCTTGCTCATCCATCCTGTATTCTTCTTTTAAATCAATTGAGGTTTTTGATGAATCTTTTACGAGATCAGCTCCACTCATTTTAGACAAATCAGCAGATGTACCGTCTTCTACAACTGATTTTTGGTCGTCATCAGAAGATTTTGTCAGAGTAGATATTACAGTTGTTACCGAGGATTCAGTTGTTGACTTAGACACAAAGTCATTACGTAAAATACTGTCTACAAAATGAGTTTTCTTAACAAATCTTTCTCCTTTCTCTTCATCAGATTCTTGATATGTACTCGAACTTGGCACAATATCATGAGTCATGTCATGTTTGAAACCTGATGCAAAATATGACGGTTCAGATACTTCAGTATATTTACCATCATCTTCAAATTCACCCTAAAATGTTAAGCAAATAAATGTATCATATTAATTTCCTGTCACAAGCAATATAGATAAACATTTCATGCAATATTGTTATGAAATAAATGCTTACTTCTTTTTCTGGAAAATCATCAGCATCATCGAGTGAATCCGTTCGAATTTTTTTGATATCAAAACTAGATGTTGG
Source organism: Dryas iulia moderata (assembly GCA_019049465.1). Taxonomy (NCBI): domain Eukaryota; kingdom Metazoa; phylum Arthropoda; class Insecta; order Lepidoptera; family Nymphalidae; genus Dryas; species Dryas iulia. The sequence continues at coordinate 7,327,148 of CM032438.1, forward strand.
TAGTTTTCCTTCAATTTCAGAAGACGGTTCTATTATTTCCAACACTTTAGCTTTATCCATATCTAAAAATAATGAATGAAATTATAAAATATCTATTTGACTTTTGTACATTACTTAAGGGAATTTTGTCGAATTATGTACAAAATTTACCTACACTTGTTCTAGAAATATGATTAAAAATTTAATTAAGACTGTATAGAATACTATTGTACTATTGTTATTTGATGTATTTGACTTTTTTGCACTCTTTGTGACGAATAGGTTCGAAAACTACATGTGAGAAATTTATAATATTTTGCACGTACAGTATTGCCAATATAGAGATAGTTCTTAAAAAAATGGGAAAAAATATGTCTTTGAAGAATTATCACCAAAAATTCGCATTGAAGTCTATGGCGGAAACAAACGCGAATGCTTTTGATTACAATGAACTGCGCGTACCGAAATAAATGATTTTCATTTGCACGCTTCGTTCAATATGTAAACGGTATTCGAGATTTCGCGAGCGCAGGGAGTCGAAGTTAAGGGCCTGGTTGCGCCCCTAGTTAGTAATCATTTATTATTAATGTAATTTTAAGCTTTATATTCATAACTATGAATATATAATAATAAATATATTTTTTTTGAGGGGCCGTTCAAGTATTATGTGAGCATTGTAGCTTTGCTTATTGAATTGGATGATATGTGGGGTAAGGGAGTCTAGATGACGGTTATGTCATCAAGTAGTTATTTACTTTTTTACACGAATGGTTACCCTCACATTGTCTTTGCCTGAAAACGAAACGCATTTTCGGGGTATCCCGAAAAGTCTTATAAAATTATCATTAAAAAAAAAATACATGAGTTCAAAAATGTTTACGTAAGCATAGGGGGAGGGAGTACGAGCTATGCTTACTTTTGCTGACAAAGGGTATGGGGTGACAAATAATTGTAATAAATCTGCTTACGTAATTCTTGAAAGGCCCCTGACGAAAATATGTGACGCTAGTCAAAAATTAAAATAAGGAACATTTAAGCGACAAATAAACAAGTAAGTGTACCTGATTCTGAATCTGTATAAATTTGCTCCTCTACTTCATCAGGAGAACTTTGTACGGAGAAAGTTCTAGTTTGCTTCTTTTTTGGCATTATTATGATTTCTCCACTGTCTTTAGAAAGAGATTTAATTAACCCTGGCCTTTCTTTACATATTCTTGCATCATCAGAAGATACTGTAGATTCTTTAATAGTTTGTATGATCTCGTTCTCCTTTTCAACCGATTTATCTAGATAACCTTCCACAGTTTGTACAGCTTCTTCTATAATAGAATCTACAGAAACTTCTCCTTCTAATTCTTTTGGTGCTTCCTTTTCAATTACACACTCTTCAGACAAATCTAGATCTTCCGAAGCTTGTTTTATTATGATTTCTATGTTATCAGCCATTTGTTTCATGGCAGAGTCAGATTTTTTCATTTCATGTTTATCTTGTTTTTCTTTGGACGACTCAAGAATTTCATTATCTCTTTTAATTAGATCATCTTCAACTTCTGTATCAGACTCTGCTATCCTTTCTAAAGAAATCGCTGGGCTTATACACGAATGTCTTCTTTCTTCTTTCTGGGGAACTTTAGCGTCATAATATCTTTTTTCTGTCTCAATTATTTCTTTATTAATACTTTTAATATCTTTCTCAATAACAGGACTACGAGCAGCAGCTACAATAGTTCCCTTTTGAAGTATGTCATCAATTACAGGTTTCACTTGCTCAATTGTTATGTCTTGAGTATCCCCTTGATATATTTCATCGATTGTTTTGACTTCATCATGAATCTTAACTCGAACAATTTCAGATGCTTGAGTTGTTTCCTTTATTTTGTCAGTTACAATGTCTGGTTTTTCTACATCGTGCCCCTTTTCTATTTCTGATGTCGACATCGATGAATCAACAATTGTAGTTGTCTTTTCCTTTATTATCAAAGGTTCAGATGTTTTACTTGAAATTATCAAATCATCTTTAATAGATGTAGATTCTTTTACGGTACTTATGTGACTTTCAATAGATTTAATGGTTTCAGATACCTTAGTAGATATACTTTCTTCACCAGAAGGGTATTTAGTTATTTCAGTGATTGTAGTTTTTATCTTTGTCTGTCCATTAGGCATTGCAGTTTCTTCAGTAACAAGTGTTGTTGTTATTTCTTCTCCAGTAGGTCCTATCGTACTTTTAGTTTTTGTGGAAGTACTCACATGTTTTTCGTCACCCAGACTTTCTGATTTTAACAACATACTTTGTATTCTATCCTCTAAGGAAGAGTCAACAACCTCTGATGTATCGGTGGTAATAATTTCTTCCTCCTCTATTATTTCTATTTGCTCTGATACTCTTTTAGATATAGTTATTTTACCATTTGGATATTTAGTAGTTTCAGTGACAGTTGTTTTAATAATATTTTCTCCCGTCGGCATCGTTGAAGTTTCAGTCAGAGTTTCTAAAGTAATTTCTTCTCCAGCGGGACCTATAATAGTTTCTATTTGGGTTGTGACTTTCTTATCATCTGCATCAGAGACTTTTATATCCTTTGGAACTTCTTTTTCCTGACTGACTGAATCTGTAGGAAGTATTACTGTTTTAATAACAGTTGTGGTTTCATCATCAGGAGCGCTACTTATAATTTCCTTATCTGTAGTGGCTAAGACAGCACCTATAGTTTCCTGTATAGTTTCGATTTTAGGAGGAGTTATTTCAACTTCTTGTTGTGTATCTTTTTCTTCTGAAGGTTCTTTTATACTTGTAACAAAAGATTCTTTTTGGTGGCTTTTTATACTTTCTGAGACTTTTGTAGAGACAGTTTCTTTACCTGAAGGATATGTTGTTGTTTCAGTTACAGTTGTTTTTATTATTTCTTCATCACCTGGACCTTTAGTGATATCTGTTACTGTAGTAATAGTAATTTTTTCACCCGAAGCACCAGTTCTAAATTCAGTTTTTGTAGTGGCTTCATCATCTACAGATTTTTTATCTTGTTCTGATTCAAGAGTTAAATCTTTAGATTCTGTTAACGTTGTCATATCAATGTCTTTTTTAACTGGTAAAGGTGCACTATATTCCTTCAAAGATGTAACAAATGATTTTTGTATATGACTTCTAATACTTTCTGATACTTTTGTAGAAACTGTTTCTTTACCGGAAGGATATATAATTCTTTCAGTTACTGTTGTTCTGACTGTTTCCTCTCCAGCGGGACCTTCACTAATATCCGTCACTGTAGTAATAGTAATCTGTTCGCCTGAGTCACCAGTTTTACATTCTGTGCTAGTGGTTGTTTTCTCTTCTTGTGAATATTTTTTATCTTGGTCAATTTCAACGGTGAAACCTGCTTTTTCCGTATCTTCGTGTTTTTCAAGAGTTTCTAGTATTAGGTTTGGTTTATCAGATATTATTTTAGATTCTGACGTACCATCATCTTCTTTTACAATCTGGGCAATATCTTCTTTAATTTTCTCAGTTTTAATTTGGTCGCTCTCCGTAACAACTTCACGTTTCAACTGTTCTTCACGTTCCCTAAGCAGAAATTGTCCTGTTATTTGTTTATCTGGCAACGAGCTGCAATTAAAAAAATATGAATATAAACATTTCCTTAAATTTAAAAAAAATTACGATCATTTAACAATCAATTAATAATAATTACCTGACTTCTGCTATGTGTGGCAACTTGTGTACATAATCAGCAACATGATCTTCAGGAAATCCTTCAACATCATCTAGCGAATCTCCATGACATAATTTAGCTATTTTGCTTTTCTCAGTTATTTTTGCTAAAAACACAAATAAATCATACACTTTCTGATATTACATTGAAAGTACATTTATTATGATAAGTACAGAATCTTAACTTTAAATATAATGGTTCAGAATCTCTTATTTGAATATGAGACAAAAACTAGATTGAAATAATAATTAGTGACAAATAATATATTTACTAGGAGACTTAGGCCTTTCTTCAGACTCGTGTTTGCTTTCAACCTTTTCCTTAACAACATCGACGTGTGTGCCCTGCGTCCCAATATCATCTTCTGATTCTTCAAATGTATAATCCCTTGATTCTGTAAGGCTATATGCATCAGAAAGACGTTTCTCATCTAATCGTAATTCGCTTACTGATCCTGATCCTACAGATGTCACTGATTGACGTTTGTCAGGTTCAACTGCTAAAAAAAGGGAATGTAATATAATACTCATATAATAAACTCTAAGACAATTGACAATAAAAATCTGTAAGATAATAGATGTTTTTTAGTTTCACGCTGTATTACACAGCAGGGTGGGCAGAGAAAACCTAGTATTAAGATACTCCGTTTCCTACTTTCCGCCGAATTCTAAAGGCATTGCGCATCAAGTTACGGAACTTAACGGCATGCTTTGCCTCGACAACGACAGCGAAGAAAATAGAAATATATATTTCCACTGCTCGAGTGGGAATCAAACCCACAACCAGTGGGCTTTACAGTCACACTTTGTCACTCTGTACCACCGCTGGCGCCAAGACAATAAAATATTAAAAAGTGATTACTTTGTTGAATATACAATAAAAAGATAGAAAATATAGAAACCTTTGTCTAAAGTGTCTCCTTTTGATCTTATATCAACCATTTCAATTTCTTTCGTCACCTCTTTGGCTGGTTTCGTAGATTCTTTTTCTTTCTCTTTTTCAAATATTTGATCATCTTTTAGTGGTTCTTCCTCCGAGGAAGTTTTTTTGTCTGTGACAGCGTCCTCCGAGCTTATTCTGTCTGAAATGCCTTCAGATGATTTTCGATCAGATATTTCTATCTCTCTACTACTTTCGGAAGAAATTTTATCTGATTGTTCATCTTTATCTGATGAACGGTCTACTTCTTCAGCTTCTGTAACAAACATTTGGAATTCTTGTTTCGCAGGCGTTTTAATATCCCCTAAATCGCTAAGTTTTGTTATAGAGACAGATTCAGTTCGTGAATGACGTTTCGGTGGCATTTTCTTAAAAACAATTTCTGCTTCGTCTAATTGTGTGGATGCTGAGTCAGAATCTTGCTTTTGTGATTCTAATACTTGACTTTCAATTTTCATTGTTGTGAAACCAATACTTTCTTCGAATTTTTCATCACCGAAACCACTTCCCGAATCAGCTGTTCCCTCATATTCTGCACGTTCATCAAATTCAGAGGATGATATTTTAGCTTTGACATCAGATTGATCGGATTTTAAAGAATCTGCTTCTGAATGACGTCTTGAATCTGTATGATCAGAGTCTTCCAATGAATCTGAATATATACGCTTAGAAAAGAAACATTCTTGAACAGAATCGTCTTCTGGAACTGTTTCGATAAATTGACGGGCTTTAGCACTTATAACTGGCGATTCCTTAGTCAAAACCTTAAAATAAATTTACAATTTAAATGATAAAAGTAAACATCTATTATGCTAATTTTTAGTAGTAGTGGAAGCAAAATAAATATTTACCTTTTCAGATTCCTTTGCTGTCAATGACGAGACATGTACCTGCGCACTGTGTTCACTTTCAAATTTCAAAAATTCAAGTGTCTCACGTCTTGCCTCCTGCGTCACGCGAGTCAACTTTTCGTCCGTTGCAGCTATTTTATCTTCATCTATTTGTTTATCTAAAGGTCTATGTGCAGGGCTTAATCCCATCTGATCATCTAGATCAGAAAATTGAGAGGCTTCGTCCAAAGAATCACTTCTATGCTTAGATTCTTTTGAATATATCTGTAAAATAAACGAGAATAGGTATATTAAAATTACTTAAAAAAATAATATCGTAAAATACATGCATAAAATATGTTTTTATGGTGTTTTAAAGTTTAAATTACGACACTTACTTTTGATTCGGTTTGGGATACAAAGCTAACATCTCTTTCTGTGCTCTGTTGTAGATCAGCCAAAGAGTCAGTTTTATCAATGCCGGACGGTAACGGTGACTCTTGGGAAATTTTCTTTGCAGGAAATTCTTGTAAATCCGACCCCATAGAATCAGTTTTGGTAGGTTTGCTGGTATCCGATTTTGTGCTAGTCACCGACTGTTGCGTCTCAGTCTATAAACATCAAAACGATTAAAAAATTGTATATAAGTCAGGTAAAAATCCTAGATTTTTAAAACATACCTTTTCTTTAACTTTATCATCAATCGAAACATCTTTTTCTTCTAAAGTTTCAGATATTTCTTCTTCACTTACTCGTAATCTGAGTTCATCAGTTAATTGCTTTTCAAGTTTTTGCTCTCTTATACCTTGACTATCTCTCTTGTCATCATCATCTCTCTTGTCATCATCATCTCTCTTGCCGTCATCATCTCTCTTGTCATCATCATCTTTATCGTCGTCTTTTGACTTCAAGTCAAATGAGTCTTTAGCATCACTTCGTGTTTCAAAACTATGTTTGGAAATTTCAAACTTGGATTTTTTGTCTTTTTCGACTTTGACTGTTGTCTGCGATTCCGTTTCAGTTTCTGAGTCTGTAGATTTTTTCAAAAATTCACTATCTTCTTCTGAAGAAACTTGCACTAAAGTAGAGTCCGTTCTAATAGTCTTAGGAAACTGTTTTAACTTATCATCGTGTTTAGTTCTAGAATCAAAATGTTGTATCGTCTCCTTGACTGATTTCACAGTTTCAATTTGTTTTTCAGTTTCAATTACAATTTTTTGAGTTTCAGTACTTGATATTTGCTTTGACTGGTCTCTAACAAATGCTTGTGTATATTCTAAAGCCTGATCTTGTTCTTGCGTATGGCGTTTTAGAGCTTCTTTAGTAAGTTTTATGGTCTTAGTTGGTTCAGTAGATGGTTCTTTTAATATTTTTATTTCAAATGCATTAATTTTGTCTTTGAGTGGAGCTTCTGCTATGTCTTTGAGGTCATCAGTTACTAACTCTGGAGACCTATCACCATCATCTAGTTTTTCTTCTAATCTTGCACTGTCTATTTCTTTTTGCGAAATTGTTTCTTTACTGAAAGTTTCTGTTTTACTTTCAGATGTTTGCCTTAATTCAGTTGTTTCGGCTGTAACAGACTTCCTTGGAGTGATTGTTACATTAGAGAAATCACCAGAAGGAAATCTCATAGATTCATTTCGCATATGCCTTTGTAAATGTTTCGGTGTAGGTTTTGCCGGTGATGAGGGATCAAATTTTCTAAATTGTTCTACTGTTCTTTCCTGCTTTAATTCTTCTTTTTTCTCTTTAACGATATCTTTACGTACTTCAATTTCTCTTTCACCATCTAGTTCTGCGCCTTCTGATGTTGGTGAGCTTTTTGAACGTGAGTATTCTAACTTTGATTCCGCTCTCGCCTAAAAAATAAAAAAATAAAAATAGTAAACTGCTTCAAAGATAAATATTTATAGTTTAATCCTTTGCTTAAATAATATATTATAATTACCTGTTGTTCAATATCTTGGAATTTTTTGATGTCTGGTTTTATTTGAGTTTTTATTTCAATAATTTCTTCACGTAATTCTTTTTTCTGTTTTGATGACGGAATTTTACTTGAACTAAGCTTTTTGGTAATTTGTTCTTTTCTCTCAGCTACACTTCGCTTTACATCTAAAAAACATACTAATATTATCAACAATAGAAAGAAAAACATAAATATATTCATTTATAAATTTTAAGGAAACAATTTATTATAACGGATAACTTACACAGTACAAAGTACAAGTATGAATATTTTAACTAATTATTAAATAATATTATAAAAAAAACGAAATCAATAAAAATATTTGAGTTATGTAGCTGTTCTATGCACATTATGTACTATCTACTATTATACTATTTGATGATAATCTACTGGTATGATGGTGATAAAATTACTGGTATATCTAGCAAGAGTAGATTGCAAAATATAGCGGAAAGGATAAAACTCATTTAACCACATAACAAATCTCGAGTGTCGAATGGAAAAATATTTTTTTGCCCGAAAAATTGCGCTTGTGTGATAATGATATATTAATAGAAAAGATAATGTGTTATAAACACAAGTCAGATATGTTATATATGAATAATCGCTATATATGATTTTAGATCCAACATTAATATTTGCTATTTTCTCGCTTTAAAACAAATTATACAACCATTAGTAAATCATCGTGGCTTGTGGGCACAAAGTGTTATGTAACGCGACTGCTTGTGGGTTCGATTCTCACTCGAGGAAGTGGAACATTCAACATTTCCATTTTCTTCGCTCTGGTGTCGAGGCAAAGCGCAAAGTTGAGTTTCGTCTCCTAAGCCCACGATGTCTCCAGAATTCAGTGGAAAGTGGGAAACGGAGTGTGTTAACACTAGGTTCCCTGTGCCACTAGGTTCGCTGTATTCCGTATACAGCAACCCTGCTGTGGAGCTAAGAAAAAAAGAATCGTTATTTAAAAATATACCGTCATCTTCCTCGCTCTCTTCGCTTGGTGTAGGTGTTCTATCCATTTCGCTTTTTTCAACTGATTTTTCCTCCGGTGAATATTTAGCTTCGTCCTGATCTAGGTCCTCTGTTCTTGTGGTTTCTTCGATTTCACTATCATCATAAATGCTTTCCTTTAGCTTATTGTCTTCTTCCGCTTTAAAGAAAATAAATATTTTGTATAGTTATCATTAGATATCTCCATTTTACATACAATAAAATTAGAATCACAATATGAACAAAGCATGGAGCCTGGAAGCTAAGAAATGTAGATCGAGCTTATTAGTGTGCCATTGGTATAAAGGTCATATTATATTCAGCTATCCTGCGGAAAGCGGAATAGGCTGGCATTATTTTTTATACTTTTATACTTATATAAAATCTCTAATAATTTTATTGAAAACAAACGTTTCAAAATAAACAGACAGTAATAGTTGGGGCCAGCCGCGGCGCAGTGGCACAAGCGTGTAAACGACTGGTTGTGGGTTCGATTCCCACTCGAGGAGTGGAAATTAATATTTCCATTTTCTTCGCCCTTCTGTCGAGGCAAAGCGTGGCGTTAAGTTCCGCCAATTAACACGCAATGCCTCCGAATTTGGCGGAAAGTGGGGAACGCAGTGTCTTACCACTAGGTTCCCTCTGCCTACCCTGCTGTGTGCGGGATACAGCGTGAAGCTATAATATAATAATAGTTTTCAAATATAATGAATAAGAAGTTTTAAAAAATGGTGAAGCGTGACAACCTTTTTTTTAATACTTACCCTTATACGCTTCAATTTCTTCAGAAGCTTGTCGTTCTTGGTATATGTTCCTTTGAATTCTTCGTTCATTTATCAGATCCGACTGAGGTGCTATTATGTCGTCCCTCCCTATACGACATAGCGCTAGCTCCAGAGAATTGTCTGTGAAGTATAAAACTTTAAAGTTATACAAGTTTTCCCTCGTGATTTGGTTTACGTGTATTAAAATGGAAAACCACAATCTTTATCGTGATAGTATGAATTTTAAATAATCCTTTGTTAGTGCTTCCTTATACTTTCTAACTAATCTATATGTCTTATTTAAGCATTAAAAATCAAGAAGCTGAAAATTGTGTATGTTAATAAGTAAAGCTTATTACTTTGTAGAAGAATATTTGTTGCGTAAAAATCTGTGGATGTATCAACATTTGTGTTTAATATTAACGACCTAGTACGACGACCTACTAAGAACCTAGTGTCAAGACATTTTATGCTCAATTTTCCGTTATAAATGAAAGTATATAAGAACAAGTGGCGAAAAAAAATATATATATCATAATATTCCGACGAGAGAGAATTGAATTCACAACTATTCACGTTAAGGACAGCCTGACGCTATCCCACAGTACTTACTACGTAGGACTGTGTGCTACGATATCCCCAATTTTCAGGATAAAATAAAATAATATAATAATTGTGAAATTAGAAATATAATTAGAATGAGAGAGAATCTGCTTAAATTCAATGACATATCATTATAAAATTTATGTTAAACGATCTAATCTAATGAACATTGTTATAATAGAGACGTCATTAGATTCTAATTTTGATATTTTATTACAAAATAATTAATATGGCTTTTTTATTAGATTTTTTTTAAAATCATCTGGTACAGAAAACTTTACCGAAATATATTTTATGCATAGAACTCCAAAATTCGAAACAACACTCATATATGCCTTTAAACAATTAAAAAACAATTCAAATATAAATTCCAATTATTTAACAAGACAAAAACACAAAGTTATCAATGAAAATTACAAATCCACTAATTCCCACACTTATTTCCATATTCTTCACAAATAAATTAAAAAGCACTATAGCATTAAAATTAACAGCAAAACCCACTCACCCTGAGCTTTAGTCCCCGACTGGGTCTTCCATAGTTTCAGCATCAACTGCGCCTGTTCCGCCGCTGTGATCCTCTTCGCCTGTATTTGGTTGACGGTCGCAACACTAACTCCTAACTCGTAAGCTAAGGCTACCCAATCTTTACCTAATAAATTACATATATCTTCCAACCTACAAACGAAAATATCACTTAACTCAAACTATAACAATAAATGAAATTTAATTGAATTATAAAATAATCGAATTTTGTATATGTACTAAAATAACATATTTTTACAATTTATATCTGTTATGTTTCAGCTAATTTATGGAACAGCTGAACTGATTTTAATATAACTTTCACTGGCGTATAGTTTACCTAATAAGGACTAACTTAGACTAATTTTATTTTAGAATAATTATTTTTCTCTCACGAGAAGAGTTAATTATATAATAATAAAAAAAGAAATTACTTGCCTACGCTCTGAGACAAGCTCTAGAATGAAATAACAACTTAATGTTGTTCTACTGATACGGGCATTACCTAGTGTTCTGAGCCGTTGGACAAATCAGGCTAATCTCATTACTGCATCAGACCAATCTTGTTATAAATATAACCTTGCGTAAGCATTTATTTACTAGTGCTTACATAAATACTGTTTTTTATATAACCCGATTGTTTTTTTTTTAATTTCAACCTATATTTCTAGGTCTTCTAAATAGATTGGCGTGTACTTTATAATTATTGGCGATAAAATATCGTGGCTAGTGGCGCCACATCTATTTGTAAATGTGATTGATTCTGGGTTCGATTCTTCCACGGGGGACTGATTATATTTAAACAATGTTTATTTCCCTCTTTGTAGTACTAGAGTTCCGCCACTAAATACCGAATGTGTCAATTTCTAGCAGAAAGTAGAGAATGCAGTCTTTTGACACTACTCATCTCTTCTCATTTTTGACTAACTTGCTATCACGCAAAAAGGCGTGAAAATGCTTATATTTTTACATTTAATTAAATTGCAAGCCTAGATCCATTTTTTAACTTATTTCAGTAACTTCCATAGTTGGATAGTTTTTATAGTTCCACAAGAAAATATGAAGTACAAACCTTGGGTCACTGAGCCGTTGACGCCATATCAGCTCTTGTTCCTCAGTTCTTCGCGGCATCATATCGGCCGGTAACGGTGAAGTCCTGTCTACTGGCACATCATCTGGTACCATTATATTCAGTACTGCGATCTTAAAAATTAATATTCAACGTAGTAATGGGTTTAGCCAGTGTTTGGCAATATTTAATTGCAATTAACATTAATTGTTATTATCAATTCATAATTTGATATACATATATTCATATCATATAAAAATCACAATTACGGTAGTTGAAGATTAATTATTAGTTCTTAATGTTTAAATTAATAATTAATTAATTGTTAAAAGTGGTTTTCAAACAAATAAATTATTAATTGTTAATATTTAATTGCAATTAAGCTTTACCTAACACTGCTTATAGATTTTTTTAATATTTGACCACTATAAACACCAGGTCTTATATCCTTTTTACATTAACATCATTTTATCGTTATTGAAATATATTATTACTCAAAGCTAAATGATGTTTATGTTGAGCTGAGCAAATTATTACTATTCTACATATTTCTACACTTATTAAACAAATAATTAGCATATATGTATAAGGAATTACTTTAGCTGAATGATTTTTCTGACCCTTCAATTACTACTTACAGGAGCAGGCGAAGGTTCTCCCTTAGGTACTTTCGGATCCCTCATGAATTGACATCTGCATATTGGTTCTAAGTCTTGAGTCTTTATCATAACAGGGAAAGCCATTCGGTTCTCTCTAAACGCTCGGAAAGGTATGGAAAGCTGTTCACCAGATTTAGCTACTGGTACCAGGTTACCACCGAATTCGAGGTATACTGGTTTTCCTTCGTGTACCTGGGTTTAGATTATTATATAAATAACATTTTAGCAATAAGTTATTAATTATTAAGAAAAATTGTTATTATTTTTTAGGACATCGAGCCGCAGTGGGACGATACGATTGGTTGTGGGTTCGATTTCCACTCGGGGTAAAGATTATATTTAAATTCCTCTGTTCACCAGAGCGATAAATATTTTTCTAACTACCCAGTATAGAAAAAGCGTAAAACTTTTTTTTTTAAATAAATAAATATCCCATTTATTCAAGTAAATATAACCCAAATGACCTTTGTTTTATTACGGCTTAACTATTTTATAAGTGGATTAGATAACATGTACAAAGTCTAAGAACGGGAAGCCTAGCAAGTGTTTCATTAAAACGTAATATTACCTCAACATTAGTAAACAAGTAGTGGAAAAATTCAATATTTAAATTTTCTTCGCCCTGGTGTCGAGGTAAAGCGCGGCGTTAAGATCTGCCATATAACACGCAATGCCTCCAGAAGTCAGCGAAAAATGGGGAACGGAGTGTCTTAACACTAGGTTCCCTCTGCCTATCTTGCTAGGTGCGGGATACAGCGCGAAGCTAAATAAATATCTTACTTCAACATCACGACTTTTCGCCACTTGTATGAAGCGTTCGATCCTTTCTAGAGCCTTGTCTTCTTTGTCGTCAGTGACACAGAACATTCGCAGTTGTGCTTGACACTCGTCTGTTCGTTTAGCGTAAACTACGAAACGGGCCATGAACGGTACATGGATTGCTTCCCTGAGTAATGGAATAGAATATATAAATCAATTAAACCATAAAAATATTTAGATATGTAAAAACAAAATTAATGAAGCGGGATTCGAACCCGCGTATCTTGGATTTGGACCAAACGTTTTGACTGTTATGCCATGTGCTCTACATTCGGCTGTGTCGAAATTCTTATACGCTTATTACAAATTATTATTGTGAGCCATTGAATCGGCTTTGTAGCAAAGTTAAGTAATGTCAAATTATATACGCAACGGTTGTAGGTTCGTTATCAATTTCGGTAATGTTTAAATTAAAAAAGTTTCTGTTATCTGGTAGCAAAAGCTGCCCTGCGAATTTTCGCAGGCTAGCCATTTGGCTAAGAAAGGAAACAAACAAGTAAAAACAAGTCTTGCCCACCTTATATAAAAAAAATGTATTTTTAGTCAATGGTTAAGTTTTTACCTGTACAATTCAGTTGCCATTTTAGTGGCGTCTTCAACATGTCTGCAATCGATTAGCCAGTAACGTGCCGACACAGTTGTAGTAAACGATACGCAATCATTCACAAACGTTAAAGGTGTATTTTCTGTTACATCCTCCCAATGAGCACGATTAGTTCCGCCTGAACAAATATTAAGATTTATGCCTTTTTTATTATTGTATAACATAATTTTAAATTTAATTTACAATTTGGTTTGAATTTTCCAATCTTGCAAGCTACAGAGGCAGTATAGCTGTTTCAATGCTTGTTCAGCTGCCGAAGTAATTTTATCGTTTTCAATATCTCAATGCATGCAATAAGCGTTTAAATCTAGAAATTTATTATTTCGACTGACAATGCCTCTCTTACATTTCTACAAACTAATTTTAAAATATTAAAAAATGTATTGAAAGGGAAAGTGTTATTGATAGTATTCAAAATTTAACAGTGATATAACAAACACTTATATTTATTAATTCATTTAAGTCTTCAAACTAAACAGCAAGGTAATTAATTGGAAAAGATAGGTTTAATAAACAATAAAAACAAAATAAAATGGTTCCAAAACGGCCTATAGCAAACACACAACAAGCAAGGACGACATATTATAAGAAAACAACTAATATAACGTACCGTGTTATACTTATTTTAATGAAAAAGTGATTAAAAAATGTGACATATTTTATAAGGTTTTGGTTACTTATGCATAGTGCTGTATATTAAAAATAATGGTACTATGTAAATTTTAAATCGATTGTTTCAAAATTCTGGTCTGAGTCATCGGAAAACAGATCTCTCGAAGGACAATCACTGAAATAAATCGAAAACAAAAATAAAAACACAAACTGTCCTGAACGGTGAGGTAATGATACAAATAAATGTGATAGAAATAGACAAAATGATAAAAAAAATGAAACTGATAGGCCGTTTTGGAAAATAACTTGACCAGTAGAAGCAAAATAATAAAACATTGGGAACGTTGACGCAGAAGTATGAAATGTGTGATAGGGTGTGGCACCGATTCAAAGTTTAACGTCATACATATTCAACACAACCGATATATTAGTGCTAAAGTTTCACAAAATGTGCCTTTATTTCAAAAACCGTCTAATCCTGCTTAAGAAAAACCCTTATTATGTGATATAAACTGCTGTGCATCTTTTTGTAATCTCAAGATTCATTGTATATGATACAAAGTGTATGTGAAATAAGAAAGCAAAAACTTTCAGCCCGTGCATAGAGGAAGAATGTATGTAAAGCAAGATATGGAAAAAGCATTCAAAGTGATAAAAGGAGGAAATTAAAACGTTACCGATATCTATTGTCCTGACTGACACAAAGATATCAATAACAGTGATCGTTCGATGGAAAAGGGTTAAAAAAAACAAAAGGACAAACAAAATAAATTAAAATAAAACGTGAAACTTAACCGACGTACTGATCTTTTAGTTATTTGTAAAGTATGTCTAGTTTTTTTTACCTTCGAGAGATCTTTTGCGAAATACCCCTGTTGGTGCGCGTTGATTAGAAGGCAGCGTTTAATATAACGCCACACACGGTGAGCGTGCAACACACACAAACACACGAGAACAAAGACAATGTAGACACGCACAAAACGCACACATAGGGACATCTCCCTTTAGCTGCTCTGTGTATTTGCTATAAGCGCTCTTAATATCGATACGATATATATAAAATTTTGATGTTCCCTACCTAATATGACTGTTACTTGGATATGATTTGTATAGTTAAGTTGAATGTTTGAACTAATCTAATAATTCTTTGATTAACATGCTTGTCCCACTGTCTAGATGTCTGGGATCATTTTGTTACTAATAAAATATAATTAAGTCGTCATATTGTAACTACTGCAATGTTTTTATTGAAAGAAGAAAAACTATAGAATATAATGTAATTACTATATTGAGCTATCATTTTAAATAGTAATAATAAATCTAAGAAATTGGAAATATATGTATGTATATATGTTTTATGCTATTGCTACCGATCTCACATGGAACTGTCTAGCCAATATACATGTACGATTTGGTTCATGATTTCGTTCTATGACTTACATCTACATTTGTGTTGTAATGGAATATCAAATTCAAGTACCAAATAGTTTACCAAGCATTACTTGTTAGCTTGTACTCAATTAGCCTACTTACCTTCGACGTCGGCGAAGCCGTAATACAATGTTATATCCTATCACATATTAGCTGATATTATAAGCCATACTCCATTGCAACACTTCACAAATACAAAACTGTTAGTCACCAAAACCAATGAATGCTTTATCTTCAATATTTTTTCTAAATTTACCACTTCAAAGTTAGAATCAACAATTATCCAACTTTAGATCAATTAAGAGTCAAAAGCAAACTAAAATAACGATTGAATTCAGTGACTAAGCTTATAAGAGGTAATAATATAACCAAAGATTTGAGCATACCTGAAATGGAACACAGAAGTCTCAAAGTTGGTGCTGATGATGTACTGTATTGATTCGTCATTCCTTGAGTATGGGGACGAGGCGCTGGCATACTGAGAGTTATTGCTTTGTGGAACTTCCTTCTTCTAGGTTCTACAGTCACTACTGGCGACACTGCCACCCCACGTCCGAGCAACTTAGCTGTTAACTCCGAATCTATTATTTGAGCCTGAAATATATTATAAGTAATATGTATTTTTAACTCAAATACTTGAAAACAACTTTATTCCATCTAAAGACCAAACGCTAAACAAAATTGTGAATATAAAACATTACTTACCCAAATTGGATGATGCATTTAAAATCATAGTAGAAGCTAAATTTTATAATAGAAATAAGAAGTGATGAGTGTTCAAACATAAGGATAAGGTGAAAAAGTGTGCGTAAATAAGCATTAATGAATTATGAAATCACAAGAAAAGCACAGAAAATCCATATCATACAGTAGACTCCCATTTCTCACACATGCGCATCAAAATACACACACACTAAGCGTTAACATTAAAATAACATAAATCGAAAAGAAAACATGCAATCTCACGTTTGGTCTTTAGGAAATAAAGTTCACAGTTGCATAATAATAAACAATAGATATATTAAAGCATACATCAAGAACAACATTACCCAATAAATTTAGCAATCTTAAAAATACGACTACCTAACTCTATTTATTACGTCACTCCAAATAATTCACCACACAAACATATGGATCAACGAATGTTAGAATATTAATTTACTAACTAAATTATGATAAGTTGTTTTGTTTTCGCGATTATTATACGTTTTGAAATGAAATTATTTTAACCCGATTAATCGGGTATATTTTTGGTAAAAAGCTTAAGAAAAAGACTAAACTCTATCATGGACTAACGTAAAGTATTTGGTATGTCTAATATCTAAAATGTATTCTGTAATACAAAAAATACACGCGATTAATACGGTTAAAATAATTTCATTTCAAAATAACTAAATTAAAATATATTTATACAATAATAACTTTCATATTTCAATACAATACATGCTCAAAGCCTAAAGACCAACAGGAGAAGGATATGCATTAAGAATCCAAACACGCATATGTGTGAGAGCTTCTAGTGATTTCATTTTCAAAAAAGCTTATTACAATTGAAAAACCGTTTTAGTTAATTGTTTTTATTAATTTTAAACTACATTATGTACTTTTAAGTGAATACTAAATTTATTGGGTATAATATAAAGGAGTAACGTTGGTAACTAAAGGTAACTTTTTGGTAACGATATGTTTATATGATTAATTTTAATAAGTTTAAAACTTAAGCCACTTAATACGCTCTTGATTTCTGGTGGAAAGTGGAGAACGGAGTGTCTTGACACTAAGTTCTCTCTGATATGCGGAAAAAAGCGTAAAGCTGGTTTGTTTTAAAACTTATTTGAAAAAGGTAGAAAATCACGATTATATTATACAAATTCTAAGTGAACACGAAAATTTATGTTAAGATACGATCATGGACATGAAATTATTACGAAACTTAGAGATTTTTTTAATGTCAAATACATAGTATTCAATTGTCCATATGATCGTTTGTATAATTTTGATCAATTTATTCCAACAATAATCTTCGGTCACTTCACATATTTCTAGAACACTCGTAAATCATTGGGAAAAATAGTAGACATTTTTTTTTTATTTTTAATCTATTCCTACCATCTGTGACTGATACTGAATCTTAACTTAATCAATCCGTTGTTTAGGCTATTTTTGTAAAAGACGCAGTAAAATGGCCAGTCCCATTTCTTTCTATTCACACTAGGGACTGCTTATGTTAAAAATGAACACATGCGTGGATGGAGGTGATACGATATAAAAGTCAATCTTCTAGACATTGAGTTAAAAAAACAAATAGGACATTAAATAATCAACCGTTGATATAATAGGAAATACAATTTATTTTAATAGATTTTTATAATTTTATTAAAAAAAAATATAGGATAAATCGACTTTCTTCATATAATTGCCTATAAGCTCTTAAAGCCTTCATATATAAAATTTATAAAATTGCAAAAAACGAAAATTTGACACATCACCTTTATCCATCCATGTATTCGATATAAACATTTAACCAGGTATGTCCCTACTACTCAACATTAACGAACTTTAAATAATTAATATAATAATACAAAGATTCATCTACACACAAAAAGCTTTTTGTAACAAAATAAATATAATTTGCAATAAAATTATATATAATAATAAAAATTTGGCATCCATATTTGTACTTCTGCAGGTAGAATTGCTATTATTCGTTATGGTAGAACACAATATATTTGGCTTTTGATATCATATAAAACAACCCATTAATCTATCGTTTACTTGAATTCTAATCAAATCTAGCATTTCAAAATCCTTATTATTCTTAAAATCTATCTTTTTAATATTACAAGCGCTAATGTCCAAATTATTATGTATCATCATTTCTATACAGATGATACAAAATTATAAGCGTTTAATATTATGTAAAAATATATTAAAACTTTGGTTTACAAATATTCAAATGAAACCTTTTTGCTATTTAATTTGATATAGACTTTAACAAAAAAAGGTAATATTGACATTACCTGTTAAGTCCAGTTACCTATTAACACTTATAGAATATCTGACATTAGCGCTAAAATATTATTACAATATACTAATCGATACAATTCATATATTTCGATTATCATTATCATCGACTTAGTCGAATTACTATATCACTCTAAAAAAATACTGATTAGTTTATAATTTATATAGAAGTTATTAATTATAATAACACTACCAAATCAAGGAGAATCGTTTCTTCTTAGAAACATTATTGACGGTTATCTTTTTCAAATTCATATCTTTAACACCTTTACGGGGCTTGAATAGGTTTACCTGAAGGCCGACTTTGATCTTCTTGGTGAGTGCTCCTTGCGGGAACACTGCTTGGACTTGAGGGACCACGGAGCTGGAGACCATGCCACCTGTGAGCAAAAATTACGTATAAGAGAAATAATAGTCCCATGTCCTTTTGGCGCAGTACAACAGCGTTTGAATTTTATTGTAATCGGTTTTGGGGTCGATTCTCACTAGGAGGAATAATCATAACTTTATTTAATTTAAAAAAAATAACCATTTTGGTAAAACAGACAATTGGCAAAATACAATATTTCTAATTCAAATGGATTGGAGAAGTGCCTTGACATGAGGTTCTCTCTGACTACTCTTCTACGTGGGAACTTAATTCAATAGTAAGTTGCGGAACTCAAAGCCGTGCCTTGTACTTTTTCTAATATTACAAATATATGTTAAAGAAAAAATTAACAATAACTCAAGCATTTATAATTAAATACCCAAAAATAAATCAGCAAGAACAATATAGAACGTCATTTAAGCCACAATTTATAAAAAAATCTTATTCGAAACCATTCCTTATAACCAGTGTTGTGGCCAGTCGTGGCCCAGTGGCACAAAGCGTGTGACTGTAAACGACTGGTTGTGGGTTCGATTCCCACTCGAGGAGTGGAAATATTTAATATTTCCATTTTCTTCGCTCTGGTGTCGAGGTAAAGCGGGGCGTTAAGTTCCGCCACTTAACACGCAATGCCTCCGAATTCGGCGTAAAGTGGGGAACGGAGTGTCTTAACACTAGGTTCCCTCTGCCTACCCTGCTGTGTGCGGGATGCAGCGTGAAGCTAAAAAAAAAATCCTTATAACTATAGTTTATATTCATTCACCTTCAGGTCCAATGGCATGCACTTCCTGCCGTATGCGTGATATGACCGCGAAGTACTGCGGGAAGTCGTGCGTGAGGATGCGTGTTACGCGCGGGGCGTCCCAACCCTTCTCTTCTTCATTAATTTCTGTATAGATTGATAAGTTTGTTGGTGATTCATTTTGATTGTTTAGTCAATGGTCGCGGATTCGATTCTCGGTTAGATATTTGTGTGTACTGTTTTATTGGGGTGTCATATTGCTTTTGTTTTCTAAACATAGTTACTAAATGGTTATTTGCGGATAGCTATATTCAAAAATTGAAAGATATTGTACATTAAAAATGTACTTTTTGTGTAGAAATTAATATGGTATTTCTGATAATTCCAATGTTCAACTTTCATTTAATTTATTTTTTATTAATTCATATTTTTGTGATAAAGTAGAAAAATAAAAAAAATACAATATACTTATATTAAATGAGCGAAAATTCGGAAACCAAGCCGACTGACCACTAACAATTTTGACTTAGATGGAAAGAGCGTATCTTCTGATATACGAGTGACTCTGTGTTCAAATTCTTACACATATTTTTATTGATTATTTCCGATATAATTTAACATTAAAAAAACAATAAAGCTCCTTACCTTCAATTTCCAAAGTCTCATGCAGTATATCCTGCACGACGTCGTCGGTCGCGTCCGCATTGTGTTCCCTCCAGCTGGTGCCGTTGTCGGAGCGCAGGATCACTATCTCGCGCTCCTTGCCGCGGAGTGACGCGTAGTGCGGCACTTCTAGTATTACTGGTCTGATTGTGGAATGTAGAATATTAATTAATATATGTTCTTATTTATTTATTATCTATATACACTCTCTAGCGGTAGAGTTTATTCACTTACTAAGACCGGCTAAGTGACTGACTGAGAGACAACACAGCTCAAATTATTGGGCAATTCTAAAACAAACTGTCATCTCCTATTTAAACTATTTACGGTTGACTTTTGAATAAAAATCTATGTATGGCCTTGTTTTTAATTATTTTAGTTCTGAATTCCATCCAAATCGAGCTAATACATTAAGCTTAAAAGCGTAACAGACTCACAGACTTTCACATTTACAATATTAGTGTGAATCGTTATAAAAACTTACACTTTAATTCTTGATATGTCAAATTGATCGATTTCATGAATTTGTGTCATTGATATTTTTTTCTAGTGTCAATGTCTCACTTCTAGCATTTGGTTAAACTATTAAATCCATATAGTAGAATCCAGACAAATAATATAAATAAATAAATAAATAGCTTCACGCTATATCCCGCACACAGCAGGGTAGGCAGAGGGAACCTAGTGTTAAGACACTCCGTTCCCCACTTTCCGCCGAATTCGGGGGCTTACGTGTTAAGTGGCGGAACTTAACGCCGCACTTTACCTCGACACCAGAGCGAAGAAAATGGAAATATAATTTCCACTCCTCGAGTGGGAATCAAACCCACAACCAGTCGTTTACAGTCACACTCTTGTGCCACTGGGCCACGACTGGCCCTAATATAAATAAGATAAACATAACATTGAGGCTATCGAGGAATGATTAAATTGGGAGGTATTTTTTTCTCTAACCTATTCACAGGTAGACTTTGACCATGAACTACTGTAAAGAGTTCGAAACGTCGGGTTTTCTGAAAATATATTTTCGAGCACCAAAATATACGCGGTTAAACCGGTTAAAAATAATTTCAAACAGTTTCATTTCAAAAAGTGTAATCGCAAAAGTATAAGAAGTTATTATTTTTATTTCATCATTGGGCGAGACAAAGCGCGGCGTTGAGTTACAGCATTCAATGTGCAACCTGTTGATTTTGGGCAGAAAGTAGCGAGCGGCATGTTTTGACGCTAGGTTCTCTTTGATTATCCAGCTACTGGGAATAAACTTTATATGAAAAATAAAGATAAACAGACAAAATATAAGTAAGTATATTTACCCTAAAAATTTAGCAGACACTGGACCCATTTCCAGAACGCGAGCCGCAAGTGCCTCTCCTTCCATCAGAGGAGGCATGTGATTGATACGAGACGGTTTCAAATATCTGTAAAAAATAATTCAAGTCATTAATGAATTATTAAAATATAAACACTTACCTCTATGAGTTTTATAGGTTTAGTTAAATATATTTAATTTAAATTAAAATAACGGGCCATATTTCAAAAAAGAATGTCTATTTCTTTACGAGTTTATTCTTGTAATTTTGTTTTGTACCACTATTAGTATTTACGTATCAATAAATCCGAAATACAGACATTTCTTTTAGTCTAATAGGAAATTACATTCACATACAATCACATTCACTTATATGAACATTAAGTTACATATTGCTTCAATTACTTTCACAAAAATGTATGAAATTAATAAATCATACTGGTTTTGATTATATTCCTTAATAATCTTAAACAATACAAAAAAAATAAATCATTCACCACTTTTTTCATTTTTTTTAATCGAATGTGTAGTATGCTGTTGGCCAGAGCGGCCTCGACAGCTTCACCGGGCTTTGGGGGAGGCTTTGGCTTGGAATCCTCGCTTGTGGGAACTTTTTTCACAAAAATACAAGCATAAAGTTTAGAAAGTCATTGTCAATTACCCAACCCACCTGCAAGTGATCCGAGTGGGTTGCTGCGCGGACAGCGGCGGCACGATGACGCGCACGCCGCCGCCGCGACACCCGCGCAGCGCGCCGCCGCGCGCGTCCACCAGGAACGACACCAGGAAACTGGTTAACGAAACAAAACAATATTTACTTATTTCAGTACTAGCGACATGCGCGCGATTAGGCCCGTGTGATGTTTCACACAAATTTTCAAGCCCAATTTCAACCCTTTAAGGGTTGGTTTTTGAAAAAAAGCGAGGCCGTACATGGGCATGCTCAGCTTTGCGTTATAGTCTTTTTGAGAAAATCATCAAAATCAGTCAAGCGGTTTAGATTTTTCGTACAAATTTTCATCCCCTATTTCAATAATTTAAGAGTGGATTTTTTTAAAAAAATAATATTTGAACTTTGGTGTTCCACTATTTTCATTTCGAATTTCATTAAAATCAGGCCGGTAGATTAGCCATGAAACCGTAACAGACAGATTTTCTAATTTATAATATTAGTATGGATGTTAAACAATAAGAATAGAAGCATATATAACCGTTTTATCTATTTCTAATTGTTACTTCTAAGTTCACGCGTTTATTTATGTTTTTCTGGTTAGCAGTGTTAACACATTCCGTTCTAATGTACTGTAATTTTAGTAAAAAAAATCCATCGTAGAAAATGAAACATCAATCGAAGGAAAGATTATATATAAATCATTTACATTTATTTTACATTACGGAGCCAGTCGTGGCGCAGTGGCATAAGCTTGTGACTGTAAACGACTGGTTGTGGGTTCGACTCCCACTCGAGGGGTGGAAATATTTAATATTTCCATTTTCTTCGCTCTGGTGTCGAGGCAAAGCGCGGCGTTAAATTCCGCCACTTAACACGCAATCCCTCCGAATTCAGCGGAAAGTGGGGAACGGAGTGTCTTGACACTATAATGTCAATGACTATTTTCAACTACCCTAATTATCAACTAAGCAAGAAAAAAGGTGATGCGGAAAAAAATTGAGACTTATTTTACGTTTATTTTTCATAGCAGATAACTACATATTTAATGGACTTTTAAATAGTTCTTTAAAACTAGGACACTTAATAATTTCGGTAGAAAATAATATGATATAATTGAACATTATACAAATGTGTCAATTATTAAATAAAAAAATATGGGGATATTTTTTTTTTTTTGCTTTACGCTGTATCCCGCACACAGCAGGGTGGGCAGAGGGAACCTAGTTTTAAGGCGCTCCGTTCCCGACTTTCCGCCAAATTCGGAGGCTTGCGTGTTAAGTGGCGGAACTTAACGCCGCGCTTTACCTCGACACCAGAGAGAAGAAAATGGAAATATAATTTCCACTCCTCAAGCGGGAATCGAACCCACAACCAGTAGTTTACAGTCACACGCTTGTGCCACTGGGCCACGACTGGGGATATTTAATATAATAAAACACAAAAAAATACTTACTTCTTCCATTGCAACTTTTTTCTGTGTCCCATAATAATCCAGTGTTGCATGCGCATAGGTAATTAAATATTATCATTTTATTGCCAAGAATTCTGAAATGTGGTATATTTATATTAGTGTCAGTTGACATTATTAATTAAAAAAATAATATACATTTTATTAAAAACGTAAAATTATTAAATCGTTGTTTTAATAATACAACTTTGTTTGTGTTGTCACATGTGTGTCATTGTGTGAGAATAAAAAACACCTCTCCCTTAACGTTTAGTGCACTTAGAAACAATATTTACCAGGTGATTCAGTATTCTAAAGAGCGGAGAAACATATATACCAAGTGTGGTCAATTCTTTGATAGTGCGATTATTTTTTTAAAAATTTGAATTTTATCGCATGCTAAAGAAGTGTTAAAAGATATACGAAAAACAATAATTTATTTTAAATCTTAAAATATAATAACTCATAAACCAATAAGGATTATATTTATCAAGAGCCATGTATAATCGTTCAAAGAGTCACATAAGCTAATGGCTTATAAGCCACAGTTTAGTTGCCTCAGACCTGTTTAAATATCTTAACCATTAAAAAAATACCCAAACATATCAGATCACCTAATAAAAATATGTTTTTGCGTATATTTAAACCCGCGACACAATAAAACTAATTATAACCACTGACTTGGGTTGTGTAGGGTCCACGTTATAGCAGTACCCCTCGGGCGCCTGCGCGCTGTAGCGGCTGATGCTCTTCACCACCACTTCTTGTTGGGGCTGGTATGGCATTCCGTTCACTGATCCTGATAAACGTAAATAATATGAAAAAACCATTTAGAAAACGTTTAAAAATTTGAACGCAGCGGGATTCGAACCCGCGCCTCCTGAATACCGTTCAGGAGTCCGTTCCATCTTTTTCAATTTCCTAATTTATTTCTCAAAGGAAATTTACATTTCGCTTCATGAGAATTACATAGTTAACTTATAAGATTGATAATAGTAAGTGAGCGTTATCATCGAGCTCAATGGCATGCAAGATAAAATTAAAAAAAATAATATTGTTTCCAGTACATACTATAAATATTAAAATAACAAAAATGTTGTACAAATTTGCATATACAAGTAAAGTCTGTTCTCTGTTTTCTGTTTTCTGCTGGAATACGAGAAATGATGTGTTGAATGGTGGAATTATTAACGTTGTGATATGTTTTACTAAAACGGGGAAGTAGAAATAATTTTTAAATAATAATCATCGGCCTAGTGGGCATTGAGTCCATAATATACGCTATGGTCAATATTTTCATGTTTGAAATTCTCCTTATTGGCATCAAATAACAAGAATTAAATGATAATTTGCTGTTCATTTCTTACTATATAAGTAACGCAACGTCCTTTATATAAAAGCTGCGCATTGGGACACTGAACAAAATGAAACATATTATTTAGCCCATTCAAGGCAAAACGAAAATATTTTTAAACAAATCCGGAAAATCTCGCTCATGTACCTACTTTGTCAATTTGTACCATGTCAATTTAGAAATTAATAGAAAATTATTTTGAATGCTTAAAAATTCGTTTGAAAACAGTAAAAAATAAAGTAAATACCTTGAGATATCTCCATAATGTTCTTATGGCTCATAGCAGATTCAGTGCGTTCGTCTTTAGTAACGTCAATTGGTAGAGAGTCGTCGCCGAGTGACTTCATATCGTCAGCTGTTAAGTAACGGTATGGCTGGTCGTTTAAAATCGTGTCTTCTCCTAGAAAATAAACAAGAAATATAATTAAAATAAAGAAATTTAGTGAATAGTTATATAAAATAATTATTGATATACATATGTTGTTTAATTTTTGAATGTTGGGTTTGCAATTTATTCATTAATAGTATATTAAAAGTGTATCTGTTAAGTGTCAAATTAGTATGTATTATTTTATTTTTTTTTTGTTTTTTTTTATAGCTTCACGCTGTATTTCGCACACAGCAGGGTAGGCAGAGGGAGCCTAGTGTCAAGACACTCCATTCCCCACTTTCCGCCGAATTTTGGAGGCATTGCGTGTTAAGTGGCGGAACTTAACGCCGCGCTTTACCTCGACACCAGAGCGAAGAAAATAGAAATATTAAATATTTCCACTCCTCGAGTGGGAATCGAACCCACAACCAGTCGCTTTACAATCACACTGTGTGCTAATGCGCCACGGCTGGCCCCAAATTAGTATTTACATTCTAATAAATTGGTTGGGGTTGTATTTTGTCATTATTCAAAAGATATAATTATTTTTTCGAATAGAATACTTCCTCCTTGAAAATTATTATCACTTATAATAAGTTGTATTTCTGCACTTATATCAATCTACGTAGGACCTATTGAACATGTACTAAATGATTGGAATTTCGTATAAACCGTTAGTAACCTATTTTTTATATATATTTTTTAACTTCAGGTTATATCCCGCACACAGCACTATAGAC
Organism: Dryas iulia moderata; assembly: GCA_019049465.1. Classification (NCBI taxonomy): domain Eukaryota; kingdom Metazoa; phylum Arthropoda; class Insecta; order Lepidoptera; family Nymphalidae; genus Dryas; species Dryas iulia. The sequence goes on from CM032438.1 coordinate 7,353,349, forward strand.
AGAGGGAACCTACTGTTAGATCGAATTCTGAAATCTTTGCCCCGACACCAGAACTTAGAAAAATTCAATATTTCCACTCCTCGAGTGAGAATCGAATCCACAACCTGTCGGCTAAACCAACTTTTAGTACTACATAAATTGTCTTATATGAATAAAATCATATAAATATGATCTCACCTCCTTCCTCCTCAGAATCCGACATGAAGGTCTCCAACATGGTCTCAGGTGCCACCACCTTATACTTATCCTGAGACGCGGGCGCTAAGGAGGGCTCAGACACTTCCTTCAGGGTCTCCATGACGGTGACGTAGCCAAGCTTTGATGCTATGTCGAGTGGTGTTTGGCCGTTCTGGTGATTTTATTGTATTTTAATTATTTAAGTTATTAAGTTATTAAGTAGTGAATATAGGTCTACTTCTAGTTATTAAGAATTGAATATTAACAATTCATCATTTGTTTGTGTGAAAATCGCAATTAATTCATTGTTAATTTTAGTTATTACTTCTAATTTTTTACAGTAAAATAAAATATTAATAAAAAAATAAAAATAGCTTCACGCTATATCCCGCACACAGCAGGGTAGGCAGAGGGAACCTAGTGTTAAGACACTCCGTTCCCCACTTTCCGCCGAATTCGGAGGCATTGCGTGTTAAGTGGCGGAACTTAACGCCGCGCTTTACCTCGACACCAGAGCGAAGAAAATGGAAATATAATTTCTACTCCTCGAGTGGGAATCGAACCCACAACCAGTCGTTTACAGTCACACTCTTGTGCCACTGGCCACTGATTCAATTAATTCATTTTTAATTTTGAACAAAAAATTGAAATTTTGAACAAATAATGAATTAATTCAAAAAAATTATGTCCTGGTCACCAGTAATAAATTTTATGATCGATTATAATCACTACGCCCTTTTCTCTTTTAAAGACTGCTAAATTTACGAGTAAATAGATATATTTTTTTTAACAAATCTTGTAAATGTTACAAAAATGATAAATATACACAAAAAATGTAATATGACACATATAATCTACCCCTGTTTAGTAAATGTTTAATTAAAGGTAATGTAGTATGTGTAGCGTAATTTACATAGTATATATCATTATGTATTTTGTCTTATCTAATTATTTATTTACTTGTAGATTCTTTTATATTTTTATGCACTACGCAGGTTTTCCACTGTATCTATGCTTTAGGTAACCTGTAAGATATCACTAATAGTGATAAGGTCGCCTTTGCATGCTAAGATTATTTATGTGTGTTATGTTATTTTATTTATTTTTGTATGTGTGCAATAAAAAAAATCATCTATCTATCTATCTATCTATAGATCTAAAATTCGAAAGACTTAATACGTAGTAAATAATAATACGCGAATCAAAGTAAAGTGTAGTAAATAAAATAAAACACCTAACACATATAACAATTTTTTAAAAAAATCTACTAAGTTAAATTTTTTGCAAAAAATGGACATACTTCTTAAAAGATTGCAATAAAACATTAGATAAAATAAAAAAAATATCGACTTATTTATTTTTTTAGTATGTGTATTTTTCATATACTTATTACTTACAGCAGTAGTTGCGTTAGCATCAGCCTTATGCTCGAGAAGAATGTTGACTATATTAATATGGCCTTGCTGAGCTGCGTGATGCAGTGCTGTGTATCTGTTAACATATAAATTAAATTGTTACGGTGTCGGGTAATAAGATGTCAAGTACTAAATAAAAAAAAATAAAAAAAAACTTAACGCCGCGCTTTACCTCGACACCAGAGCGAAGAAAATGGAAATATAATTTCCACTCCTCGAGTGGGAATCGAACCCACAACCAGTCGTTTACAGTCACACTCTTGTGCCACTGGGCCACGACTGGCCCATATAAACTTAATTAATGTTTTTAATTTGTGCAACTTTGACCAGTTTTACCAACTTCCGGCGGATCCCTAGTAGGGTAATTGTCAAAATGTAGATGAGAACAGAGAGAATGGCTTAACTGATAGTTTTAGGTCACTTAAGCGTTTTAATTCGTTTTAAGCTTTAAGTTTCTTTCATATGTAATTTCAATAGTATGTTAATAGGTAATAATAATATTTCAATGAGACGAAATCTAAAAAAAAAACTTTTTTTAAAAGTAAATATATTTTTTTAAACAGGATAATGATATAAAATTTTAATTGTAACACTAGGTGGGAATCGAACTGATAAGCAAAATCTTACCCATGAGAAGTCTGTGCCTTGACAGAAGCAGCGCTGTCAAGTAAGAAGCGCACCATATTAGCCTGACCGTAGTGACTGGCGATGTGGAGCGGTGTGTAGCCGCCTTTGGTGCAAATATCCACCTGTTTATAAAAGAAAATGTTGAATTAGACTTAAATATATTAAAATAATTTTAAATTTAGCTAACTATAATATATATGAATATGTTATTTTAACGCTAAAAACGAGGGAGTTTTTGAAACAAAAAAAAGGAATTCCTTTACAACCTTTTTTTTTAAATATTATTAAATAAAGATAATCTTATGACAAACTTTTAGTTTGTCATAAGCACTTATAAAAATTGGTCTACACTTTTGGCCAATCATAAGGATCCGCTAATTTGCTTTATCACATTTAAATAAAGCAAATCCGCATAATTATACACTATTTACTTTAGTTTATTTAATAATCTATTAATTCATATCAAAAACTGAATAACTTTTATCATGAAAAGAGTACAAATGCTATAAATATAAAACAAATTAACTCCAATAAGTTAACACGATCAAATATAAAATTTTAATAAATAAAAAGACATGCAACATCTTAAAAACAAAAATAATTTTAACCAATAGAATATAAAAAAATCTGAAAATATCTCCCACAATTCTTACCTCAGCACCATTCTTCACTAGCAACTGAGCAACCGACACTCGGTCTTCTTGCGCCGCCAAATGCAAAGCAGCCAAACCGTTCTTAGCTTGCTGGTCTACTTCCGCACCGTGTTCCAGGAGAAGAGAGCACATTTCTGTGTGGCCCTGTATTATAATTATGGTAGAGTATTATTAGTATTAGTAGTAAAATTATTTTGTAACGGTTATTATGATGTATTACTACTATGCGCGCTCCTCCGTTCTGGCAAGATATTTCGCAGTGTTAAAATCTATCGCAATTAGGAAAACTTTATCAAAAATCATCAATCAATAAAAAAAAATGTATATTTTAAATGTACATACCTAATTATTTCTTAAATTTTGAAAAGTTTTAAACTAACGAATCAACATATTTTCTATACATGTATGATATAAAAATATCCTTTAAAACATATTTTTTATAACTTCACACTTTACGCCGCATAACGTATTAGCAGGAAGTATTATTGCATTCCGGTCTCCATCTTTTACCCGAATTCGAAACTTAACGACTTGAGCTGACAGTACTCAACACCGCGTCGAACCTTAAAGTATAACTAAGATATTTAATAAGCACATTTTGTTTATTTAATTTTTGCCACAAAAATCACAAAGTACAAGTTGCCTTACCTGCTGAGCAGCCAAATGTAAAGGTGTGAAGCCAGCTTTCGACTCAGCATTAGTGAGAGCGCCGTACTCTAGCAGAGTGGCCGCTGTCTCCATCTGGTTCTTACGCGCCGCGATGTGGAGTGGTGTGTGACCGTTTTTGGCTACAGCCTGTTTGTGAAATATATTTGTATAATAACCGTTCATTATTTTAGGTTAGTACAAGTTGGGGCCAGTCGTGGCGCAGAGGCGCAAAGTGTGACTGTAAAGCGAATGGTTGTGGATTCGATTCCCACTCAATTTAATATTTCAATTTTCTTCGCTCTGGTGTCGAGGCAAAGCGCGGCGTTAAGTTCTGTCACTTAACACGCAATGCTTTCAAATTCGGCGGAAAGTGGGGAACGTAGTGTCTTAACACTACGTTCCCTCTGTCTACCCTGCTAAGAGCGGGATACAGAGTGAAGCTAAAAAACATACAATACAATTTTATACATAACAATACAAATTTTATTTGAGAAGAGCTACTGTCAATTTTTTCAATAGGTCTTTGCAGTAAATCAACCTTTCGCCCAGATTTAACTGACTGTTTATATTAATTAACAATCGAAAGTGCTTGTAACAGCTTATGTGAATTAAAATATACAGATTTTCATTAAGCGAAGAAACTCCTTAGCATTTTATAGACTTATCGTGCCTGGGACTCGCTGCGACACAAGTGCAGACTTAATTATTTTAATCTGAATATTTGTTTTTATTTTGGTATTTAAGCCTGTCAGTTCATACAATTATAATATCTAACAATCGCCATAGGTTTTTTTGCAGAAGTAGCTGTCTGTATCTTTTAGGAATGCGTCACAAGTAGTGTAACATTTCATTTAAAATGAGTAAGAACTTCAAAAATCAAACATTTTATTATTAGAATTAGTCTTGTTAAACTTTGTTTCAAGTGAGAATTCTCTCGGCTCATCTACATCAAAGTGAGGTAATTTAACCAAAATAATTTCATAATATACAAGAGATACCTTAGCATCGGCCCCCTTCTCGAGCAGCGTGTTGGCGACAGCCTGCTGGTCGTACTGCGCGGCGATGTGCAGCGGCGTCATGCCGTTCTTACCCGCTTGGTCCGGGGACGCGCCGTGCGCGAGGAGCAGGTTGGCTACCTGGAGTGGGGGACGAATGTTTGTTTAGTGTATCGTTTAAATAAAATTAAAGTTTCACGTTTAGAGGGGTACAGAGAATTTGGTGTCAAGCCCCTCTGTTTTAACTATCTGCCCGATAGTACTACTGCGTGTTGAGTGGCGGAACTCAACGCTCCGCTTTTTCTTAGGAACCAGAGGAGAGAAATGAATACTTATATACAATTATTCCCCCAAATGGGAATCGAACCCACAACCACTATGTTTCAGTCAGGCGTAGACAACACCTTACTGGACACTTCTTTCAAATATTTCACTTTATTGGGGAAATATTTTGAAATTTCGTTTGTTTGTTTTGTTAGTGAAAATCTTCATAGGGTATTTATTTAACTTTTGTTACTTGTTTATTTATGTTATATCTACAATAATTTCACAAATAATACGTTATATATGTAATTATTATAGGCATAAAAATATCCTTTAAGACGTTTATAACTTAACTTTAATAGTGTAATTTATTATTAAAATTAGAATTGTTCAATTTTGTTATGAAGTTAATAAAATATATTACCTTAAGATTTCCATATTTGGCAGCCAAGTGTAACGCAGTGAATCCTTTCTTAGTGGTAGCTGTCAGCGGTGCATTATGCTCTATAAGTGCAGCTGCAACCTGTACAGAATAAACATTCTTTAAAAATATATGAAATATTTTGGACGTATCGAGAGTCGAACCCGCAGATACCGTACATACGTTCTGAATGCTAAGTCACATGTTCTACATACATTCAACGTACATGACGTTGAATTTCTGTACAGAACAATCCATTATTATCAAAACTGACGTGAACTGACGTGGGCCAGTCGTGGCGCAGTGGCACAGACGTGTGATTTCAAACGACTGGTTGTGGGTTCGATTCCCACTCGAGGAGTGGAAATATTTAATATTTCTTCGCTCTATTCTCTATGACTATCCAGCTAAAGATATATACAATAGACAGATTTTTTTTCATGCAAATTAATATATAATATGAGAAAATTTTTTAGAGTCACACTTTGTACCCACAAGCCACCACTTGCCTCAAAGTTTATGTAGATTAGTGTTCAGTTATTTTTTTTATTCTTGTACCTCCATTATTGAGAGTATGGAGACCTTATGTTCTATAGAATATGACTATTATCTTTATAATATAATAAACGAGAACAACAAAGAAGCAAACGAAAGTGAACTTATAATTTTACTTTCTATCCTACGTGCTTACTGCAACGTTTAGGTCGCAAGGGCATGCTGGGTTCTGTTTGCATTTGAACCTGTTCAAATACTCGGAGAATCCACCATGCACCGGCGAACAGTTGGTTTGTATACATTTTTGGTATAATAGAATTAATAGCTCTGTACGCTTTCCTCGCGTCGGGAAAGAAGAGCTTTGTGACCGAAGCGGTCTTTCTGGCTTGGTACCTCCGGTTCCACTCGTCAAGGGAGTCCATTCGGATTCTTCTCTTGACGAATGATACCGGGCAGTAGCCGTCGTCGGGAGCTCGCTTCAATCTCAAGGCTGCTTCTTTGGCCAGGTGATCGGCCCGTTCATTCCCGTCGATCCCCGCATGCGCCTTTATCCAGAACAAAACGATCCACTTCTTCTGGTTGGAAACGGTTTTAATATTGTTCCTCACTTGAACTGTTAGGGAGTGGAGGTGATTAGAATTTGCAATTGTCTGCAGTACCACCCTTGAGTCGCTGTATATACCCAGTGAGTCTGCCCTGGGCCGAAGGGCCTGCTCCGTGGCCCCGCATATAGCCAGAAGTTTACACCCACACTGAATCCGTGCGCCACGAAGGCGTCTTTAAATATAAATAACTAAAAAGCCACTCACATCATGATTGTGCTGTTTAGCAGCAATATGCAGCGCGTTGTAATGGTCGGCGGTCATGGCCCTGACGTCGGCGCCGTGCTGCAGCAACAGCACCGCGATGTCGACGTTCCCGAGACGCGACGCGATGTGGAGGGGCGTCTGCCGCTCGCGCGCCTTCGCCTCCACCGCCGCTCCGTTGCGGAGTAGGATGCGGATTATGTCTGTCTGTTGGGGAATTACAAGTGTTGTAACATTTTAAAGTATTAGTCACATAATTAGGACTTTGGAAAACGTATGAAGCATCAGGTAATGCAGAAGGAACCTAGTGTTAAGACAAAATTTGACCTTTGGAATCTTTTTTATCTACACTTTTTTTGGCGCAGAATAGACAGAGAGAATTTTATGTCACAACAGTTGTTTCTGGTTTCTGTTGTATTTGGATCAAATGTTTGTTGCAAAGAATAATTTTATAAATATTGGGATAATAATATACATAAATAGTTTCACGCTGTATCCCGTACACAGCAAGGTAAGCAGAGGGAACCTATTGTTAAGACACTCCGTTCCCAACTTTCTGTCCAATTCTATAGGCGTTGCGTGATAAATAGCGGAACTTAACGCCACATAATTTATGATAACCAAATAATTTACCAAAATTAATTTAAAATCTATTAACACTAAGTACTTTACCTGATTAGCCCTAGCAGCTAAATGCAAAGGTGTCTCCCCCCTGACAGTAGGCACGTCGGGGTTGGCCTCGTGCTGCAGGAGATATATCACGATGTTCATGCACCCCATGAAGGAAGCTACGTGGAGTGGAGTCAAACCTGATTCGGTAGTTGCTTGGATACCTGTGTATTATATAAAAGGGTTATATAATTTTGTATTAAGTAGTAAAATTTGTGATTTTGGAAATATTACTTGTAATTTGTTTTGAAAATAAGTTAAGTCTTAGAATTTCGATTGTCTTAAATACATATCAATCAACTCAACATTTAAACTTTAAACGTTATTAAGAAAATACTTCCGTTATTAAAAAAAATAACGACATATATATTTTAGTTATATAATGTATTACTTTATTCCTTAAGATAACTTATCGTTTTTCAAAAAAATTAGAAAAAAATAATAATATACATATTTTTACAGCTTCCCCCTCTTTCTGACTATTCCTCATTGTGCGATAGTCACAAAGAAGTTAAAGTCAAATCAAAGTCAAAGTCAAATAATTTTATTCAAAATAAGAAGTTACAAGCTTCATTTTTTGAACGTCAAATAGTTTACCACCGGTTCACTAAATTTAATTCCTCAGACCTGAGAAGAACCGGCGCAAGAAACTCAGCGGGACTTCTTTTTTTTAAGTAATTGTTATATACAGATTTATTGCTGACAGTTGATAGTTTTGAAATTGCCTGGAGCGAGCATTTCATCCCCAAGGCGTGTTATCATTTATAAAATCTTGAATTAGGTAATAACCTTTAACATACAAACATCTTTTCACAACTTTTTTAAACTGTGATATAGAAAAATCTTGGACGTTTACTGGGATCCTATTGTAGAAGCGTATACACTGTCCCATGATTTTTTTTTTTTCTCGCTTCACGCTGTATCCCGCACACAACAGGGTAGGCAGAGGGAACTTAGTGTTAAGACCACTAGTTAAGTTAGTGCCACTGGGCCACGACTAGCCACATTGAATGTATTATTGACTCAATGTAATCGAGTCACAGGTTAAGATCGCGCCACTAATTATACACTTCTCAATGTACTTAATCTTAGAATTCTTTTTAATATAAAGAGTGACGTACTTGCTCCATACTTAAGCAGCAATTCCACGACTTTAATTCTGTTCTTCTTACAGGCGATGTGCAGGGGTGTGAATCCGTTCAGGGCTCGGGCGTTTGCATCGGCGTTTCTAGTAAAAAACATTCAATATGTTTAAATATTCTTTTTTTAGCCTCACGCTGTATTCTGCAAACAGCAGGGTAGGCAGAGGGAACCTAGTGTTTTGTAAATATTATGTCTGTTGTATATTATCTCTATATTAAAATTAAAATATTTTTTTATACTAATACGGAAAATCTTAATAATTTGCCAACCGATGTGAACACCGGTGGGTGTATTGAAACAGGAGTAGAGCAATTATATAAAAGTATCAGCCTTTAGAATTTGTTACCAAGACATTTCAAGTTTGAATTTTTTGGTCTCACGTTACGCGGGAAACTGCTCTTTTACTGTATTGGACGCTTAACGACAAATAATTAATTTCACATTAATTCTTATCATATTCGTTCTTCCGTACAAATATGATAAATGTAAAAGTCTGTCTGTCTATTAATCTGTATGTAGCGCTTACCGGTAAAATGAAATCCGGACGGAAATATATGAACAACCAGTATCAAATATAGGAATTTTATGTTTAAAACCATTACCATATACCCCATAAAGCAGGGGTTCCCATACATTTTTTATCACGGACCACTTTTATATTATTCTTCCTAATAGGGACCAACCACTATGTATGTAGGTAAAATAAAAATAAACTGTAATAATCAAACGAAAACTTTACTTAAAAACTCCTGAAGAAATTATATAAAAGTAAATCATATTCAAATAGAATATTGTGTCAATTGCGAGGTTGTAGTGGCACTATTGTTAACAAGTAGTCAAATCTAATACTTTTTGCGAATTGTTAAAACATACTATAGGACATCCTAACTTCCTTATGTAAACTGACATACTTATTTTATAATATCAATGAATTAATATGCAATTACTCCTGTAGCTCACTGCGCGGCAACCAACACCTGCTAAATTTAAAATCGTTCGCGGACCACTTTATCCGTTCTGCGGACCATTGGTGGTCCGCGGACCACTGGTTGGGAACCAGTGACCTAAAGGGTTGATAAGGGATGAAAGTTTGTGTGAAAAATGTAAACCGCTTAACCGAGTGTAATGAATTTTCACATAAATGTAGTTTTAAATTATTTATATCGTAAGTACATGTCAATTGTGCGTGACAAAAGAACTAACAAATATATTGGTAGGTACACTCTACTCTATTAGATATGCTATAATGGCGTACTGACACGTTACTATGACCATAACACGATATATTTAATAAATTTTAGTTATTTTAAAAATAATTCTAGAAATTATTAGGCATATTAATGTGCGAAGTAAAAGTGATTATAATAAAATAATGTAAAGTTTAATATAAAGTGAAACATCCTTTGCGAAGGTAACGCGCATGTTACGCGGTAATATTGAATGCCTAGTGAAAGAAAACCATTAGTTATATATGTACGTATATAAAATTTACAACACTTAATAATATTTTTCGTGACGTTTTCATGGCTAACCCGATTTGAATGAAACTTACTTTTAAGTGGGTTGTAAATAGGCTAATTTTATTCTAAAAATCAACCACTGGAGGGTTAAAACTATTGATAAAAGTCTGTAAGAAGAATCTTAACGTATGGCCGAGTTCGATGACAGAAGGTCAAACATATACTACTTATTGCTTTTAAAATTCAACTCCAAGGGCTTTTCATCAGCGATTGAATATGGGATCCAAATTTGTTTTGTTTACGCAAATCAGTGATAAGTAGATTGCTACTTACACATAAAACCCTCTCAATAACACTGCAAAAACACAAAAACACGCAAATTATTAAATTATTATACTTCTTACCTATCCAACAACAGTTTAGCCACTTTAGCGTGTCCACAATGAGCGGCCACATGTAAAGCAGTCAGATAGTCCACCGTGACGTCATCGACGGGTGCCCGACGCGAGAGTAGAACCCGCGCCGCGTCGGAATGGTCGCCCTGTGCAGCCATATGGAGGGGCGCTAGGCCGTTCTGGAGAAAGAGTTATAGTCATTTTTCTTAGAAAATACTTTATTTTTTGATTTCTTTAATGTATGTAAACAGGAATTACAAGTGATAAGAAGCCAGTGGTGGTGCAGAGGCTCAAAGTGTGACTGTAAAGCGATTGGTTATGGGTTCGATTCCCACTCGATGAGTGGAAATATTTAGCATTTTCGTTTTCTTCGCTCTGTTGTCGGCGTTAAGTTCCACCACTTAATACGCAATGCCTCAAGCTTAGTGGCAAATGAGAAGCGGAGTGTCATAACACTATGTTCCCTCTACCTACCGTACTGTGTGCGGGATACAGTGTGAAGCTGAAAAAAAAAATTGTCCAACTACTTTACGCTGAAAAAAAAAGACAATTCCCATCACAACCTACCTTACTCTTGCTAGTAATAGGAGCGCCCCTGTCCAGCAGCGCCTCCACCACGCGCTCGTGTCCGGAGCGCGCGGCGCAGTGCAGCGGCGTGAGGCCGTCGCGGGTGCGCGCCTCCACGTTGGCGCCGTTGTCACACAGCAGGGCTACCATGTTGTCTTTACCTGTGTTTGGATGGAAGGAAGTGGAGTCTTAGTAGAAATTAGGAAGAGGTATTCTAACGCCACTTTTTTAATTCTATCTTGTAGTATGAAGGAGTTTACGTCTGGTTCATCTAAATTCTAAACTGTAGTTACGTTTTTATAATATTTTTTTAGCTACCCTGCCGTACAGCGTTCACGCTGTATCCCGCACACGGCAGAGTAGGTAGAGGGAACCTAGAATTAAGATACTCCGTTCCCCACTTTCCGCCGAATTCGGAGGCATTGCGTGTTAAGTGGCGGAACTTACCGGCGCGCTTTACCTCGACACCAGAGCGAAGAAAATGGAAATATTAAATATCACTCCTCGAGTGGGAATCGAACCCACAACCAGTCGTTTACAGTCGCTATGTATATATACGCTTGTGCCACTGGGCCACGACTGGCCACTATATTTTAATATTTTGATACAATAAATCGATCCACCATATCTAGAGGCAGTTCGTCAGTTCTAGTCACAACTCACTATGAGCACAATATTAAGACATGAAGGTGTGATTACAAACATATATATATATATATATATATATATATATATATATATATATATATATATATATATATATATATATATATATATATATATATATATATATATATATATATATATATATATATATATATATATATATATATATATATATATATATATATATATTTACGTCATTCGTGCGACAGTTGTAAGTTAAAATTTAATTTAATCTTCTTTTTTTATTTATTTCGATTAATTTCCTTTTAGCTTTTTAATCTTTCACTTAATTTTATTGCATTGAACATTCCTATTATAATTTTAAATCTTTCCGGAGATTTTGTTACAATAAACTAGGTCATAAGTGTCAAATGGTCTAATCGACTTAACGCTTCATTAAGACAATAATAATTATTCTAAGGGTGTCAATAACATTTAAAATTCTTAGAATATTTTTTAATATTTATTCGATTGCTATATTACAATACAATAGTAAGAGATAAAATGTCATAATGGCGTACTGCGACTACTTTCAACTGCAATATAACCGCGATTGGTTGTGGGTGCAATTTTACTCGGAAGAGTAGACTATATTTATTTTTTTTTCATTTCCCTGCTCTGGTAACACAAAGCGTAGCATTTAATTCCATCACTTAACATCTTGAATTCAAATAGCAACCATCGGGCAGAGTGCCTTAACACTAGATTTTCTATACAAAAAGAATCTGAAACTGAAAAATAAATTACATACCCCACTTAGCAGCCACGTGTAAAGGACATATATTATGTTTCGCAGCACAATTAACATCTGCTCCTCTAGCCAGTAGGAGTCGAGCGACGCCTTCGTTGCCATAATGAGCCGCTATATGGAGTGGTGTGAACCCAGACTTTGACGTTACGTCGGGATTGTGTTCGTTCTAGAAGTTAAATGTAATATGTGTTGAAAATATAAACGTAATATATAAACATAATACATAATAATAAAAGAAAATATCAATATTAATAGTGGCCAGTCGTGGCCCAGTGGCACAAGCGTGTGACTGTAAACGACTGGTTGTGGGTTCGGTTCCCACTCGAGGAGTGACAATTATATTTCCATTTTCTTCGCTCTGGTGTCGAGGTAAAGCGCGGCGTTAAGTTCCGCCACTTAACACGCAAGCCTCCGAATTCGGCGGAAAGTGGGGAACGGAGTATCTTAACACTAGGTTCCCTCTGCCTACCCTGCTGTGTGCGGGATACAGCGTGAAGCTAAAAAAAAAAGAAAAAAAAAAGAAAATATCAAAAATAAATTCTAGCAGTAGCAACGATAATACGTCTGACCTGTAAACTTTGATTTTTACTTGGGGTAATTGTTATATTTTAAAATTATTTTCATTATTTTTTGATGATGGTTTTGGTATTTATGTCAAAAAATTAAAAAAAATATGTTAGTATTACCCACATGAATACTAGTATGAACCAAAAATAGTCTTAATATATTTAATTCACACATACACAGGCTATCAGAAAAAGAATATCTTCCTATAATGTATTTTTTATTTTGTAATTCTATTTTCACTTAACCTTCAAGGAAACAACTTTTTGAATTGAAGGCTTATAATATATTCTTTATTTTTGAAAATGTCAAACATAAAATTCTTGTTTTCCCATTCTGATATTTCTCTATACTTCCCGATACATGCCTACATTATTAAATATGGGCATCCCTCATCTCTTCGGGAGTTTATAATAAATATATATACGAAAATGGTATCTTATATAAGCCTAAGCATTTTTACTTAATTTATTGAATACACATACATAAAATATACATCCGTACTTATATTATAAATGCGAATGTCTGTGTGTTTGTCTGTCACGCTTTCACGGCTAATCTACTGGTCCGATTTGGATGAAATTTAGAATGAAAGTAGTAAAAGTGACTGGGTCTAACATAGGCTACTTAGTTTTACAAAAATGAAATGGATGAAAGTTTATATGAATAATCTACACCGCTTGACCGATTGTAATGTATTTTAGCATATATATAGTTGATAATCCAAGGTAAAACATAGGCTACTTCATTTTTCAAAAATCCACCACCGAGTGTTATAACATAGCGAAACAGCCACGTAGATCACGCGGCAAAACCGAGAGCGGGCCGCTAGTTGGTTATATGTTAACAATCCAACATTGGGTTCCTCATATATCAAGAAAACTAACCAAAAACAAAATGACAAATTATTATAAATTCAGTAACACTAAATCTTAACATACAAACATATACCTCAAGCAACAAATTAGCGGCCTTGACATCGTCTTTCTTGGCGGCGATGTGCAAAGCGGGCAACCGCACTCGGCCGCGGGTGTCCGCTTCCAGTAGAACTGCGACGACCCTCTCGTGGCCTTGTTGCATTGCTACGGCGAGGGGTGTGAAACCGTCCTAGGAAAAATATATTATTAAATGAAAATTTTCGATTAAAAATATACTTTTTTGATATAAATAATCGATAACTGTATCTACCTGAAAACGCGATAGAAAAGACAAAAAGGCAAGATCGGAGTGTTTTGACACTAAGATCTTAAAACTCACGAGTAGTCGCTATAGCGCATGACATTTAAATTGTATTCTCTTATGTACTTATGTAAAACTCTTAAATGTAGTAAACTTTTATTATTAAGTTAACGGATTGATTTGAGAAAGAAATTGTGAAAAAAAAATCCGTAGTCCATTAGGTAGGCATAGAGTGATAAGTCATTATGTCTTTCATTTCCAATCCATTTTAATGCATTATGTGATGAGCGGAACTCAATGCAGGATTTTGGTAAAGAAATCATCATCACAGTTTTAGTTTTATACACTTTTTTTTATAGCTTCACGCTGTATCCCGCACAAAGCAGGGTAGGCAGAAGGAACCTAGTGTTAAGACAACCCGTTCCCCACTTTCCGCCGAATTCGGAGGCATTGCGTGTTAAGTGGCGGAACTTAACGCCGCGTTTTACCAGAGCGAAGAAAATGGAAATATTAAATATTTTCACTCTTCGAGCGGGAATTGAACCCACAACCAGTCGCTTTACAGTCACATTTTGTGCCATTGCGCCACGACTGGCCACCACATTTTTAATATTATTTATTATTAAAATATTTATCCTAAGTGTAGAGCTTCTACACTAAACACTAAAAAATCAATCTACGATACTACCTCATCAAATTTAATTTTTAAAATTTCATTTAATAAGTATATATTTTTTTAACGTAGCGGTACTCGTACCTGCCTCTTGGAAACTGTTTAAGCGATCTGACTAGCAAGCAATACGTCCTATTCAGCTACATCTAAATGCTTATACGTTTATAACAGCTTTTTTTTACTAGCATCTTTTTGAGCTTTTTTGTAAATATATTCTGCTATCCACAAATTCTATATATGAACAATAATTGTGGTATTAGAAAAAACAAAAGAATATATTATTTATTTTAATATTTGTAAAGTATAATTCATACACGCAGGAAAAGAAAATTTCAGGATTCGAATCCGCACCTTTCTATGTATAAAATACGGCTAGATTATCAGGTTATATCATGTATTTTTTTTCGTTGTCTAAATACTATATAAAAAAGTGTAAACATTACTTACTTCAGTGGCCAAACTTTGGTTCGCGCCGTTTGATAGCAAAAACTTAACCACCCCATCGTGGTTCTCTTGAGCCGCCATATAGAGTGGTGTGAATCCATTTTGAGATTGTATATTAACCTGCAGAAAAAAATATTATATTAGTACCAATATAAATAGGCAAAAATAACTTAAGACCGTTGTAATAGCAGGGGCCTTTGATTATAATCGTGATTGGTTATGGGTTCGATTCCCACTCGAAGGAATAATTATAATTTTAATACTTTCATTTTCGCAGCTCTAGTGAATACGAAAAAGCGTGGCGTTCAGTTCCGCCACGGTCTTAAAAGCCTCAAATGCAGGTGGAAAGTGGAGAAGAGAATATATAGAGCTAAGTTTTCTGTGAGTTTATTGGTCAAAAGTGTGTTTCGTTGTGGCTTAACTCTTCCTGGGCTATTTGTAGTAGAACTGTCAAATTTGGCAGGGACATCGAGCACAGTGTCTCGTAAGCTGTGAAGTTTTTTAGTGACAATAGTAATTATAGTTTTTGAATAAATAGTAATTAAATGGTCAAAAAGTGCCCATAGACTTAGGCTGTGGAACGTTAAGTGTCATGTTAGTGTTAAATGTTTGCTTTTAAAACTTTTTTAATATGTAATAACATTAAGTATGTACTTCTCTCATCTCTTCCCACCATGTAGAGCAAATAGGCGGTTCCTAGTATTTTCTAACTAATCTGGACAATAATGTAAAGTTAAAACATTATATCGATATTATTATAACGTACGTTGATTTCTAGTTTTATTATTTTGAGAACATTGAGGCTGTCGTGATGCAGTGGGGCAGCGTCTGATTGTAAACTCGATGGTTGTGGGTTCGATACCCACTCGGGGTAATGATTATAGCTATAATATTTTTATTTCTCCGCGCTGGTACTTCAAGCAAAGTGCGGCATTAAGCTCAGCCACTCAACACGCAATATCACGATTTTGGGGTGGAAAGTAGAGAACGGAGTGTCTTGAAGCTGGGTTGTCTTACACTACTCTACTACGAGGAGAAATGCGTGAAGCTGCTAGAAAACATAGGACTTGTTTATAGCGTTATTGTTAAACTGAACTAGGAATAAGAACTTTTTTACTATGATTGTATTTCTTAACGTTACAATATACACTTTATTGATTATTTTAAGCTACCTGTACTATTATGTACAAAAGTTAAGTCAATCAATTCCCCCGTCATTGCATTATTTAATGATAAACGTCGCATAACCCAGAGAACGTATTTTTTTTTATGGTATAAAGGAGGCAGACGAGCTGAAGGCACACCTGGTGTTAAGTGGTTACCTTCGCCCATAGACATCCACAACATTCAAGTTATGGATGCGTTGCCAGCCTTGGGAATGTAGGACAGAAGGAGGGGGGAAGGATGGGAATGGTGGGAATAGGGAGAGCTGGCTTACATGCCATCGAACCGGAACACATCATAAGATATTTGGCGGTTCGTCTTTGACATGATAGTGGTCGCGAGCCAGTCGGAGAACGAATCTCCTACCACCAAACTACTGGGTTACCCGCCTTTTACGGGACGCTACCCAGCGGGGAATTTTCATTTAATCGATACATGTGTAAAAGCATCTACGTTTTTATTTCGATTAACTGATATGCAATAACTATAGCACAGTGAATTATATTTTTGTTTATGTTTGAATATTTTTGTCTTTATTTTAATACTATGCATATTCACAGTAAAATTGACGCCAACGTGGTACAGTGCGGCAATGTCCGACTGTAAAGGCGATTTTTGTGGGTTCGTTCCCACGTCGGGAGAATATTTGTAATTTATTGCTATTTTTCTACTGTAGTAAAAGAACATATAGCATTGAGTTCCGCCACATTATACTCAATATGTCAATTACGACCGGAAACACAAGAACGAAATATAATAACACCATGTAATATCACCATATTCTGCACAAAAAAACAACGCGCAATAGCCAATTCTAAATATAAATTACTTGTAACCCTTTTGCCAATACAGCTGTACTTGAACATTTTATCATCTTTATTAATGTCATTGACATAAAAAAAGCTATAAAAGGAAGTGTTCGCCATAAAACGGGTTATGATTGATGGGTAACCTAAATTGAGGGTATTGGTCCAAATATAAAACTGATTTTACAGTGGAATTGAATGTGGGCTGTTGAAGATATGCATTAATGACCTGCGAAAAGCGAAAACTCGATGAGGTAGAGCTAAAATTAATATTGAAATGTAACGCTGAATCGGGACAAAGGATTGAGTTGGAGGTATTGATTTTGTGATTCATAAGTTAATAATTGATTTATACTTTGTGTTTTAATTTTAAAAGCAGCAGGATTAAAGATAAATTTTTAGAATAAGTGGTATGTTGAAAATAGATGCATTACTTCAACTAGTAATGTAATAGTATAACAAATAGATACATATCCGTAGAGCACAAAAATAAACAGTAAAAAAATAACTGTATTATTGAAGGTTAACTGTAGTTTTTAATAGTTGTAGGGGTTATTTAGCCTACGTGTATATCGCACGTTCCAGGCCCTGCCCCGAGCGTCTCTTTCTACAATGCGACGAGCTTCGCCACAGTAAATAGAATGCTAAGAAGTTTCTTCTGTAAACTTATTGACCCCGTAAAACTCAAAAGTAATTGAAAAAATAAGTAAAATTTAAAAAATATCACCTAGCAGTTCTAAAACCTCAATGAGCACCCCTATTCTGAGTAACTGATTTAAATATATAAGGAATGATTGAAAACTGATCAAAAATTGCTATAATTAATTAAAACAACAATATTTTATGTTGCCACAAAGTGTTTAGGTGAAGATGTTGATAATGAAGAAGGCTTCATGTTGAAATTTAAGATGTTATAATCGGTAATTTCCCTTTTTTATAGACAAAAGCGAAGAAATATAGAGAGAAAAAATATTCATATTTTCTCTATGTATTCTTTGACTAATATTTTGCGCATATATCAGAGAAGGCATAGATAACATAGTGTTTAAACATTTTTAGCTTCACGCTGTATCCTGCACACAGCAGAGTAGGCAGAGGTAATCTAGTGTTAAGACACTCCGTTCCCCACTTTCCGCCGAATTCGGAGGTATTGCGTGTTAAGTGGCGGAACTTAACGCCGCGCTTTGCCTCGATACAAGAGCGATGAAAATGGAATATTATATATTTCCACTTCTCGGGTGGGAATCGAACCCACAACCAGTCGCTTTACAGTCACACTTTGTGCCACTGTGCCACGACTGGCCACTATAATATTAACATTATACTTATTTCCTAAATCCACATACCTGGGCCCCATTTTGCACAAGTAGTTTGACGACTTGCTCTTGCCCAGCCAAGGATGCTATGTGTAGGGCTGTATTGCCCTTCTTGGTAGCAGCATCTATGGCCGCGCCGCGCTGTAGGAGCTCACGTACAACCTCAACATGCCCGTCCTTGGACGCCAGGTGGATCGCGTTCAGACCGTTCTGGAAAAGAGACTATTGTTATAATGCTTTATTCTATATTATGAATTTATGTTAAAAGTGTATATTTAAAAAAAGATGGTTTTATATTTGATTAATATACATATATTATAATGAATTTGTGTTTTGTTTGTTATGTAATGATTTTATGTTTTTTGCAATGCAAATGCAAGCTTCAAGCTTTTTACCGTATGGTATGGTAATCAGAGAGAACTAAGTGTCAAGATTTTTCGATATGTATTTTCTAGTGGGTTTTGTAAAATATTACTTTATATATACAGTTTTGAAAACGATTTACTATTTTTTTAGCTTCACGTTGTATCCCACACACAGCAGGGTAGGCAGAAGGAATCTAGTGTTAAGACACTCCGTTCCCCATTCGAAGGCATTGCGTCTTAAGTGGCGAAACTTAACACCCCGCTTTGCCTCGACACCACGCGCCTCTGCGCCATGACTGGCCCCTATTACACGGCGATTATATTAAAACTAGCGGCCCGCTCGCGGCTTCGCCGCGTGAACTACGTCACTGTTTCCTTATATTGCAACCCTCGGGGGTGGATTTTTGAAAAATAAAGTAATCTATGTTTAAGCTTAGATAATCAACTATATTTATGCCAAATTTTGTTACAATCGGCCAAGCGGTTTAGATTTTTCATATAAACTTTCATCCCCTTTTTCAACCCTTTAAAGGTTGATTTTTGAAACAATAAGTAGCCTATGTTAGAACCAGTCACCTTTTCTACTTTCATTCTAAATTTTATCCAAATCGTACCGGTAGATTAGCCGTGAAAGCGTGACAGACAAACACACAGACTTTCGCATTTATAATATAAGTATGGATTTACAAGTAATCATAATTATAAACTTAAATGAAATTAGTTTTTCCATTGATAGGTACTTTATAATATGAGTTTTAAGAACTGCATACTGCAGAACGACAGCTCGCCAAGAAGAATTGGACTAAATAAAATATTTTTCTTAAAGTATTGCCAATGTATCCTCATGAAGTAATACATATTGGATTCGTTAAAAGATTTATTAAAAAAACACTACATTCATAGAGATAATTTTTACAAAACGTCTTAAGATTAGAACACGTAACATTAAAATATGAATAAATATATAAAGATACATACGGGGTAAAATTTTCGAGATTTCGTGTGCTGTTAAATTTAAGTGTTTTTGCTATTCTTAGGCAAAAAAAAAATAGTTGACTAAAAATTTTTTAAGAATAGGATAAAAGTTCATATTTATATTTTAAGAACTATAAATATGAACTTAACAACTTGAAACATAACATGAAATAAACGTTTTGGTCCCTAATTTTACTATCTCCTAGTGAATTTAAATTAACAACATGAATGGTGGTGCAGTGGAACAGCGTCTGACTGTAAACATGATTGGTTATTGTAAATCAATTTCAGGTGGAATAGAGAACGAAGTACTTTGGTACTCAGTTATCACTGGCTACCCTAAGAAGGTAAATATGGGAAAAAATTTATTTTTTATTTTTTTTAGCTTCACGCTGTATCCCGCACACAGCAGGCTAGACAGAGGGATCCTAGTGTTAAGACACTCCGTTCCTCACTGAAGCTTTATATAATACAAAATCGAAAATTTACACTTCCTAAAATTTAAGTGGGGAACGGAGTGTCTTAACACTAGGTTTCCTCTGCTTACCCTGCTGTGTGCGGGATATAGCGTGAAGCTATATATTTATTTATTTAATTCTAAAATTTGACCAGCACTCATTCAAACTACACATAAATCCTCAAAACCAAATACATAATTTGAAATATTTCTTCATTCAGACATAAAAAAAAACTTAGTTAACTTAGCAAGCACAAGAAATTAAGCTCTCCAGACTCCTATTCTTTTATCAAATGTAAACAATTCAGTCTGTCGTTGTGATTAAGAGTGGTTAAATCCAACCGCTTTGTTCAAGTGCACTTTTTATTACTGAAACGCGTTTTTAGGTCACGATGATGTTTTCCGCATAATAAATCTTTGGTTCATTTTGCGGGCTTCATTCTGAACTTTCATGTATTTTAATTATGTAATGTATGTGTTTATTTTGTATGATCATTTAGTATTTTTTTTTATTTTTATTCAACTAAATAGTGAATGAGTGTGAAAAATTTGTTTTTGTGTTCTTTGCACAGTGTAGAATAAAAGGAAATATTTTAATTTGGAGATAAATTTCCTAAAGATCATATAGATAGTAGGCACATTTTACTTTTATATTTTTTAAAGTGGCCCGCTCGCGGCTTGGCCCGTGAACTACATACCTGTTTCGTTATTTTGCAACCCTCAGGGGTGGATTGTTGAAAAAAAAGTAGCCTATGTTCAACCTTGGATTATAAACTATATTTGTGCCTAAATTCATTACAATCAGTCAAGCGGTTTAGATTTTTTATACAAACTTTCATCCCTAATTACAAGCCTTCAGATATGGATTTTTGAAAAAATAAGTAGCCTATGTTTGACCCTGGAATTTTTACTACTTTCATTCTAATTTTCATCCAAATCCGACTGGTAGAGCGGTAGATTAGCCGCTTAAGCGTGACAGACAAACAGACTTTCGCATTTATAAGTATAGATTTATGAATATATGAATAAAATATTTAATTGTATAGTTAAAAAACTAAATAGGTGTTACATGCATTTTATTTATAAACTAAAACTGTCAATGAATTTTTGAAAGTTTTCCATTTCCATTAATTTTGTCAAAATAGCCTGTCCAATCTTTCAGTGTTATATTTTTTCTTTATTTAAAATCGTTTTTTTCTTAATTTACTAAACACCGATTTTATACATAACATAAATGGAATATTCTCACGTTTATATAAAGTGTTTTCTTTTAAGAGCAAATAGAAGTTATTTTTTAATCATTTAACTTTCATTTTATATTTTAAACTTGTCATATTATAATCTTTTAGAAATCTTAAATTAAAATGCTTTACAATCTATATAGAACTAAAATCCCAGATCCAAATACTTCAATATCTAAATACTTAGTTCCTAACTGATTAAACACACAAACAAAAGTTGCCTCAAACAATATTATGGTGAGCTCCGGTAGAGGTCACGAATACATACGAAACGCCCGATTTGGCGAGGTCGTTGCCAAAATTTCAAAGAACTACGAGAACAAAGCACTAAGTCATTTGCATGAACTTGGCTATTATCCAACTATACCAAATTTAGTAATTCATTTGTGGGGAAAGGAAATTGTATTATGAATATTCATGATCTATGTTACAGAGTAAATCGTGCTAGAATACTTTGACGTGTAAAGTACGCGTTGTTATGGCAACGTGTATCTCAGTTTGTACTAATATTTATGTCAAGCACATAGTATGGAGGGCTCCATATTTGTGCTAGAGTGGGGCACAAGCGCGAATCCATCGTTGGGCATTCGGCACCATGGGTATGCCCACCACCTAAACTAACTTATGAAGTCATATTTTTGGATCTTGACCAAGTTCACTTATGTATCACCCAAGGTATTTATAAGAAATATGTACTGGTGAGAGTTTATTAATTGCATTTATCGTCAGCTGGCCGATTTAAGGTGACTATGACCACAACCTTTTTTGAGGGTTGTAGCAACAGGGTATAGTACCACTATAAACGTAATTGATTGTGGGATCGATTCTCAGTCCGGGGGATGATTGTTTAATTATATTTTTAATGGGTGAGATAAGGGATGGTGAGTTCCACTCTACACGCATTGTGTCGATTTTGGATGGAAAGTGGAGAGCCGAGTGTCTTGACTCTTCACTCTTTCGTATTTTTTTATGGTAGCCACCCAACTAAGAAAGAAAGAACATGAAGCTGTTGTTTTTTCTTTAATTTAATATATTTCTAATGCGCAAAAATTGTAGTCCTCCAATTTTTTTTTCATAATAATATAAAAAAAAATAGCTTTCTGCTTTTCTACAAGATTTTGTTCCATGTAAACTTTTACTATGCCAAATTTACTCTTTCATACGCATAACTTTCGTAGTTGTGACCTTACAAGTCTCCTTTTCACATATTAACATAATGATTTCTATACAGTTCATATTTTTCATACTAATTCTAACCTAACATGAGGTATACTGCATTTAAGTCCGCATTATTTACGTAATAGCTATGGAAAACGTTCGTGACTGTATCGCGTGCTCGCGCCGCGTGCAGACGGTTTTAGTAAAAAGCACTTTAGTACTATAATCATAAAACTCATTTCGTTGAGGTCAATATTACTGGAATTTGCAAATAAAGTCATATTTTTTGTAATAATAATCGTTATTGACATGTGAACAATACATTAATATGTATTAAATCTATATACATAAGACAAGAAACATTGGGTTCTCTCTGACTACCGTGCCATTCGGAAAAAAAACATGAAGTTGAAGTTTTACGTAAAAATAAAACATTAGGCCAAAAATGTGATTTTATGAAGATTATGTGAACGTTATGGGTATGCAATTTGACACTATTAAAGTTTATATACAAAATAAGTCTAAAAAGTGTTTTTTTTTTTAGTAATAATACTTTAGAAATACGTCTTGACTTTGAAATTGATCGGGATTAAAATCGGATAGGGCGGACAGTCGAAAACGGTGTACCTTGGCACTTAAGTTCTCTTAAAGTAAGTATATTGCTAGACGGGCGCTTTATTTTTATTGTTAAAATTGGTAAATTCCTATATAGCATTATAATTAAAATTAATAAATTGTACTAGTATTAACTTCACGCTGTATCCCGCACACAGCAGGGTAGGCAGAGGGAACCGAGTGTTAAGACACTCCGTTCCCCACTTTCCGCCTAATTCGGAGGCATTGCGTGTTAAGTGGCGGAACTTAACGTCGCGCTTTACCTCGACACCAGAGCGAAGAAAATGAAAATATTAAATATTTACACTCCTCGAGTGGGAATCGAACCCACAACCAATCGCTTTAAAGTCACACTTTGCCTCTGCGCCACGGATGGCCCCTAACAACATTAAACAATATATTATATTTTTTTTATTACAAACGTTTAACAAAATAATACTCACAGCATTGCTAACATTGATGTCGACGCCTTGCTCCAACAGACTGATGATTTTGTCTATCTGGCCAGCCCGCGCTGCCCGCAGGAACGCGGTGCTGGCGTCCGCCTGTAGAATAAGAACAATTAATTTTAGTATTAAATTTAATTTAGTGTTAAACCGACATAAAGCTCTATGCGTGTTAAGTTCCGCCGCTTAAAGTGGAAAATCGAGAACGGGGTGTCTTGAGAATGAGCGAAAAAGCGTAAAACTGCCACGAAGACCTTTATATTCATAGTTTAAACGGGCCGTAAGATAAATGTATAATAATTAGTCATATCTTACTTAAATTCCTAGAACACTGTCTAGTTACATTTTTTTTATTTATTTATTTTTAGCTTCACGCTGTATCCCGCACACTGCAGGGTAGGCAGAGGGAACCTAGTGTTAAGACACTCCGTTCCCCACTTTCCGCCGAATTCGGAGGTATTGCGTGTTAAGTGGCGGAACTTAACGCCGCGCTTTACCTCGACACCAGAGCGAAGAAAATGGAAATATTAAATATTTCCACTCCTCGAGTGGGAATCGAACCCACAACCAGTCGTTTACAGTCACACGCTTGTGCCACTGGGCCACGACTGGCCACAAGACTGGTTACATTAATGATTATTTCAGCAATTGTATTTTTTTATTTGAAGATATTGTACATAATAAAAAAAATTACACTTTTCCCCGCATAGCTGAATAGGCAGAGACTACCTAATGTCAAAACAGTTCGTTCTATATTTTCCACTAGAATTTGAGACATTGCGTTGCGTAGCGGAACTTAACGACGCAGTTTGTCTTACCAATGTCTAGAAATTAAAATAACTAATATACGTATAATCATCCCTTCAAGTCTGAATTGAACCCGCCACCAATAGCGTTTCAGACATCGCCCCACTGCGCGCCACGACGCCATTATGTAAATTATATTCAAAAGTGCTTGAAAAAGTCTATTTAAATAAAGGATATTTTATTTTTTTTTAATAATAGCAAATATATTTTTATGACGGCTAGTCGTAGCGCAGTGGTACAGACGTGTGACTTCAAACAACTGGTTGTGGGTTCGATTCCGACTTGAGGAGTGGAAATATTTAATATTTCCATTCTCTTCGCTCTGGTGTCGAGGCAAAACGGTGTGAAGGTATTTTTATGGTAATTCGTAGGCTGATACAAAAATACAAACGTATGTTTTATGTAATATAAAACATACTAATAATAAGCGACGCAGATTTCACAATTGTGCAATTCGGAGATATTTATCTGCACGTGATGATTTCGGATTTAAATTTAACTGTTTATTTTTAAATAAAAGCCTTTCTGTGACGCGGAATGGGCGGAAATTGGAATACAGAATGATATATTGTATCGCTTGTATCCACAGAAAGCAAATGAAGATTAAAATATGTATACATAACATATAGGTATATTAGAGTTATTCTATAGATAATTTAGGGTGAAATAAAAAATGATTTTTTTGAAGAAAATTATAGATAGCGGAAGTCAAGCGGAACGTGAGCCGCCAAAAGTCATTCGCTATTGCATACGTATTTATAAAAAATACTGAATGAGGTAACAATTTTTATGGACGATTTTATGGATTTTCATGGACGTTTTTGATTTTTTGATAAATTTTAAAAGCATATTGTACGAGTATATCAAAAGGGTTAGTAATTCCATGTTACCGAAATACATACAGGTCGGGTAAGTTATGCTCATTTCTAGTATTAATGTTCAATCTGTATCCCAATTCTCTATCTTTCAGAGTTTTGATTGTGAATAGTAAATTTGATTTTTGCTCTGGTACCTTAAAAACTTCAGAAAATCTTTCTAAAGAAGGAAGAACGAAAATAATTTTATTTCTTATAACTTCCTTATAATGTCCCCAAACTGCCTTCAGATACTACGCGCAATAGTTTCGTCTGTGCGCAAAAACTAAAGCAAATTTTATATCTATGTGTTGATTGAAAAGTAATAATAATAAATATTTTTATTACACTTCATTCAGCAACTTTAACGATTTATTTTAAAACGTGCTCAATTAAGAATAAAGTTCAATTAATAAAAACACTAAGAGGTCCTTGTGGCCAGTCGTGGCCCAGTGGCACAAGCCTGTGACTGTAAACGACTGGTTGTGGGTTCGATTTTCACTCGAGGAGTGGAAATATTTAATATTTCCATTTTATTCGCTTTGGTGTCGAGGTAAAGCGTGGCGTTAAGATCCACCACTTAACACGCAAAGCCTCCGAATTCGGCGGAAAGTGGGGAACGAAGTGTCTTAACACTAGGTTCCCTCTGCCTACCCTGCTGTGTGCGGGGTATAGCGTGAAGCTAATAAAAACACTTCGGGTTCTTATGTTCAAAAAAATGTGGTAAATATAACAGTAGATTAGAGCACTAAGTCCTACAAACCTTTATAAATGACTCTTTAGCCCCACATCTTTGTTCTTAGCCTGAGTGTCTTCGAGTGTAACACTCAGCAAGACTTATTAAAGAGGGTTCGATAAAGAATGTCCGCTGTAGAGAAACAAGCAATTCAAGATATTTCAAGTGACTTCAATGAACGATTTAGTCGGTAACGAACGATAAAGCTTAAAGTATTGTTAAAAAAATAGCTTCACGCTATATTCCGCACACAGCAGGGTAGGCAGAGGGAACCTAGTGTTAAGACACTCCGTTCCTCACTTTCCGCCGAATTCGGAGGCTTGCGTGTTAAGAGGCGGAACTTAACACCGCGCTTTACCTCGACACCAGAGCGAAGAAAATGGAAATATAATTTCCACTCCTCGAGTGGGAATCGAACCCACAACCAGTCGTTTACAGTCACACTCTTGTGCCACTGGGCCACGACTGAAAATTAAAGTAAAGTAATGTTAGAATTCGATTTATTTAAATTTTGAGGCACCTTAAGGAAACATTATTGTACGCTAACTTAGCTTAGTTTTTAGCCGTTACTTGCGTGGTTTCTAAGAGGTGAGCATTTGGAAATGCTTGTTGCGTTCGAATTTTTTGTATGTTTACTTAAAAAGAAATATACTTACTGGTTATGTGAATGGTACTTTAAAGAAATGTCTTTTTTTTAATTATTATTATATTCAAAGATTTTTGCGTCACAGACTTTTGGCATCCGTGTTTTTTAAAGGAATGTTGGTATATAGGATGTCAACTAACCAACGTTAGTGTTTTACACGAAAAAAATATATTATATTTGTTACGATTTAGTGATGTGTAATAAAAATTACAAAGAAATGTATATTTGTAAATTTATATCAATTGCATCAAATGGGGCGTCTGACGTCTGATATAAACAATGATTTCAGACTCAGTTTCAATTCAGAAGAGTAAATTAAATTACTTCACTCTCGCATATAAGACAAAGCGCGGCATTAAGTTTAGTCACTCAATACGCAATATATCGATTTTTGAAGAAAACTGGAAAACAGAGTGTCTTGACACTAGATTTTCTCTGCCTACCTTGCTGTTTTCAAAAATACAAGAAGCTAAAAAAAAATATTTTGTATTTATTGTATTTTTTGTTGTATTCTCTTTTATATGAAAGAATTATTTTATAATATTTTGTAATAAAATATTAATAAATCATTTGTTGCCCTAATCTCGCCAACATATCGGCTTTATATCCCACTTTTATTCCACCCTATTTTGGGGTGTCAAAGTCAATACAACATTTTCCATTTTACATTATAATATTAATCTAAATTACAAAGGGTCAGTTTATATCACGTCATGCATATTTGGATTATCGATCTGTCACTGTGTCAATGTAGAATATAGTAATTGACAAAATTTTAACACTTTTTTTCGTTTTACGCTTCTTCCCAAATATCAGGGTAATAAAAGAGAGCTTATTATAAACACTCCGTTCTTCACTTTCCGTCCGCATTCGAAACATTGAGTTTAGAGTGGCGGAAGTCAATATCGCGCTTTATTATAAAATTAACTTGAATGTAATTTCAGACCAAAACATTGCCATATTAGCTCTTAACTCTTATCTTAACTCTTGTTAATTTAGTGGGGGTTATGAGCGAGTCAAGGTAAAATTGTTTTTTTGGATAAATGACCACCGGAAAGTCTTACCTACCTCGTACCTTTCTATACCTCGTACCTTCTATATACGTATCTGTTCCAATTTAATTTTTATGGGATGATTCCCACCTTCCCACAATACTTCTATCGCCTCGTCCACTGTAATAAAGCTCTTCACACATACGGAGAGCATATGTGAAGAGTAAGTAGACTTCGTAACTACAAAAGGCGAAATATTTTAATTATGACATTGATGCTTTACTCTCTCGTTGATGATAAAGAAAAATAAATATCATAAGACTCCAAACCTGGTTCTATAAAACATTTAAATACCATATAACTATGATCATTAAACCGTTTTGAAAATGCATTTCATTTAAGGAAATGCATTTTTTTTTCAATTTAAAATTCTCTTTAATTAATGCAGCATAAATTCCTTAATTACTAGCACTAATACTTAGACTAAGTTTATTGAGGCATATACCGTGTTCTTAAGTTCATGCATGCTCAGTGAGCAAGACATAGGGTAGACCGCCAGCAATTATTTCAACCCCTCTAGGGTTAGTCACCCCTAGCTGGGGGTAGTGTGATTGTAAATGAAAAAGTTGTGTTTGTAAAATAAATATGTACATCTCGCCTTGTATGGAAGTTTTTTGTAACTTTTACTAAAGATATAAGATGATTTATCTAAATGCTAATATATTGGTTTATTTTTTTAAAGACTTTCTTTTAAGTTTTTATAGCTAAAAGAAAGAACATAATGTCAAGACACTCCGTTTTCTTGTCTTACCAGAACGGAGAAATGAAAACAATTTACAAATATAATATAGGTGTATACCGTCAGACGTTCGTCCTGCTGCGCCACCCTAGTCTGTTCTGTTTCTTTACATATAATTTTCGTCCTTAAAAATGTACATGTAATTTATATAACAATATTCTAATTTTAACCCGCATCTAATTTTAATTGCAGCCGAGACCGTTTCCATACGGACCAATATAGTGGAGGAAGACTCACCTCTCTAGCGAAAAGGGTTAATAATATGTGTTTTTTTATTGTGAAATACATTTTGAATTAATTATGCTTTTAATATAGTATTTTAATATAGTACAATTATTTTTTGTTAAGAAACTGTGATGGAAATTGATTTTCCAATTAACTTTTATTCCACTTTTTTCAGTTTCTCAAAACAAATAACATGAAAAGTTAAAGAATGACTTTGACATTTATAATGTTGAACTGAATGCGTTAAAAACTGAACTAGAGTATCTAAACATAAATTCACAACAGTTGTATGTCAACAACGCTTTCAAAAAATCCTAAATCCAGTGTCACTCAAATTAGCCGATTCATTTCTCCCTATTGTCAGATAGATAAATAAAGCATGGGGGCTATTTTGGGGTGACTACCCCTGTCTGACATCATCGATAACTTTAGTGAGGCACTTGATAACTGTCGCATGTGGATGTTCCCGTATATTACGCCAACTGGACTGTTTACTTTATATTAATGTTTTCTTTCGTATATAAATCATTCGTTTACGCGATTTTTACACATTTTAGAAAGTGAAACAGTTTTATGCCTCACTCGTATAATTTTAGTATTCGAGAAAGCATTTTAAATTTGAAGTTTTAAACATTTTATAGCAGTCCGTGGTCACAGGTCCGTGGTCACACGATGTTCGATAGTCAGGTCGAAACAGTTTCATTTCAAAATAATTTCAATTTTTTTTAGAAATTATATAACGGAGTGTCTTAACACTATGAACTCTCTGAGTTCTGACTATACGGAATAAAACGTAAAGCTAAATAACAATAATATATGTTAACATATAACAAAACAAAGATAAAAACTAAAATATTACGTATTTGTATTAAAAATTTTGAAATGAAAATACAACAGCTACGATGTTAAAGAATCAAAGCCACAGATAGCTACTCCAAACAAGAGCGTCTGCGAGCCAGACGAGCTTTATAAAAGCTACCTGCCACTGTACGTAGCTATAAATGTATGAATGTATATGTCTGTGTACCTTTGGAACTTTACTATCTGAATGAACTTTTAATTTTATTACACAAGTAGTAATAAGTTATTGTAATGTAAGTCATTTTTATAATATTTTTTTGTTAAATAAACATAATTGTAGTTTTTGTAATTAATATTTTTTTAAAGCTTCTCATTCATATTTATAAAATTTTCACAGTTTTTTAAAGACTAATATCCAACATTTTAGAAGATTCATTAACGTGTAACAGTGCATAGCGCAAAAGCTTTTGTGAACGGAAAGTGGACATCACGTATTAAGGTTCATTGACAAGGCCTTGAAAACTATCTTCAGATTGAATTATAGAGTAAGTCCTGCTTAAAAAACTATTATGATGCTTTTTTAAATATTTTATTATAGTATAGACATACTGTAATTATTTTATGAATTTAATATTTATATTTTTCAGCCTGACGCATACCAGGGCAGACCAAGAAGACCAAAGTCAAAATTCTACGTTGTCCACTTTCCGCCTGCATAATACTAATATACTTCTACTATATTATTTTATAAAAACGTGGTTTTCTGCTATTCTTCGTTCTTCTCCGTATGTATACTTTTCGTAAAACCAGTGTTCAAAATGTTTACTTCACTTATTACCATAAAGATGATTATTGTACAAGTAATCGGGTGTAAATATAGAAAAGCTTAAGATACTCCCTAAATTAAAGCATAAAAGATAGCTAGTTATGTCGCACAAAAGCGTCTGCCAGCCAGACGGGCTTTTGTTTAGGCGGCGCAGCATTATAAGCATCCCAAGTAAGAATTGCACGCCTATGGGGAAATTTTGTGTTTAGTCGTTTTAATATTACACTATTTTTGGTAGTTTCCTTTTATTTATTTTTTTATTTTTACCCGCTATTGTATGGAGACTGTATATGCGTTTCGGGTGAGAGGTTGCTTACCTATTTGTTCCTACAAACCAATGTTGCTATTTGTCTCAATACTAATAGTAAGATTTTAATTAAATTAAAAAAATAGCTTCACGCTATATCCCGCACACATCAGGGTAGGCAAAGGGAACCTAGTGTTAAGACACTCCGTTCCCCACTTTCCGCCGAATTCGGAGGCTTGCGTGTTAAGTGGCGGAACTTAACGCCGCGCTTTACCTCGACACCACAGCGAAGAAAATGGAAATATAATTTCCACTCCTCGAGTGGGAATCGAACCCACAACCAGTCGTTTACAGTCACACTCTTGTGCCACTGGGCCACGACTGACTGGCCACGATTTTTATTTATGTATTCAAAGTTTTCAGAATGTTATTGAATTTAAATGAACTCTTAGTTACCGTTATTTGTTGAGTCCAGTTTTATAAGCGTAAACCTAAAGGTGTGAGATTCGTCTCTTAATTAAGAAAAATCCAATTATTGTTTTATATTGTAGATGACTTAGTTAAAAAAATACGATTTTCATTCATCTTCATGCTTTTCAGCGCATATTAAGGTAGTCAGAGAGAACTCTCTCACCTTTCTACTTAAATTCGAGACATTGCGTGTTAAGTAACTGAAATTAATGACGGCTTTAACTTACCCACCAGAGGGGAAAAATTGAAATAATATATAATCATTCCCTCAAGTGGGAATCAAATCCACAATTATCGCGGTTAAACTGCGCTACAACAGCCCTAAAAAAATACCTCAAAGTAAAAATAAACAAAAATTTCATAAACTAAAAACTCTTATTTTCCTAATAAAAACATATTATCCGCTATGTCATTGTACATAATAGTAAACGAGAACGTCTGAAATTCAGACAGGCTTTTATCAAACCCTCCAACTGAAGGATCTCTAATATAAAGTGTTTCCTTCTTGTGCACGCGGTTAATGCAAGAGCAAAGTACTTTGTCACTCTTACACGTACATTGTATACATTTTCTAATGTTAAACTAATGGAGATTTGAAATTTTCTCGTTTTAGACAAAAAAAATGTTTTTAGAATGGGGTATTAACCCATTCCCATCATCCCATCCATTACCCATTGGCGAAGGATTATAATTTAAATATTTTAATTTCTCCGCTTTGGTGAACCGGAAAGCGTGGCGTTAAGTTCCGCCACTTAATACACAATGTCTCAATTTCTGGTGGAAACTGAAGAACATCGTATTTTAGCGCTAGATTCTGTCTCAATAATAAGCTATGCGGCAAAAGCGTGAATACAAAAATCAATTCTTTGGGTGACTATAATTGCAATTTGTTGTGGGTTCGATTCCCACTTGAAGGAAAGACATGGTTTGGTGAATAGAGTTGGCTTCAACCACTCAACATAAAATATCTCGAATACGAACGGAAGAACAGGTGAGTGGAGAAATGAGCCCCTTGACTATAGTCCATATAAATATCACTTCATGCAGAAAAAAAATGTAAAAGTCTATTTCGTGAAATATAATTCACTGGTCTGGTTAAACTAGGACCTGCGTTAGGGTTATTCACCTTGTACACAACATCTAATTAACTGTTAAGGTGCAATGGGGGAACGAAGATAACGGTAATAAATGTATAGATGTCCTTTGTAAATATTGGGAAAAAAAAGAAAAAAGTAAAAGTATACATTCAGCGAAAAATATTTGGGTATCCGTAGACTAATTAGCTAGAAAGAAGTATTATGAAGAAAAGCGTTTACGTCAGCCGTTTCTTTTTTTTTTTACAATTTAATTTACACCACTACGGACATAAGGTCTGTACCTTTTTTTAAAATAATCTTTTTCTTTTTATATATAAATTCCTTATTTTATTAACAATATCAGAGCTTAAAACTAAGTTTATTAAATATACCATAAGAGAGTCCAGTTTTCTTAGTTATATTAAATGTAACTTATATATCTATCACAAAGTATTAATATGACTTACTATGACTATCTTTTACATATTTCTTAATATTAATTGATATTATATTTATTTTAATATATTTTATTAATATTACAATTTCTTATTCAAATAATGGGAAATGAAGGCATTATCGCTATTGTAGAGGATATGACCGCTTCGTTTCTATCTTGACATACGTCAGCCATTTTAAAATGGTGTCTACCACAATAATTACATGGGAAAAAACTGAAACGAAGATGAATAGATGATATTATACACTCACAGAATAGAGTCGAAATTATATATTATAATTTATTCCATTTTTTCACATTTTAAAACTCAAATTAGAAAGACAATGTCTTTGTAACAAAGAGGTTTCCAAAATTGTATCTTCAATTTTGGAATCTGAATTTTTGGAAAATGAATTCTTAATAAATTGTAGAAATACCCAAAATATTTTAAAAAGCTTATATTATGTACATTCATAAAAAAGTCTATAAAAGGTACGATCTGACGTGGTGCAGCATAAAATAGGATTATATTTAAATTATTTTAAATTAATAAAATGATTCCTTTTCTAGTACCTAGGAAAAGGCACGGTGTTAAGTTCCGCCTCTTACCATGCAATGTTTTGATTTCAGATGGAAGATAAAGTGGAGTTCAGAGTGTTTTGACACTTTGTGTCTGATTACAACACTATACGGGGAAAAACGTGAAGCTGTTTTTTTTATAATATTTAAATTACAATGTGGCCAGTCGTGGCACAGTGGCACAAAGTGTGACTATAAATCTACTGGTTGGGGTCGATTCCCACTCGAGGGGTGGAAATAGGTCGTGTTAAAGTGCGGCGTTAAGTTCCGCCACTTAACACGCAATGCCTCCGAATTCGGCGGAAAGTGGGGAACGGAGTGTCTTAACACTAGGTTCCCTCTGCTGTGTGCGGGATAAGGCGTGAAGCTAAAAAGAATACAATAGAAACCATTATTTTAAAATCTCCTCGCAAATAAGCTCATTTCCTGACTCTACATTTCATAAAAACCACATATAGAGCTTGTAAGAACAACAAACAACGAACAAGTCTCGCGACAGACAAGACGTTTCAATGTTGAATAGATGAATACCTGTCGGTGACTATGAATAGGCTTTCTTTTTACATAACTCATAACTATAGTTTTTCTATATGAGTTTTTATGATGGTTTTTCACAATGAAAATTATTAAGAAGTTTAATATCTGAGTGGTATAATTAATGTTTCTTACTTAGTGAAGTAAAAAGTGCTGAACAGATTTTGATAATATTTTTATATATTTGTTGTGTGTTAGTACATATAAAATATCTAAAATTGTATTGTTAAAAATACAAAATTATTGTAGTCAGATAGAACTTAGCGAAGAAACACTCTGAAATAAAGACACTTTTACGCTTTGCCGTACCAAAGCGGGGCGGATGTAATTAACTAAAATATAATCCTTTTTTCTGAGCAGAAATCGAACCCACAGCCAACTGTGCTTACCGATGCAAACTAACTGAGCCACGATGGCCTCAATTTATAATCTTAGTGGCTACAATGACATAGTTAGATCTAGTGTCTGACTGAAGCCGGTGACTGTTGCCGGTATTTCGCTTGAAAAAACAACTATATTTCTTTAATCTTGTTAAAGAAATTGAACATTTCTAATGGTCGATACACTCCATTCGTTTTTCTTGCGCTATAAGCTGTAAAATTACTGATAAACATCTTAGATTATTTACATTGACATACACACATTGAGGCACATGCCCACACAAATTTGACCGTAAGAGAAGACGATGTAGGCAAAACAGATAACAACAAAATAAATTTCAACATAGCTCGATAAAAAACGTATAGCTCAATTAACAAGAGCGCTTACCAAGAAAGTTACCAACAGGTGCGGGTTCAAATCCAGCTACGTTCATATTCACACGTTTTCCTAAAACATTTTTAACCCAAAAAAAGTTACTGTAAAATAAGCTTTGCAAATGGATTCTCAAATTTCAATTGCTGCAACCTGAGTGATATAAAAGTTCGCGAGTAATTAAGCACTGAATGTGTTGGTAATGAGAAGCTTTTCAACGGAATTGGGTGTTTGGAAAATACTGTTTATTTTTAATTTCAGCTTAAAGCTTGAACTTATTTCCAATACAAAAGCTCATTTGCTGATTCAATTAGCGTTTCGAGTTTGTTAAAAGCTTTTTTGTTTGTTACTTTGGTTGTTGGTTTTAGATTCACAATGGATTCGTCGACTTGAGATAAGTTATTGCTAGTTTATTGCTTATTTTTGTTCTTTTCTTTTATTGCCAATATTTATTTCGAACAAACTTTTATTTCGAACATAAGGTTTTATTTATATTTAAATAGATTTAATTTAAATGTATAACAAATTATCATTATTCGTGGCCAGTCGTGGCCCAGTGGCACAAGAGTGTGACTGTAAACGACTGGTTGTGGGTTCGATTCCCACTCGAGGAGTGGAAATTATATTTCCATTTTCCTCGCTCTGGTATCGAGGTAAAGCGTTAAGTTCCGCCACTTAACACACAAGCCTCCGAATTCGGTGGAAAGTGGGGAACGGAGTGTCTTAACACTAGGTTCCCTCTGCCTACCCTGCTGCGTGTGGGATATCGCGTGAAGCTATGTTTTTGTTTTTATTATTTTGGTGGTGCCACACCCCATCACCCATTTTACTCTTAACGCAAATCGGAATTACTATTATTTATAAAATAAAAAAAGAACAACAAATACGTGTGGCCAATTAGCGGTGTCTTCCTGGTTTTTTTAAGATTCGTTCTTTCAGACTCCAGATTTTTAGGGCTATAAAAATTGTTAATATCTGCATATTTTTAATACATAAAAATTGTTAATATCTGCATATTTTTCCCGTGGGGGGACAGGTTAAGAATACAATTCCCCCCCGCCGCTGGGTAGCGTCTCGTAAAAGGCGGGTAACCCAGTAGCTTGGTGGTAGGAGATTCGTTCTCCGACTGGCTCGCGACCACTGTCATGTCAATGACGAACCGCCAAATATCTTATGATGTGTTCCGGTTTGACGGCATGTAAGCCAGCTCTCCCTATTCCCATCATTCCCATCCTTTCTCCCTCCTTCTATCCTACATTCCCAAAGCTGGCAACGCATCCATAACTCTATTGTTGTGGATGTCTATGAGCGAAGGTAACCACTTAACACCAGGTGGGCCTTCTGCTCGTTTGCCTCCTTTATTCCGTAAAAAAAAAACATAATGTAATCAAAGTTCTAAAAGCGATGAAGTTTAATTTTAAAGTGTCAAAGCCTCACGGAAACCGTTTAAGGTGGGTGCGGATTCGAGTCCCAGTGGGCTATTTTTTTGTAGATTTTATAAAAAAAGTTAATTTAATATGAATAAAGTATAAGCATGTATAAATTCCGAAGGCAGAACAGCTACTTTACTAGAAACTGAGTTATTACCATTCATCCCTTTTTTTAAACAGGATGTAATCTAAAATGTGCAAAGCCATGGAATGAAAAGGGAAGAGAAGTTATTATTTCTACGATGTAGCCGTCATTTCCGGTGTAGTCGGAATATGGTTATTAGCATATCTTTAGCTGTTTTACTTCTATTTACTATATATATACTATAAATATACGTATTTAAGACCCGACAATTAACTGTCTGACGACATCGTCTACCTACAATCGCGATGGTTGTAGGTTCGATTCCCACGCGGAGAAATAATTATATTAAATTGTCATTTCTCCGAACAGGTACTTAATTAAAGCGCGGCGTTGAATTCCACCATTCAATATAAATAAAGAACAGTGTGCCTTTACTCCTAAATTCCTGCGTTAATTATGCGTAATGCTGCATGTATATGTATACGACTCGCCCTGTCGGATATTTCTAGGCAGTCTCATTTCTGTTACTTACCTCACAACGACCACGACGAAAATTAATTGATAACCAAAATAAACATAAAAAATACGAATAACTCTTGATACAAGTGTATGCTAATGGAGTACAAAATTTTAGTAAATGCTGCACACTTTATTTCATATAACATCCTTTGTTATTCGAAATAAATCACAACACAATCACCTAAATACGGGACATTGCATGTTAAGCAGCGCGGCGGAATTAAACACCGCGCTTTGTCTTCCCAGAGCACGAAAATTAATATAATAACTCCTTCCAATGGGAATCGAACCTACAACCGACGCTTACAGTCAGACGCTGTTTCAATGGCCTCAAAATGAATAAATTAGCAAAAACCATTATATCCTAACATTCCTTTACTGTAATAAAAACTAGTACTGTGCCAACATGTATGAAAAATTCATGTCATATAGACGTTGTAACTGTTTCATTCTTGGCTCGATAAGTTTTTACTAGAGGCAAAAGGCCAAGGTCGAACTAAATATGACTTCCAAACCTTATTGTTGTTTATTCGCTAGAATTAATAAAAGACTAGCATTCGTTTCCGGAATACATTATATACAAGACCGATTTTGACTGTTAAAGTATTTTTAGGCAGCTTTTCATATACCAAAGAAATAAAAAAGGTAATTGGATCGTAAAATTTGAAGGTTTATACAAAAATTGGAAGCTTTGTAAGCTTCTGGCTTTATTCCTAGTGAGGTAATCAGAGAAAACGAAAATTGTATGCATATATATGTATATCATATACGTATATTGTATGTTTATAAAATGTTGTTTATGACTTTTTTTTTCATTTTCACGCTTCTTTCTAGCACGACATTTTATTTTTCTATTTCAATTATAATAGTACTATAATTTATATTTATTTACAGGCAGCTCTTGCCCTTTATAGGGTAGACTATAATAAAACCTAGTAATAGTATATCACAGATGCTAGGGTTTTTTTTATTCAAGAAAGGGGAGTAGAAGGATTATCTGATGGTAAGTAGTTACTTTCGCCCATGGATATCCACATTATTAGAAAGGTTGTGGATGCGTTGCCTACCTTAAGGGAGTAGGACGAAAGGAGGGAAGAAAGATGGGGATGGTGGGAATAGGGAGCTGGCTTACATGCCATCGAACCGGAACACATCATCAGATATTTTGCGGTTCGTGTTTGACATGATAGTGGTCGCGAGCCAGTCGGAGAACGAATCTCCTACCACCAAGCTACTGGGTTTCACGGTAAATGCGATGAGCGAGAGTTTCATCCCCCACATGGGAGAGTGATTATATTAAAACTCAATATCTTGGGTTTATACTAAAAATGGAGAGCAAAGTGCTTTGACACTACATTCTCTTCGCTTTACCTGCTATGTGGAATAAAGTGTAAATATAAACAGACCCTGAGAGAGAATCAAATCCAAAACTAATCGCCTTTACAATCAGACGATATACCACTGTGCCACGACGACTTCATAACAAAATATAGTTTTATATGCATTTTCTTTCGCAAACGAGTCATTTTTAAATAAGGGGAACAACCCTTATAAAGTGATATTACGATTTGACCACCCCTCTATAAATATACACCGTGATACTTTTTATGTGTTTCAGATTTTTATTTTGATAATAATTTTGGTAACTAAATTAAATTGGGAAAAATAATACATAAAGAAGAACTTTTTGATTATTAAAAATATTTTTAATATGTTAAAATAAAAAAAATAAAATGATAATTTTAATGTTATTATAATTAATATACATATATTTATTCTTTTTATTTTACATTTTCTGTTGCATGGGTGATCAGGGCAGCATTTGAATCTAACGCGATGGTTTTGGGTTTAATCCTCGCTCAGAGGACTCAATAATTAATTCTCTCACTCAAATAATTTTTATTTTACTTCTATAGTAACAAAACGGCGCGTTCCACGCAAACGAAGCCGCGAGCACAGCTAGTACTAAGTAAATATACAGATATAATTCTAGAGAAGCAGACATCTACACGACAATCATAAAAGGAATCGTATAACGGTAATCAAGCACTACATGAATCTTTGATTAATAGAGCTTTTATGGCCCATAATCATAAATAACTTAATAAACCTAGAAGCGTATTAAATTACTCATTAATCTCATTTCATACATTGAGAAGTAAAGTAAATATGTAGTTGGGACCAGTCGTGGCGCAGAGGCACAAATGGTGACTATAAAGCAACTGGTTGTGGGTTCGATTTCCATTCGAGGAGTGGAAATATTTAATATTTCCATTTTCTTCGCTGTGGTGTCGAGGCAAAGCGCAGCGTTAATTTTCGCTACTTAAAACACAATGCCTTCGATTTTGGCGGAAAGTGGGGAACGGAGTGTCTTAACACCTAGGTTCCCTCTGCCTACCCTGCTGTGTGCGGGATCTAGATCCCGCACACAACATCACGCTGTCGTGATGCTGAAAAAATATAAATAATAATGCTTCACTTTTTTCCCACACTTTATCTTTTTAGGTATTAGAGGCCGTCGATGTCACGTCGCGTCGTCGCGGCGATCGTTGTGGGTTCAATTTTCAATCGAAGAAATTATTTTTAAAATTTTCAGTCAGTTCATTTAAAACGTTTCACTCTGATATGAAAAAAGCGTAACGTTGAGTTCCGTCACTCTCAATGTCTCGATTTTCGGACGGAAAGTGGAGGACGCAATATCTTGACACTAAGTCTTACCTGACTACGTTTGGTGGGAAAAAGGCTGTAACAGGAAATATATATTTTCTTAAATCGTTATCTTTCAAAATGTTAGCTATGACAAATTATACTAACGCGTAAAACACGGTAATTTCTATGAAAGTGTATGTCTATATATATATTATATTAGTGAACTACTACACTGTTTCGTTATATTGCAACCCTCGGGGGTTAATAAAGCAGCCTATGCTTAACCTTGGATTATCAACTATATTTTTGCCAAAATTCTTTACAATCGGTTTAGCGGTTTAGTTTTTCGTATAAACTTTAATCCCCATTTCAATCCTTTCGAGGTTGAATTTTGAAAAAATAAGTAGCTTATGTTTAACCCTGGATTATTTACTATTTTCATTCTAAATTTCATCTAAATCGGACCGGTAGCCGTGAAAGTGTGACAGACAAACAGACAGATTTTCACATTTATAATATAAGTATGGCTTTCATTTAATTTGAGCTTTACTTGTTTATCTTTCATATTTAAGACATAGAGCGAGGTGAGTTCCGACACTCAACACGCAATGCCTCGAATTTCGGAGGAATTAAACAAACTTTGTTTTCATTTAAATATGAAAATAAAAAAACATTTTTTTCACAGACTAGGTGTTCGAACGATGACTTCATCCATACAAATGTAAAAAGCATATTTTAATTGAGTTATTTTATTTAATTAGAACGCTAATGGGGCGAGGCGTGGCGTTATATTTGTATAACATGAAAGTGACAGTAATTAGGTCGTCTTGGTTTTGAAATTTTAATAGGTTACGAGGTTGTGTACTTAGTATCATTTTAGTTATTGTTACTATGGAAATATTGTATATAGTTTTATTCATTAAATAAACGTAATTGTATATAGTTTTATTTTTCATTACATAAACGAGCAGAAAGATCACCTGAAGGTATACATCTACAACATTAAAGGAGTTGTGGGCGACGGAGGCAAGGATCCCTCCTTGCCTTCTGGAAGGATATGTGGGGATAGGAAGGGCTGACTTACATATCAATGAACCGGAACATATTATCAGAAATTTGGTGGTTCTATGCTGCTCGCTTTAAACCATTTACAGGACGCTACTAAACAGCGGAGGGGATTGTATGCTTAACCTTATATCCGAACGGGTCTCAAGTCCCAGGTACCGGATCAGGGTCTCTCTCTGCCACGCAATGAGAATCCACGAAATGCTAAAAAGCTTTTTCTTTCATTGTAACAAGCTAGTGCGAAAATCATTCTCTTATTTTAGGTCTAGAGAATTGAATCTTCTATTTTAGTATTTTGAATTTAACCACGCCTTATCCGGTAAATCGGTAAATAGAGGGAACGTCGGACCAAACCTGTGTTAACCTCAGTAATCAGTATAGATTCTCCCTTTTTACACCATAACGACCAGTTTACAGTACGAACAATATTTAGCATTCAGAAATATCATTTGAATAATATTTTGAATAATGATAAAATGACAACCTTAGGAACTTTCAAATGGCTCTCCTGTAAAGTTATGTTTTAGCACTTGTACCAGTCTACGTAGAACCCGTCTATAAAGTCTACAGCTGCGTGAAAGTAAAAACGATAAGCTCCCAAATGCTCTATTTGCATCTAGATTACCTGAAATACCTAAGACTGTTGGTATAGTGATATTACAGTATGGTACACCAAAACAGATAAAAGCTTTGAATTTTGGCTTGAGTTTACTTTTGTACTTAGTTAAAATGCAAAATTTATTCTTTTCGAGGCAAGGTTGTTTTCAGATTTAAACAATATTTAATCGTAAGCTATGTTCATGTTATTTTACTTATGATCGTTTTTTAAGGATACGCGAATTTAGTACCGAAATTTATAATATTTAAAAAGCGATTTTATCAAAAATGTATCTATAGCAATCTCAAAAAAACTAACAGCAGCTTTATGCTCTCCCTGCATATTATAGAGCATTCAGAGAAAACCTATTGTCTAGACAATCAATTTTCTAAGAGAAATCGCGACATTGTAGGTACAAAGGCAATCGAATCCACAACCAATAGTTGGTTGGTTGGCATCAGTTAGTCGCTGTCTACAGTCCCACCGCGGCTTAATAGGAGGCATGTTTTTAAAGTAAGTACCGTTTTGAGGTAAAAAAAAACAAACAGTAATGTTTTTTCAAAAGAAGGAAGAAGGTTGCCGCCTGATTAGGCAACCACTGCTTCACAGTCGTTTTCACTTCGTCATTCGGCTTCTTTAACGATGACATACAAAAGCTGCTCCGAAGATACGAAAAATGCCTCAATAGTAATGGAAATTGTATAGAAAAATAGAGCCATGCTTTAGTATGGGTCTTTAAAATGAATAAATTATTTTTGGAAAAAAATACTGGTTGTTTTTTTTATATCAAAACGATACTTACTTTTAAAACATGCCCAGTATATCATGTAAAATACACACTTCATTTTCTTCAGGTAGAAAAAGCTACCTAAAATCGAGGTATTATAGAGGCGTGCAAAGTGAGAAACAAATCCACACCCAATCATAACAACGATCAGACTGTCTATGTGATATATAGAATACTGCGTCTCAATATATCTTGTATTTTTATGAAAAGGTAAAAAACATAACACCAACTTATAAAGTGTAAATTGAGAATGAAATATTAAACAATTTGCTTGTCCCCGAAGACTAAAATACAAAAAGATTTTATCCTAACAAGGGTATTAAGAAATGAATTATTATTACACAAAATATTTACTACGGGGACCTGAAAAGCTTTGAGAACTCTCATGAGAAATTAGGGCTTTGTTGACAAGGTTTAATGTGATTTATATTCAACAACTACAAGTAATTTTTATTTTTATTTCTTCGCTCTTGTACCTAAGATAAAGTGAGTCTAAGTTAGTTCACTTCAGTACAGAGTGTTGACACTACGTTCTCTCTCACTACATTGTCATGCGAGAATAACTTGAAGATGCTTTTTTTTATAAATAGATAAAATAAAAGGAAAATATAAAATAGAATATATATTGTTACATTGTCTGCTTTAGGCGAAAAAAAAATTAAAAAAGCTGTTTCAAACCTTTGTCCACTTAGCCGGGTAATCGGAAGATAGTATCTAGTATAAAGACATCTAGAGTTGAATGATGGAACCCAACGCTGCACTTTGTCATACCAAAACGGAGAAATTACCATAATTTAAATTGATTTGTTAGGATTACAGTAAAAAAATGTATAAGATACAGCTTTTAAACAAAAGAACCATGTAACGTTTTTAAAAATTCTATACTTATTATAAAAATTGTAGAAATGGTAGTCTAGTATTACACAATTATAAATCTAGACTGAGCCCATATTAGCCTATGACGTACAGGGAGCTAACGGAAGCCCTACAGGAAATAACAAAGTCAAGGGCAATTGATAGGGAAGTATTAAGGACTGTGAGTATAATACCGCCTTGGTATAGACTGGGGCTTAAAGGACTACCTTTTTTTTAATTTCATGCATTCGCATAGCAAGGTGGCCAGTCGTGGCCCAGTGGCACAAGCGTGTGACTGTAAACGACTGGTTGTGGGTTCGATTCCCACTCGAGGAGTGGAAATTATATTTCCATTTTCTTCGCTCTGGTGTCGAGGTAAAGCGCGGCGTTAAGTTCCGCCACTTAACACGCAAGCCTCCGAATTGGGCGGAAAGTGGGGAACGGAGTGTCTTAACACTAGGTTCCCTCTGCCTAACCTGCTGTGTGCGGGATACAGTGTGAAGCATAGCAAGGTAGACATCGAGAATCTAATGTCAATCCAAGACTTTGTGGAACTAAACGCCGCTTTTGTCTTGTCACCAGAGCGAAGTAATCAAAATAATATAAATATTGATTATATTTAAATTATTTTGATATCTGTCATACTGCGCCACGATGGCCTCTACAAATGATCCAATATTAATTTTATACATACATTTTTAGAGTAATTATTTTAAAAGCTTATTTTTTCAAATACAAGTTTTTCATCGTGGCCCAGTGGCACAAGAGTGTGACTGTAAACGACTGGTTGTCGGTTTGATTCCCACTCGAGGAGTGGAAATTATATTTCCATTTTCTTCGCTCTGGTGTCGAGGTAAAGCGCGGCGTTAAGTTCCGCCACTTAACACGCAAGCCTCCGATTTCGGCGGAAAGTGGGGAACGGAGTGTCTTAACACTAGGTTCCCTCTGCCTACCCTGCTGTGTGCGGGATATAGCGTGAAGCTATAAAAAAAAAAAAAATGTTCCATAATTTGAATCTTATAATTCCCGTGGAAGAAAGAATGACGACATGCTACTCTAGTATCCGTCTTAACACTAGGTTCCCTCTGCCTACCCTGCTGTGTGCGGGATATAGCGTGAAGCTATAAAAAAATACAAGTTTTTCATAACTTGAATATTATAATTCCCATGGAAGAAAGAATGACGACATGCTACTCTAATATCCGTTTCATACGCATTACAATATATCAAGTAGGTACCGTATAACAGGATCCAACTAAATACTATATTAAACTCTTTTTAATACAATTTTTATGTTTTGCAAAGATGACAGTGTACAATCAAGCTGTCCTTTATATGCTATAAACCGTGACTTCATATTATTATATGACAGACAGATCACGAGAAAATTGGACACTTTTAGATTCCTTTGTGTACTCAGATATATGAAAAGTAGCTGTGTGAAAGAATATATTGTATGTTTAAGTTTTTTCATTTACATTTCTAAGCCGCCGTAGGTCAGTGGAATAGGGTTTGATTTCCACTCGTGGGAATGATTATATTATAATTATTTAAATTACTGCTCTCTCGTGAACAAGAGAACGCTTGACGTTAAGTTCCGCTTAATATGCCTTACCACTATTTCACGCCGAAAAAGGACAACAAAGTGTTAAGTTTGCTT
The DNA here is from genome assembly GCA_019049465.1 of Dryas iulia moderata. Taxonomy (NCBI): domain Eukaryota; kingdom Metazoa; phylum Arthropoda; class Insecta; order Lepidoptera; family Nymphalidae; genus Dryas; species Dryas iulia. The sequence goes on from CM032438.1 coordinate 7,397,334, forward strand.
AGGTTCACTCAGGAAAAACGTCAATCTATAAATTTCATATAGATTTATTATGTATATAATGAGCCAATATCTCAGTACCATTATTATCAAAATATTATTTGAATTAATTACGATGAATGCTTTTCGTACGGCTTAGGAGTCAGAGCGCTTCGACGGTTTCCAAGAGGCGCGGGTTCGAACCCCGCTGCGTTAAATGTTTTACTATTTTTTACTATTTGTAATACGATTTTCAAAAACATCTTTGAACATTTCCTCAGTGTGTAAATAACACTTAAGTATATTAAAAATAAGTTTAAAATATCTTTAAGTAACCATATTTACCTTATCCATGGCTTATTTGAACAATAAATTTAAAACATGCGAAATCAATCAATATTGATAGTAAATCGCAAATAGTGATTCTTATATAAAGCTTTTCCAATAACTAGCGAAGTTGGTTTAACTAAATAATTAGATTAGCAGCCGGCGACAGATCCAATACTCGGATAAACTCAATTATTGACAGAATTTCCCTTTGGATAACTTCTTGTGATTATATTGAAGCTTCAAAATAGTTCTGATACTGATCTTAGTATGACTTAATCTAGTAATATAAATAAATTATAAATAATATAAATAAATATAAATTATAAGTAAATAAATTATAAGTATATAAATAATATATTATAAGTATATAAATTATAAGTAATATAAATTATAAGTAAATCTTCTTTTTTAATGGTATTGCTAAATATTACTGTTCAAAGATCTTGTTACATATATCTTGTTAGATTTATTGAACTGTTCAGTTATTACCTCTAGTGTTCTTTTATAGTTTTACCTAATTTAATCATATAAAAAACAAATTGTAAATCGAAAAAAATGTTAAAAAAATGTTATTAATATAATTTATGTTTTATTCAAATATTAATGAATAAAACATTAATTCTATTAACTAAAAATATATCTACCATCATAGTAACCAAAATCTGTATAGTGAAACGAAAATGATTAACAATTCATCTTACGTGTCTATGGTACTATGACAAAGAAGCGTAACAGCTCTAAATATTATTTGAAAAAAGTTCCACTTTCTTTATTATCAGCTCTAAATTCACGTTTTTATTAAAATTCCTTTAAAATATATTTATTAGTCTACATTTTTTTTCATTATATAATAGAAAATAAAGACAAAATCGTCCTTGAAAGTGAAACTGCGGTAAAATTTACCTGATTCGGCGTCGCCGTTTCCGTAGTCATGTCGCCGGACGCTAGGCTACCCTTGTCGTCGCTGACATGAACAGCAGGCCAGCTTCGCTACCACCGCACTCTGACCGTCTCCAACCACCTACAGGCCGGTCGGCATCGCGGACGAATTATCGATTTTCACCGTGTCCTTGCAACCTCACGCGATACGCGATACGCTACTATTCTCAATCCTGTTCGAGATGTTCTAAATCAGGCGAACGAACGCGACGGATCCGCCATTTTACCTACTATTTTAAAAATTTATTCACAAAATTTAGCTTAGCTATAGAAAAAAAAATCACTAAGCGACAATTAAAGCGATATACGGACACATGAGATGGCACATTATAATGAATATTAGTCAAAACGAAGATATTCGTAGAAGTTGTTGCGCTTGGGACGTCACCTCGGGGGTGTAAAAGAATTTTGCCGGCTTTGCTACGACAAGTAGATGGGTGGGGTGAGCCAGAGCGCCTGCGCGGTAACTACCCCTGTGTGAGTACTGTGCGTGTATGCTATTAGTGTAGCCAATATAACCTGACCTCCCCGCGTCCCTCTGTATCGTATAATATTATGGGTCCCGGGGCCGCTTTGCTAGGTACTAGGGGTTTGGTTAAAATGGTTTTATCCACAAATACAATCGATAATGCAGAGCTCAGAGGAAATATCAGACACGGTGTCGGACGAACAAAGCGGTAGCTAGATTCGCAAGCGTCAAACAATTACCATTTGTACTGGACTGTGTATGATCATAGAAGCCACTTATGATGTATTTCGCCTATTCATTACGAGTAATGTCTCTTTACGCATTTTAATCAATAATTTTGACATTAAAAACGATTCCACTATTTTCTTTATTCTTTATGAATGGACATTATTTTTTTATATCTATTTAAAACTTAACATTTGTTTTTATTGTTTTTTAACTATTCACGCCTTTCACCGCATAGCAGGGTAGTCAGGGAGAGCCTAGTGTCAAAACACTCCTATTCCTTTACTGCCCGAAAGCGAGGCGAGGCGAGTTGTGTAGAATGGAGAAGCCGCGGAGAGAAAATAATTGAAATATAATCATTTCCCCGATTAGGAATTTAACCTACAACAAATCGCATTTACAGTTAGACTGTAAATGCGATTTGTTGTGGGTTAAAGGGCCAGTCGTGGCCCAGTGGCACAAGCGTGTGACTGTAAACGACTGGTTGTGGTTTCGATTCCCACTCGAGGAGTGGAAATATTTAATGTTTCCATTTTTCTTCGCTCTGGTGCCAAGGTAAAGCGCGGCGTTAAGTTCCGCCACTTAACACGCAATACCTCCGATTTCGGCGGAAAGTGGGGAACGGAGTGTCTTAACATTAGGTTCCCTCTGTCTACCCCTTGCTGTGTGCGGGATACAGCGTGAAGCTAAAAAAAAAATTTAGAAAAAATATCAGTCATCGTATCTTGAAGCACCCTTCAACTACCTAGCCAAAAGATAAGAAACTATCATTACCTTATATATTTTTTTTAACTTAAGAAATCAAGTGAGGATTAATTAGAACTTTCGTTTGAAGTGGAATTTTTTGATTATTTATATATTACATACATTATAATATAGATGTTACGGATATAACATTTTGGACTCTCATTTCGTTTACGGATATGAAAAAAAACTTACTGATTTCGGTTTCAATTACGATTTTATTTTTTTTCGGTTTATCGGCTAGATTCGAATAATTTTAGATAAAGATATATATTTGGATATTTTTTAAGGGATTTTAGGACAGTTCGACAATAATTTATGAATTTGTTTTCTTTTGCCTCTTTGCCTGGTTTGATTTATTTAAAAATAAACCACCATTATCACATCCGAAGCTAGCTGGAACTTTTATTACAGTTTAAGTTTCGATTATAAACAGTTTATTTTAATACGGAAATTCGATAAGTTTAGTTTCAGAGTTCCAAAACATTCATCATATGTATTTGTATAAAATTGCTCGGAATCATCACAGCCTAGCTCATACCAGCCCAGTACATATCTGCACCTGTGGTCAGATTCCACATAACAGTACGTTAATATTTGAAATATTATATACATATCTATATATCTTGCCCAGTTTAGATTAAATACAAAGACAATCAATAACCAGTTTGAAAAAATTAAGAAAATGCTACTATTCTCTTTAATTACTTCTTTGTTCCCGTACCTAGTGTTAAGATATTCCTTTTTCCGCTTTTCGCCCGAATACGCATACATCGATCAAATTTTGAATGCCTTACTCAAAGCCAGACTTTGTCTTACCACAGTGTGGGAATGAAAATAATTACCTCTATTCGAGATCAAACCCACCACCATCGCGTTTATAGTCTGACACTTAACTGCGACACAATGGTTAAAAGAAAATTCTATGTTGAATGTTTGTAAATCTCGGGGTTACTTAAGTGTATTTGTAAGTATCTGATTACAAAACAGGACATAAAAGCTTTGCAATACGATATGTTTCTATAAAATATAGAAAATTTCTTTCAGGGGATTGATTATAATAAGTTTATTTTCATTTTTCAACTTTGGTAAAACATAGCGCGGCGTTAAGTTCCGCCACTAGACACGCAATCTCTCGACTTCGGCCAGCTAAAGGAAAACGGAGCGCCTAGGTTCCCTTCATTCATTTTGCTATAACGGAAGAAGCATAAAGCTCGATAAATATAAGAAATTATGATTATTATCACATTTAATATCGTTATGAGTGACAAAGCTAGAGCATTTCCTTCTCGCTCGTATAATGGCGTAATTAGACTTGGCTTATCAACGCTTCACTCAGGCATACTTTTAGGTCTAAATATAAGGGTTATTTGTAACCAAAAGCTTTTTTCAGCCTACTTTAGGCGGCCAAAAATTCCGCGCTATCTATTTTTTATATAATAGTAATTTCTGTCGGAAGTAGGTGGCAATGTTGTCTTTAAAATATAAACATCTTTGATTGACATTCAATATTGTAATAGAATTTTGTGATTCATTATTGACCTATTTCTTGCAGTTAAATTAGCTTAAAAATGTCACACACTTCTAAAACCGATAACAATATCCTGCTGCGTTCATTTTTTATATTTTTATACTTTATTAAAAAATGAACGCAGCGGGATTCGAACCCACCCCTCTTAGAAACCGTCCAAGCGATTTGGTCGTTAAGCCATGCGCGTTCTACACCCGGCTGCGTCGAAATTCTTATAAGGTTTATTACGACATATTTATGTTATAAAGCGTTTAAGAATTTCGACGATACGAATACGACGAAGATTTTAAAAATTTTAAAATTATTTTTATACTTTTTATTTTTATGAATTTAAGATAATTAAGGGCATCTTGAGAATTATGAATTACGTGACTAATGGTAGAATTCAAACCATGTCGGAATAATAGAAATACATTTAATATATATATATATATATATATATATATATATATATATATATATATATATATATATATATATATATATATATATATATATATATGTATATATTAGTGTCCGACCGAAGGTTCGGTTTCGGTTTCGGTTTCGGCAAGTTTCGGCAAAAAAATGTAGTTTCGGCCGTAGTTTCGGTTTCGGCAGAAAAGCTGCCGAACCTTCGGCAATGCCGAAACTCTGTACTCTGAGTGTTTTTATAGCTTGTGTCTCAAGATATGGTAAATGATTTTAATAAATTATAAATGTATGTTAAGAATAATATGTGTGACATTGTGTGAATGACACTGTGTGTCACTGACACTGTTTGTTCGCGTAAGTGTGGCTCCTTTCAGGGGCTGACTATTAATTTTGGGGACCGTGACCCTGGGCTAATTATTACATTGGAGGCCAGCCTAATTAGTTGATATTTAAATAACTATACAATTGTTACACAGGACTTCTATAAAATTAAATATCAATAAATCTTATATATTTCCCCGTGGGGGGACGGGTTAAGAATACAATTCCCCCCCGCCGCTGGGTAGCGTCCCGTAAAAGGCGGGTAACCCAGTAGTTTGGTGGTAGGAGATTCGTTCTCCGACTGGCTCGCGACCACTATCTTGTCAAAGACGAACCGCCAAACATCTGACGATGTGTTCCGGTTCGACGGCATGTAAGCCAGCTCTCCCTATTCCTATTATTCCCATCCTTCCTCCCTTCTGATGTCCTACATTCCCTAGGCTGGCAACACATCCATAACTTAATTGTGGATGTCTATGGGCGAAGGTAGCCACTTAACACCAGGTGGGCCTTCAGCTCGTTTGGCTCCTTTAATCCATAAAAAAAAAAAAAAAAAAACAAACTAGCACATAAATTTACCTGCAAGAAAGACACAGTTAAGTAAGTAATAGGTACCAATAGTAAGCTACAATATAAACATATTGTGGCAATAAAATACCAATTTACCATATAAATTAATATGCCTAATAAATTTACCAAATCCTTAATGGGGACTGAGGGTCTTGAAAACTCACAGGTCCCTGAAATACAGCGCAAAAAGCCTCTATGTAAATCCACCCCAGGTGCCTGGGCAAAGAGAACTGGCGTAGACTTGTAGTACTTACTACCTTTTTATTATTTCTAAAAAGGCGTCAGACGAACAGAAGGACCATCTGATCATAAGAGCGAAGGTAATGTTCGCTCATGGACATCTACAACATTACAGGAATTGTGGATGTGTTGCCGGCCTTGAGGGTCAAGAAGAAGAAACAAGGATGGGCAGAGAGAGTTGGCTAACATGTCATCGAACCATATTATGACATATTTGGTAGTTCATTTTTGACGTAATTGTTGCGAGCTATTTAAATAGATGCAAACAAGTAGCTAAAATTATACGTATATATTAAAGTTGCTCTTGGAAAAGGCATTTTGTGGACATGAAGGTAGAGGACAAAGCTATGCCTGGCTGTCGTGGGATCACTCGATTATCATTGGTGGCAATTGATCTGATATACCTAGTATTAAAAACCCTTTTAGTGCGCTGTGCTGTAATCATGGACATCGTATCTCCTCATGACGATAATCTTGTGAAAACAAAAAAAAAAATAAATAAAACTTAATCTACCACTACCAAACGTAATGTTTTGACCCTAGCTTCTCTCTGACTACCCTGCTATGCGGGTAAAAGCGGAGCGTGAAACTATGAAAATGTATAGTATTAAATATAATTGAAAACGTAAAAAAATACTATAATAAATTCCATATAATCACAATAAAACAAAAAATGTACTATTTCTTTACATGTTATACTACTTTTATGACGTCATCAGCAGTTTCGGTTTCGGTTTCGGTTTCGGCCGAAACTAAAGCCAGTGCCGAAGGTTCGGTTTCGGTTTCGGTTTCGGCTGAAAACCCAGTTTCGGTCGGACACTAATATATATATATATATATATATATATATATATATATATATATATATATATATATATATATATATATATAGAAATACATTTAAATAAATATATATATTTTTTTTAACTTCATGCTGTATCCCGCACACAGCAGGGTAGGCCGAGGGAACCTAGCGTTAAGACACACCGTTCCCCGCGCACCGCCGAATTCGTAGTTGTGCGATGGCACAAGCGTGTAACTTAAAACGACTGGTTGTGGGTTGATACCCACTCGAGGGGTGGAAATATTTAATATTTCCATTTTCTTCGCTCTGGTGTCGAGGCAAAGCCCAGCGTTAAGTTCCGCCACTTAACACGCAATGCCTCCGAATTCGGCGGAAAGGGGGGAACGGAGTGTCTTAAAACTAGGTTTTCTGCTATGTGCGGGATACAGCGTGAAGCTATAAAAAAAATTAATATATTTTTGTATTCGAAAATACATTTCAAAAAACCTGACGTTTACCTAACCTGGCGTTACAGTAGTCTGTGGTCGCAGTAGACTCGATCTATAGTCGGGTTTCCTAAAAATGTATTTTCGAATACCAAACATATACGCGTCTAATCCTGTTATAATTATTTTATTTCAAAATAGAAAGAATTAGAGACGCGTGTGCTGTCTTCTCCCAACCTCTGGCCTACGATGGCAGCGGGGATCTGAGTTAACACACGTACTCGCCTTAACTAACTTATATAAAACTAGATTCAAAAATAAAGTTCAAGTCAAATAACTTTAAATTATTATTTATTTTGCAATTGTAAGCAATTCTGTAATTTATTTATGTACATCCGCCTTTTATAACTTCCGCTATATATTACTAGTATATGTGGTTGTTGATTATTTATATTAAGAGATTTTGTTATTTTTATTTATTAATTAATATCTTTGTAATTATTAATAAATTAATTTTAAAATATTTATTATTGATTAGACATGTAGAAGAGTTAAAAACGCATGTCGCATTCGTGTCGCCATCTTTCGGCACAGATAGTAAATAGTAGTATAAATACGATGGCACTGACACGAACGCGCCATTCAGTTGCTGGAAGTTGAAGTAGTAATAAGTTCTGAAAGTGTGTTATATTGTGGATAGAAATATAGAATTACAAGACAAAAGGTTGTATTATTGCTTTCACAATAGTACCTAAAAGTAGTAGATTTATATATGTGTATATTTATTGTGTCATCGCGGATGGTACATATCATAATTATCAATATAGTTAAATTTTTCGACTTGTGTTTTTTTGACTTAAAGTTATCTATAGCAAATCGAAGACAATATATTTATTAAAGTGGAGTGAATATATCCATATCTATTTATTTTTAACCTTTTTAAAGTATTATACACATTATTTAGGATATGATAAACATTTTCAGAGCAGAAACTTGGTAGCAACGGAACTCGAACCCGATACTGGTTCTTTGAAACTATCAAAGCGCTTAATACAATTTTTAGCAACAAAATAAGTTCTAATAAGCGTATAAGAATTTCGACATACTTTCAGAATATGTACATAATATACGATTCAAGAAACATATACATAAAAGCCCAATTGTGGCTAGTCGTGGCCCAGTGGCACAAGCGTGTGACTGTAAACGACTGGTTGTGGGTTCGATTCCCACTCGAGGAGTGGAAATTATATTTCCATTTTCTTCGCTCTGGTGTCGAGGTAAAGCGCGGCGTTAAGTTCCGCCACTTAACACGCAAGCCTCCAAATTCGGCGGAAAGTGGGGAACGGAGTGTCTTAACACTAGGTTCCCTCTGCCTACCCTGCTGTGGATACAGCGTGAAGCTAAAAAAAAAAGCCCAATTTGTTTTTTATATTTTTTTTCTGTTTATCTATTATTAGTCTGTGCATTTATTTGTGTGCGCAAATTTCAGAAACGGCTTAATGGATTTAAATATAATTTAAACTATAGTATTTTGGCACGCTTCCCTTAACATTTGTGTTAATTTTATTTCAATTGGTTCATTAATTAAAAAAAGTTACCGCGGGTTCGCGAAGAAGAAAAATAATTACAGTCCTATAGCTTACGTAGGCAAAGACGCGAGCGGGTCGCTTATAAATAAATAATTTTAAAAATATTTAAACACTGCTGTAATGAGTTCTAAGTACAACATTTTATTACAAGCGAGCCTTTCTAGGAAACAAACTTTCTGGATACGGTTATACGACTTTGTGAATACAAAGTTAGCTTTATTCAATTAAGTAAATTTCTTTGAGGCTAACATCAAAAGATATCTAAAGAGAATTTGTTAGATAGAAATAAACAGAAAGGTAAAACGTCTGAAATATGGTATATATTTTTATCTTACGTATCTTGTGACGGCAAAAAGAACCTGTTTACGAAAACGTATTTACGAAATCTTTGGTTTTGTTCTTTTTCCACTATTTAAAGACGCGGTCCAATATAGAAGTTCCCTTAAAAGAGAATTCAACCAACGGCTACTGTTAGTAAATTGAAAAATTTGCCCAATTGGGCCACAACAGCTTCCCATCAGTTGTACTTAAAAAACTAGCTATAGTACCCGGCAATAAATATTGCACATCGATGCTTAGAATGAAATAGTCGGTTAGCTTCGACTTCGTAGAGCATTGTCTCCGTCGCTTAAAATAATAACAATGAGAAACGTCACATACCAACTGAGTGACAAAGACAGCGCTCTACGAAACCGAAACTGACCGACTGTTTCATTCTAAGCACGATGTGCATTATTTGTTGCCGGGTACTATAATTTATGTATTGGTAATATTTGGTTTTAAACACTGCCTATAAATACGACACAATTTTATAATATATGATTTTAGTAAAAATGAAAATCATTTATGATGCAAATAGAGACAAGAAACAAGAATACTAACCTGCCAGGCGGCAACGTCGCCTTGTACACCATCTCATTGAAGAATTGGTTTGATTGGTAAAGGTCGTAAAGTGATGTTAACGCAGCACTGACGTTATTTTGATATAAAATCACAGTTATAGTACCCGGCAATAAATAATGCACATCGTGCTTAGAATGAAACAGTCGGTCAGTTTCGGTTTCGTAGAGCGCTGTCTTTGTCACTCAGTTGATATGTGACGTTTCTCATTGTTATTATTTTAAGCGACCGAGACAACGCTCTACGAAGTCGAAGCTAACCGACTGTTTCATTCTAAGCATCGATGTACATTATTTATTGCCGGGTACTATACTTCATGTGTTCACTGATGGCACTGAGACACTAAATTTGAAAGTTTTATGATATTTTCACTCAATTCCCAATTTTTTATATCCGTCACATAATTTGCATTGCTTTATTTTTTTTATTTTTTGTAACAAAAACTAAAATTATAAAGAAAAGAATAACAACACTATTAACATTTACTGTTGTTACAATTACTTTTATTATTATTTAACACTGTTAAATAATAACAGAAGTATTGTAGTCCCTATTAAAATATAAAATATAAGTGTTTTAAATGTATTATTGCAAGTTACTACTAAATTTAACGAGACAAAGAGTCAACTGGAAATTTTAATTTTGATAATCATCAAAAAACAACAAACTGAAGTAATTTTTCAATGTTTTTGCACAATCTTCTTGTTCATGATATTTAATATCTAAATAAGATTGTAGCTAATATATATAATTATTATACACTCTTATTTTCACCAAAATTTAGTAAACTAAGTCGTTTTTAAATAATTTTAAAAATATAAAATGGCAACGAATGACATTTAACACGAACGTCCGACGGGCGGTCGCTTTGTGTTTCGCGCCAATTTCACGGCAAATGACAGTATTGTTTTGGTTGTTCAATTAATACATCATAAAAAATGTTAATAATTCAAATTACACCTCTTTAAAAATATATATTGTTTGTAAGACTTGTTAAAATTGATATCTGCTTTTTGCTTTATTTTGAAAATTGAAATACATTATATGATTTATAAAAAACCTTCTTTATTATAGCTTAAATGTTAAATAATAACAAAAGTATTGTAATGCCTATTAAAATATAAAATATAAATGTTTTGAATGCATTATTGCAATATTTCCTAATACTACGTAAAGATTAATAAAATATGCTATTTTTTATCTGTGTAAATTGTTTTCGTATTCATTAATGTCAAAACATGCGGCAAAATTTAATTGTATTTACTTTCAATTGCATTTACTTTCAATCAGTTATTGACCTGATTACAATTTTATTATATCATCAGTAATTTTAATGTAAATTTGTACGGAAAAAAGATAAAGGTCTTTTAATAGCATTTTAATATGTATTTAAAGCAAAGTAAAGTTTGTTTTCGTTTATTATGTTTATTAGGGACATGCGTAAAAAATAAAATTGATATAAATGAGACATGTTTTTAGAGAATAAAAGATAAGAGATTGACATTTTATAGTATTGTAGTACTTAAAGTTAGATTTTACATAATTAGTGTTTAATATTGACTACGTCCAGTGTAATGTAGTATAGGTTAAAATAATCATAATCCTAGGCGGTGTACTAGGCTGGTAAAACCCAATTGAGGCTTTATATAGATTTTTTTTCATATAATTTTATAACACATATTAAGGTTATATTTATTTATTATTTTAATAATGTTCAGAAAAAAAAACAAATAAAGATTAGTTACTATATTAAAGTGTAATGTCGAATGATTGTAAAAATTAAGTTAATATATTTCTTAAAGATTATAAAGGAAGATATTGACTTCCTGCATTTCTGCATATAAATCTTGATGTCAAATTTCGCACTTTTATGTCCTCATAAGTTTCGTCGAAAGTGGTCCAAGTTTTCTTTTTTTATAACCATGGCTCGTTTTATTATAACCATGACACAAGATGATCTTGATGTTATGTACATGCCTCGAAAGAAATGAAAAACATATATGTAGTCCGCGTTATTTAAAGGCATTAAACAATACCATTAATAAAGTAATTAATGACTACAGGCGGAGGAGGATAACGTCCGACTCCACCAAAGTACTATTGGACGAAGATTCGAATCCCACTTGGATCAAATTTAGAATTAAAGTAGTAAGAAGTCCAGGGTCAATATAGTTCACGCAACGAAGGCGACCGGACCTTTACCAGCGGCCCGGCGGGCAGGTAGTAAGTGTTTGATATTGACTACGGTAAAGTAAAATCTGTTTTTTTTCACTTTGTGAAATACATTAGTTCCCTCAAGAGACCACAGACAAGGTTTTGACCATAATAAAAGTAGTAAAAGGTGATTTTTTAATGGACAATTTTAATGGCAATGCATGGATGTATTGCATATAGGATATCTGTTAATTCAATAAATAAGAAGGGTTGTGCCTTTTCGATCAATGTATAATATAGCAAAATAAATAAGTTTTTTACAAAAAAAGAAAACTGACTCAAATAAAATGCAATAAAAAATAAAAAAAAATATTTCGTATTCTTGTGTCTATGATTTTCTATCAATTATATAAATATGTTTTTATTGTAAACAAATCAACGAACATTGTAAATCCAAAAAAATAAGTAACAATGAAGAAAAAGAAATAATACAGTTACATAGTGAATAACAAATATATAAATAAAACAAACACATTAAAATATACCATGTTTGAAAACTAATATACATGGAAATAATGAACTCTGAGGCCCCGCCTAAGTTTAAAAATATCATTACAAATGTTGTAAAGCTATTGTTACAACAACACTCATGCTCATTTTATCACTAACGCGAAAGGTACTGAGCAGATCAGTGCCATAGAGAGCGGAGAAGTGGCTGATTTGTAAGATTCGTAGCACGTGCCGCTGAATTTACCAACCGCACAGTACGTGCCACATTGAAATATCATCCTCACCATCTAGATACATCTCATCATCAAAGCGATTTACGCCCAATAATCGGTCATAATCCAAAAACTGCTACCTTAGATGGTTTATTTTATCCTTGATTTATTACTGGATTTGTTATTGGCAATTGGATTGCATATTCAGCCTACACTTTATCTAAAAAAATAATTTACTGAAAAATTGATTGCTATGTCAATCTAATGTGTAGTTTTTGAATTTGGATCGATTATTGATATTGGACGTTAAAGGTTCCTAAGGTAATCATTTCTTCATTACTTCATTCGTAACTCTGCCATACGTTAAAACTGTTATCTGTTCATATAACAACTAGCTTAACCAATAGTTACCTCTTTAACTGTTCATATTCATCAACCACTCCAATTAGAAAAGCAAAAGAAAGCGAATGTATGAATAAGTGGCTCAGTCTACAAACTTAAATGTTTTTCTTTTGATTGTAATCGATTATATCTCAATTAAAAATGTTATTTGACTAAGACGTTTTAAGAAAATATATTAAAATTTGAACGCGTCGGGATTCGAACCTGCGCCTGTTAGAAACTTTCCAAGCGCTCTGACTAAGCCATGCGTTCTACTATCAGCTGTGTAGACATGTTTATATTTTTTTTATTACAATTTTTTTTTATAGTGCAGACATTTTTACAACTTTCTGCTACCCAAATGGCATTTATAATGTCTTTTTCAGTTTCCTTAATATGTGAATAACACTTTAAAAATGCTAAAATTAAGTTATTTGACTTATTTTCAACTTGAACTTTAATATTTCTATACAACAATATCTACTACACATACATACATAAAACAGTTTTAGAATCGCAAAGGCAACTTCTTCGATGAATTCTATCGTTTTGTTTCCCATGAGTGTTGAAAGTAGTTGTCGAACCCTCAATCATCTTATTTACAGACATATTTTCCAACTGTGTCACGTTGGCCTTAAAGAAAAAATATAACACAAATTCCAACTTACTTTAATGTACTTTTTAAACATTTTTAAAGTGTTATTCCACACTTAGGAAAATTAAAAAAGGCATTTAAAGATAACGTATAAAAATTTGAACGCAGCGGGATTCGAACCCGCGAAATCGATTTCGAAATGTTTAAAAAGTATTTAATAAACAGCATTCTCTCTTGCCAAACGATTGTTCGTAGAATAATCTTTGGGTAGCATAAATTTGTAAAAATCTCTCTACAGAGATGCTAACAACATAAATAAGTTGTAAGAAAGCGTACGAATTTCGACGCAGCAGATAGTAGATTATTAGTACAAATTTCATAATAATAATATAGTACCTAAGGCAACGTTGAGTTCCGTCACTTACCATGCAATGTCTCAATTTTGCGCGGAAAGTGGAAAACGGAGTGTCTTAACACTAGATTCTTTCTGACTACTTTGCTTTGCGAGAAAAGACGTGAACCAGCTTTTTTGTAGTATAATTTTATTCATAATTTTACCCAAGTTTTAATTATAGTTAATAGCGTCATAATTAGCGTCACGGTTACAATAAATACTGTGATTTTAATTTCTCAAGTGTTTGCTAACTACGGCAAGTCCCTACTAAGAAGTACTCAAGAAAAGGCTCGATAATAGTATCGAGCCTTTTCTTGAGTACTATTTTCGTCTAGTGTTTTCTTATGGAAATAATGTAGAAAGGTTTTCTAGGCTCTTCAAGATTCTATTTCTTTATTATTTTTTATTCTAATTCTATTTGAATAAGACTTTGATTTTATATTAGAATAAAAATTAGGTAATAAGAATAATTTAAATAAAATAAAGATCAATAATATTGTCGAATAAGTAGATAATGAAACTCGAGTATTAATTTCTGGACTTTTGTAGGATCTACACAATATATGTTTTTTTTAAATTTAAAAAAATATCTTTAATCTTATCTAGATTTTAAAATACAAATATAATTTATCTAGATTTTAAAATACTAATAGATAACAAATTGTAATGTAGTGTAGTATATAAGCAAATGACACTTACAGTAAGGTAACTGAATTGCAATTATTTTAGTCCTTTACTTACAGAGTGTTAGAATTATTAATGAAACACTTGACATGAATATAATATTTAATTCATTTTTATTATTAATAAAATTGAGATCAATTTCTACGTCAGTCTCGCCATACAACAAGTAGGAGAAGGAATCGTTTCAAAACTACACATAAATTTATGTACTTATTACAATTTATAAGATTCTCACACCATGCATCCGGACAAGATAATATATTTTCGTATATACTATATCTTAATACTATGAATATACTAAACAAAATTAATTAATAAACAAATATGAGCACATGAAATATCTGTTGTCATGGAATGGCAACTTTTTATATCGTAAATCCTTATGACTAGATTGTTTTTCTTCTTGCTTGCAAGAAAGCTTTTCGCTTGCTTGGCAAGCGATGCCAATCACCGCACGTTACGATATCAGAGGTCTATTTTTTCCTCTAATAATTCTATAAATTGCTGCTCGCAATGGTAGGACATATATTTTAAGATTAATCACTTAATTATATTTTAAGTAAGTATAGGACGAGTTGTCTCAATTTAAATTTTCGCCGGCAAATGGCAACTTTTTATAGTATTCAATATGTTCTTTAGGTATGAAACCATTATTGCATAGACTAATTAAGTCATTATACTTGGCATCGCTTAATGGCAGCATTTTACTGTAAGCCCTTAAGATCTCAGGAAATTCTGTTTGCTTGTTTAATTCAATTATTCCATATTCTTGATTGAAATCGTATTTGAATTGTACTTTAGAGGGATCATTGCTGGAAATATAAATTTCTCTTACGTTATTCCATGATACTGTTTTGCCATCCATATCTTTTTGCCAATCACAATTATTAACGTGACTCTCAAAATTATAAAAGTCATCTTGTGTCATGTCAATTACTTTATAAGGTTCCTGGCAATTAGTTTTGATCCATTTGACAAGTTGCTTCCATTCTTCCGGAGTAAATATGTGTTTAGTTGATGAAACTTTTTCAATGACGGAATGAACACTGGCTATTTCACTCTGAACATGGTCTTTAACGTGGAAATTATGGTAAATGTCAACCTTGTTTCTGTAGGCGACAGCAACGTAAACACAAAATATGACATGATTCCTACTTTCATCATTTTCAGACCAAAATCGAAACTCTCTAACACCGTTAGCAATATTAGAGTTCAAAAAATCAAAGAGACAGCTACCCACCTCGTTAACACCGTTCTTGGCAAACCGCTCATCCCACATATAGCAAACTGGACGTTTTGAAATCATATCAAGTATTGGTAGATTATAGCAGAACAATTTTCTTTTATTATTAAAATGCGATTCTTGTCCATTAGGGCAGGGTAACAGCTTTTCTATATCAAAAATAGCTGTTACAATTTTTCCATTTGAAACACTTGCTTCTAATTTATCTTGATTCTTTTTGTTATGAGTGGTAACAATATTTTGGGTGTGAATTATGTGTTGAGCCATTTGCTCATCATTGGGCTTGGCGAGCTTACGAAAACTTTGGCACTGGTCACATTCGTCTCTTTTTGATTCGTGAAAACCTAAATTAAAGTGCTTATCTATAATTTGCCTATATCTCTTCTCTGTTTTGGCCTTACGAATATATTTATTAGGATCAAACCATACATTATAAAGTTGAAACAATCGTGAAATATTTAGAGATCCATCTAAATAAATCTTTTCATTTTGCCTCCCTATAAAATGAGCTTCAACCGGAACAAATGTGTTTATATGATCCCGAATACTTTTTATTATACTTTTGGCGATTTTACGTGCATTAATCTTTTGTCCTTTTGGTACAATATCTTTATTATGTTCGTCATATTTTTCCCAAGCTGCTCTTATTGTGCTCTCACTAATCACTAATGTATTTAAGAACATTCTTTTGCATACCTTAACTAATGTGCCACTCGAGTCTGGCAATTTATACGTGAATTTGCAGAGACGACTGTTTAATGCATTTTGACTAACACACCTCTTCTTTTTAACCTTCTCTGTATGTTTTAATATGAAATCTGACTGCTTGTTTTTATCTCCAAGATCTTGAAATTGCTGATTTATATTTTTTCTTTCGCTTGCACTTAACTTATCAGAGCATTTATATATACATATACAAGACCGTTTCAGTGCTTTGGCAAGAAGGATATTACGCCTTTTCTTTAAAAATGTCTTTCTTTTCATAGTTATATTTTTTGGGAGAGGGAGCAATTCATTTTTTGTTTCACTATTATTAACATTTTCCTGTACTTTTGATACGTTAGATGGTAACGATACGACAGATGAATTTGGCATGTTTTCCTTGAGTGTTGTTAATGGTTGTAATGACGAAATAGCATTGCTAATAGGATTTTGGGTAGTCAGTGTATTTTCAGCATAAGGTTTGATGCAATTACAATTTATAACCGCAGATGTTGCACTATGGTTATGATATTTTGAATAATTATTTAACGGTTCAGCAATCATTTCTGCATCAAATTGATTATCTCCGGTAGATGGCTGTTCATGTTCTTTACAAAAATGATCTTTAGAATCGGTGAGACATGGTACTGGTGGACTGTAATTACTATAAGTACTAACCTTTTCATTGTCATTAGTTATATCTACAATATTTTGTATTACATTTTGTGTATCATATTTTGGAACATTATAATCACTATCGAAATTATATTGATTATTATTGGAAACGCTGTAAGTTATTTCAAGATTTTTCTTCACTAATTCTTTATACTGTCTTTCAGTTTTTGCTCTACGAATATATTTATTGGGATCAATCCATTCATTATACAAATGAAACATTCGAGAAATGCTAAGTGTCCCATCTAAATATAACTTAGAAATATTTTCCCCTGAATATGGAGAGTCAACAGGAGTAAATGAATTTACGTGGTCACGTACACTTTTTACCATAGTTTTAACAACAACTTTTTTATGTTTTTTACTACGTCCCCTATTATTTTGCACGAATTCTTTGCCATTTTCAAAACTTTCCCAAGCTGACTTGATAAGCTTGTCGCTTACCAGGAGTGTGTTGACAAACATTTTTTTGCAAACTGGAATTGCTACGTCTTTTGAAACCAAAGGTAGCTTGTACTTAAATGTAAACGTATGAGTGCTCGCAAGGTTGCGAATATTGCAATTAACCTTCTTGAATTTCTCTGTATTTTTTAGCAAAAAGTCCATTTGCTTTTGTGTATCATTTATTTCTGAAAAACTCTGAAATATTTTTATTCTTTCACTAAAGTCTATTTTATTGTAACACTTATATACACATTTGCAAGGTGGTTTTATATATTTACTAGCTATTTCTTCATTTCTTTCTTCTTTTAGTTTAAGTTCTGGACTATGTAACCGTTGTTTTTTTACATCTGTATATAGAAAAGGATCTCTAATGCGTTTTTTAGGTGGCAAAATCAAATTAGTACGTGGTTCTGTTTGCGTTGGTAAATCTAAACGACTAATTAATCTATCATCAGTTGATATTTTTGGTATATTAAGTATTTTTTGTGAACTATTGCTTTCAGAAATTAACGATGATATTAAATGTTTGCTGTATTCTGATTCAAAGTCATAATTTTTTGGTTCTAGTTTTGGAGGAGTATCTCTAAAAGCAAAAAAATTATAGTTGCAGTTATTATTACGTTCAGTTGTATTCTTTAATTTTACATTTCCGGGTTCTGATTTTTTCTGTCTTTCAAGTTCAGATTCTATACAAAAATCTCCCTCACTGTCTGTTGAACAGGGGCTGTTTTCTGATAGTGGTAGACGATTATTTTTACTATAATCTACAGGAGTAGGCTCAAAAGCGGCGAGAGATTTTTTCGTGTCATTAGCTTTTAAATTTTCACGTAAGTTTGGTGTAGTATACGTTTTATGACTGCTATTGTTGTTACTATTATAGATATTAGTTGGATCATCAGAAATATCTTTAGATATTTTCCCATCTGCAACAAATATTACTTTTAATTAGTAAATGTTACATATAACTCACAATAAAATACAAATTATGATTTGACCATAATTTCCTAAAAGAAAATTTCATATTAATTAAATAATATACTAAGTTAAAATGATATCATAAGATTACTTTTTTTAGTTTCACGCCACATCCCGCATATAGCAGGGTAGGCAGGGGGAACCTAGCGTAAAGGCACTCCACTTCCCATTTCTCACCGAATTTTGAAGGCGTTGCATGTTAAGCGGCGGAATTTAAAGCGCTTTACGTCGACACCAGAGCGAAGTAAATTGGAAATATTAATTATTTCCATTCTTCGAGTGGGAATCGAAACCACAACCAGCGTTTACAGTCACACTATTATACCACACCACCACGACTGGCCTCAATTTGTTCAGTTCAAAAACAACGCTGTTGTCGTAGATTTGACGCCCACTCGAGACAAAGCGTAACGTTGAGTTCCCCCACTTAAAGATTACTGAAGATTTATATATTAAATAAATCTCATTCAAATATACTTCGAAAATAACATTATAATAGATTTTAAATGACTATGCGATTTCGGTTTTGTTAATGTAACACTTGCCAAATTATCTGAAATTTATGTTTAAAAATATAGTTTATTTTATTCTTTATTTCATTTCTCTAACAACAAGACGTTTCTATCTATCTTTTTTATATATTTGTGGAATTCTTAGAAGTCCCACTATGTCTAATTAGACCAGAGGCAGAAAAATATTATTAATATGAACGTTGAGACCATCAAGGTGCAGTGGTACAACAGTTCAATTGCAACACTGTTAGTTGTAGATTCGATGCCCACCTGAGGCAAAGCAAAGCAGTAATGTCTCGAATTCGGGCTGAAAGTGGGGAATGGGATACCTAACAATCTCTTCTCTTTGACTACTCCATTAAGAGGGAAAAGGCTGAAAGTTGATAAAAAAATCACCAAGTTAGAATCGAACTAAGTTAGAAGCTTCCCAGATGTATAACAAATAAATATTTTGCTCATAATAAAAGTTGATAGGTAATCATAAAAAACATCACGAGACGACCTGATTTAGATCGAGACCTCACTCAGACATCCTTAATAGAGTAAAGGATCAATTACACACAAACAAGTAGTAGTAAAAGTATTTTATAATTAATTTAAAACTGTAGACTTTATTATATAACAATCATTAATTAAAACCAAAAACAAGACTAACCGCGGAGTTGAGACACTCAATACGTAGTGTCTCGGATTTGGGTGGAAAGTAGAGAACGGACTGTCCTCAATTATAAATTATATAAACAATTATAGGTCGATCCTCCAGGAATTCAAAATTAAATTCAATAAAATTCTATTAAAAAAAAAATTGAAATCAATTGTATATTTTAAATAATATTCACTTTTGCATATCTCCAATATCTCCAATCATGCTCATTAATATTTTCCAAAACTCGATAAATGAAAAATGCGCGTCATATTAGTGAATTAATTATTTTTTAAATAAACACGTTTTCTATTTTCCTGCATACCGCGGTAGGCAAAGAGAAGCTAGTGTAAAGGCACTTCTCTCTCCACTTTCTGTCATAATTATAGACATGCGTATTGAGTGGCGAACGGAGAAATTAAAATTCATCTCAATTATCAGGAAAATAACCCATAACCAATCGCGGTTACAATCAGACGCTGCCTCACTACACCACTATGACCTCAGTAATAATTCACTCAGAATTTATTCAAAACAGCCAATTTACTTTCATTTCACTTTAGTAAACTATAACAATGCTATCCTAAAGTTAGTTTACGAGGGCGCTAATTGCCCTAGATGTTTACAAAAACATTGATAAGTTAAGTAGATATTCTATATAACATCTGTATAAGGACTTTCAATTATATATATATTAACCATAATGAAATGATGGTGAAATATCAAAATGTATTTTATGTAATAGAAATAACTTATATAGTATAGTTATATTTAATATAATAATTATTATTATTTATTAATATCAAATTCATATCAATAATATTAATATTACTTCCAATAAAGATAACTTACATTAAATATTTCATAACAAATGAAAAGCATAACATAAACAAAAATAGAAATAGTACCAATCGATAAGCTTTCACCGAAAACAAGGCAGCTTTAAAACTGCATCATATGTGACCTAATTAACTGGAAACATCTTTGACAAAGAGTAAATGAAAATTAGTAGAACAACAAACTGTTCAACCCGGGGTGGGTTAAATGGTACCATCGATTGTTCATTTAAAAATATCAATAAATGGAAATGAAGGAATTCATTTACTTAAATTGATACTAAATTAAGATTTTTTAAGTTAAAATATAATAAAAATAAGCATTTACCTGTTGAATTAAGGTTTTCCAGGGCCATTTTAGAGTTTTTTTAATGTCAAAACGAGCGACCTAGCTTCTAGAGAACACGGCCGCGAGTGACGCGTCGGGAGGATCCCCCCGCGGCGCGCAGAGGACGAAGGGCATCGCCGATGCATTTTCCTATGCAATGAAATATGGCGTCGGTCAATACATTTCGTACATAGATATAAATATTCATATTCATATAGACATATCTATAATTATTATAAATGTAAACCTGAACCTACTATATATTTTTTTAATTTAGTATTTGAAGACTCTCTATTTAATAACATACGTTGTATATGAAAGTCATATGTAGTTTTCAAATGTGAGCTTTTCCTATTGATTGATTTGATATTATGGACAACTATCTCGCCCGCCCCTAACAAGTTCAGCGTTTGATATAATATGTATATGTGTATGTATATGTAAAATATATATGTGTTTGTAACTTGTTTGTGTTAAGTTTAAGTTTTGATTAGTAATATAAACATATACATATAGTATATAAGTTCACACCTAATTTCCATTTAATTTCTCGTGGGAACTTTTATTATTATATAAAATATTTCAATTATTTTGAAAAATGGACAACAGAGTACCTTGGCTCTAGATTCATCTTTGTTTACTATGCCATATGAGTAATTGTAATTAATGCATTTACATTACATAACACATTTTATATTTGTTTACTTTCGTAGAAGAATAACAGAAAGAACAATTATATTCAAAATAAGACAAAACAAGGCATTAAGTCCCGCCACTTAACACGCATTGTCCAAAAATCAGGCAGAGAACGGAGTGTCTTCTCTAGATTCCTCTCTATGTAAAAGGCGTTAAGCTGTCATTATTTAATCGTAATATTATACATTACATAATTCGTTTTATATTCGTCAAGTTGCGTAGAGAAAGAAATGAATACTTCGGGATGAAAAGCGTCAAGTTACGAGAACTTATCCCTCGTCTGTACATTTATTACATAACAGACCTACTAAAGAAAAATCGATTCAGGTAAGAGGCTTCACAGAGATTGAAGACAGCAAAAACATTATATGTATATAGATTTGTATCGCTGTCTAAGAGGGTACGTGTACAGGTTACGGGTTCAATTCTTGAGCTAGGTAAATTATTGAAAATGTAATATTCGTCACTTATTTTTTTTACGTTTTTATTTACTACTAGCGACCCGCTCGCGGCTTCGCCACGTGAACTACCACTTTCATCCTCTATTGCCTCTTTGGGACTGGTTTTTTTTTATGAAAGGTGGTAGTCTATGTTTGACTTTGCCTCATTAACTATTTTCCTCAGAAAATTCATTCATTTAAGTCAAGGAGTTCAGATCTTTCACTCTCACTATATACTAAACATACATAAGTTTCATCCACTGTTTCAACCTCATAGGGTTTGATTTTTTAAAAAGTAGCCTATATTTGATCCTGCGTCTTCAACAATCTTCTTTACGAATTCCATCTTAATCGGGCCAGTACGCGTGAAAACATAACAGATAGAAGAGATACAGATTTTTGCATTTTTATAATAATAATATTAATGAGTACGGATATATCTAATACAATGTTAACTAATAGCTACCCGTTCTAGAAAACGTAGTGACATTTGCTGTCATATAGATTATAATAATAAAGTTTTATAGACCGGTCAAGTGTATCTTTAATTAACGTTATGCTTATTTTATTTTATAATTATTTAATTTAGTGATATTGAAACAAATTTAGCTTCACTTGTGAACTATCGACATAATTTGAATGTTTTTTTTTTATTTTATTTTTCTGCAAGAAATTTGTTGAATATCAGGATGAAAACTATCCCATATGTTGCTCTACCCTATAAGCTAACACCATACAAAAATTCATCAATTTCTACCCGGTAGATATCATTATACAAATGATTTACTTATATCGGTTTTTTATTTTTTACAAAAAAACTACATGGAAACCGGGATAAAAATTATCCTATATGTACCTTTGGACTATAAACTACCACCATGCTAAATTTCATTCATTTCCATCCGGTACTTTTTGCGTGATTGGCGAACAAATTAACAGACAGACAGACAGACAGGCAGACAGACAGACAGACAGACAGATAAAAATTCTACTGAGTGGATTTTTGGCCTCTGTTATCGATATATTAACGCATCCATTTAAAATTTTTCTGAAATTTTTCATGTACAGAATTGACTTTTCTACTCTTTTATTATATATATATATATATATATAGAATAGATATAGATATAGATTGGCATTGACTAAAATTATTACAACATTTTATAAGTTGTCACTAATAAATATTTATTTGTTAGATATTTTCATCGTCAGTCGTCTACAGCAAATTCATTTTTTTAACTAAATCCCCATTCCATGCCCTGAAGAATATAGAACCTGTAACTACTTTCTAAGATCTTTTAATGATTACACTAATAAAATGAGTCAGGATAACGCATTATAATTATCGTCTAATATTGGGATATGTATCTAAAGTATTATTTATCGACTTTTCGTTTCTTGTTCAGTATGACATATAGCGTGATATACAGAGAAAACCTAGTTAACCATTTTCTAGACAAATTTTGTATATTGCTTATTGACCGGCATTGACTCTGCGTCGCGCTCTATATTTCCAGAATGGAGATTACATACATATAGATACATGATTTAAATATAATCAGGCGGAGCCGCACAAAGTTTAACTGTATAGGTTCGATTTCAAACTGAAAAGTGGAAATATTTAGGACTTTCATTTTCTTCTTTCTGGTTTCTAGACAAAGCGTGGCGTTAAGTTCCACAACTTAACACGCAGTGCCTTCAGAATTCGGTGGAAAGTGGGGAGCGGAGTGTCTTCACACTATGTTCCCTCTGCTTACTCTGCTGTATGCGGTATACAGCATGGAGCTAAAAAAAAATATATTATCATTCCTCCGAGAGGGAGTCGAATTCACGACCAATTACAGTGACATCTAGAAGTTATCCTAAAGTGTCACCCAATTATTTTAGCGCATAATGATTGAAGTTACTTAATAAACGAGCTTGTTTATGGCTTATATCTAAGTAACCATCGCGGCGTTGAGTAGCTATAGTTTCTAACTAACATTGTAATATTAATTTACTCACTCCCGTTTGGAAATAATAAATTATTTACATGTTTAAGTTTCGCTCTTCTCGCATAGGAGGGTAGTCAGAGAAAACCTAGTGTCAAGGCACTCTGTCTCCCTCTTTCCGTCCGATATCGGCGAAACTGAACGCCACGCTTTGTCTTAGGAATGGAGAATCAAAAATTTAAATACAATAATTTCCCGAGTGGGTATCGAACCACCACGTTTACAGTCAGTCACACTGCGACACAACGAACTCTATTCAAGTACATATTTAAGGCCACAGTTGCGCCATGGGTTTTATTTCTATATAGGGATTATATTGTAATCATTCTCATTTCTCTTTTCCGGTAAATTAAAATGTGTCATCTACTTCTGCCACTACTTTTAGACAGAAATGTTTTTTAATTGTATGAAAGCAGCAGAACACGGTGTCTCTATATTACATTACATTACATTCGCTAAACATAAAGCATACTAATTATACATAAATAATAATGATAGTTAATGTTATCCTTAAGAAAATCCATGGCAATTAATTAACATTTATGTTTTTTATAAATAAACTGAAGAATACTAACTAACCTAGTTTGAGGGAAAAAACGTAGAGCTGAAAAAATACTTTAAAAGGTTTTAAATATAGAGTTATCCCAAGTGTAGTGCAGTTACTAAGTCTTAAAAAGAAAAAATATAACAATTGTTGAACGACGAATTTCATGTGTGGACTCTATGACGTTATGATCCACTACTTGAAGTTGTTGCTTATTAATATTAAAACTTAAACCAAAAAACTTTATGTAAACATTTACTAATTTTCCTTTCCTTTTGGAATTTTAAATCATTGTAATTATTTGCAGAGCTTTTTGTTAAGAAAGATAAAAATCAACTCAACGCTCCAATTTGTTTTACCAGTAAGAAAAAATAAAAACTATTTAAATATAACGATCCCCTCCATTGGGAATTGAACTTACAACCACCGTGTTTACAGCCAGGCGCTGTTCCACTACGCCACAGTCACAAAGGAAAATATCTACCATGTAAATTGTTTTTGTTAAGGAGGTAAACAATATCTGCAACATTTACTTATTTCTTACTGTATAGTAGGACTATAATGATTCTTCATTAGTTGTTCTGGATCTTTAATTTTTGTATCTCAAGGGAAAACACGTATCATGATTAGCATTTTTTTTAAGACAAAAAGTCATTTAAATACGTCGATTAATTAATAAGTACATAGGTCTATTATAAAACTACATCAGGTATTCCACTTTTTGAAATCAATTATACCCTAAGTCCTGCTCAGGATTAAAAGCTGTACAACAAAAAAGGCAAGCAGGCAGATAAAAATTTAAAAATCATAGTAAAAGTATTCAATATATAGACATTTTTTTACTGTTTTATTATAGTATCCATACTTATATTAGTAGATATATAGAATAAAATTAAAAAAGCTATATATATTTTATTATTTTATATTAGACTAGTTCCCTAGTTCATTTACATAGACTTTATGTTAGATATGGTACGATTACGATTACAATAAAAAATTGACACAACATTTTATCGTCGTCCATGTACAGGTAATCTACTCCCAGATTATCTTGTTAATTACATATCTACATTATGAGACAAGAGAAAATTATTACGCTGAACAACTTGTTTTAATATTGATGCGTATATACATATGTCTAGTTCTGATTTGTAGCTATATAATGTTAGCAATTCCTTATTAGCAACAACAACTTCTGATACGATGCTGCTTTGGATATTACAATATGTATATATTTATATTGCCAGTCTATAAATTCCAGACTAGGACTTTCTTTTTTGAAAAAAAAATTTTTGAAGTAATTTTTTTGTTTTGATGAAAAAACATTCTTAAAACTTTTCATGCCAAAAAAAAAGATTAATGTCGTCACTCAGTTTTCCACTTTTCATTTGATTTCGAAATATTAATTTAAATATGCCTGATCGTCCTGATTTTTATATGCATAGTCAAGAAATAAATTGTTCCATCGAGTCCGTTAAATCGCAATGCTTGTGACTGTGTACGCGATAGTTGTGGGTTCGATTGCTATTATATATATAAAAGAAGGGTTATATATTATTTTATATCTGTGCTCTGGTACTTTTAACAACGCTTTTGCTTAAATTACCAGAACACGTTTGAGTTCCGCCACTTAACACACAATGTCTCGATTTCGGTCGACGACGGCGAAGTTAAGAACGGAGTGTCTTGTCACTCTCTGTTTATTCTGCTACGCATAAAAAAGCGAGAAGCTGCTGCTAAAAAACTTTTACAAGGTTGCCATTTCCTCATTTTTAAGAGCTTAGCATGTTCCGTAGATATGTCCATCAAGCTGAACAATTCTTTTAAAATGCGTTTTTCTTACATAGGATAAGCTCAATTTACAAAATCAATTGTTATGCCTTATCTTAATAGCCACAATGAAAGGAATCTTATTTTAATCCGTCCTATAGTTCCATAGATTATATAAAAAGACCAATTTAAAAAATAACATACCTGTGCAAGTACTTTTAAATCATTGAATGATCACAAGCGAGCAAAAATATTAGTAGTCTATGAGGGAATCAGTTTGAATCTAATCAAGTTATCGAAATTAAATGTTTACAAACTCTGTAAATTCATAAAATAATATATAAGTTTTAGGCTGCTTCATATTACTTTATCATACTAGTGTATACATTTTCATTTTTTTTTATTTTCTCGCTGTATCACGCACACAGCAGGGCAGGCAGAGGGGACCTAGTGTTAAGACACTCCGCGTTTCCCACATTCCGCCGAATTTTGAAGGCATTGATTGGTAAGTGGCGGAACTTAACGCCGCGCTTTGCCTAGCGAAGAAAATGGAAATATTAAATATCTCCTCTCCTCGAGTGGGAATCGAGCCCACAACCAGCAGTTTGAAGTCACACGTCTGTGCCACTGCGCCACGACTGGCCCCAAACTAATGTATACATAAACATGTATTTAGTATGTATTTAGTTATTTTCATATTACAAAAAGACACTCCCATTATATTTATTTGTATAGATTGGGCAGACTTACTACATATTAATATTATAAATATAAAAACCAATCTGCCTCTCTGTTAAAGTTTCACGAAAAAGAGTTGAACAATTATAGAAAATGATCTTGCTTGCTGAGGATTTCACGATTTCGATTGTTTTTTAGGAAGATAGTTGATGACGCAAGGTCAAATATACCACTTATCTACCCATTTTTTTTACAAAAATCAATCCATAAGAGAAATGGCAGAAATAGGGGATCATTTTTTTTATGAAAAATATAAACCGCTTCATTTAAGAGAAACCTGGACCGAAAATATGCGCTGAGCCACGAGCAGGTCGCAAGAATAACTTATCAACTCGAAAATAGTATAATTTCCGCTTATACTGTACTGGGCGACATCATTTCCTTCCTCTATCACATGTTTTGAAATGACTTCCTATAACGTGTTTTAAATATTCTATTTATTTGACAATCACCGTCGAGTTCATCGAAAACTATATCCGGAGTAACAAATTATTTTGTAAAATGTTAACTTAATACGAAATAAACTTGAAATAAACAATAGTTAATCAAATTTAGGAGTGTTTGATTTGAATAAAAGAAATATTTAATATAAGAAATAGATTAATTTTTTTTTTTTAGCTTCACCCTGTATCCTGCACACAGCAGGGTAGACAGAGGGAACCTAGTGTTAAGACACTCCATTCCCCACTTTCCGCCGAATCCAGAGGCTTTGCGTGTTAAGTGGCGGAGCTTAACGCCGCGCTTTACCTCGATACCAGAGCGAAGAAAATGGAAATATTAAATATTTCCACTCCTCGAGTGGGAATCGAACCCACAACCAGTCGCTTACAGTCACACGCTTGTGCCACTGGGCCACGACCGGCCCAGTGGCACAAGCGTGTTAATTTATTTAATTAATCAATAAATAAGCTAATAAAATATGTTTTAGCAGGATTACATGTTAACTTTAAGCCCCCATTACTAAGTAAACCGCATACTTCGCAACGTATTCTAGAAGTTAACGCTAAAAACAAACGTCTCGGTTTGTGCTAAGTCAGATAAAACCTAGCGTTAAGACACTCCGTTCTTGAATTTTCACCAAAATTCACTATTGAGTATTGAGTGGCGGAACTCAACGTCGAAAAAGTGTAGCTTGCATAAATATCCCGAAAAAATTGTCCTTTAAAATGGAAATCGAACCCACGAGCCGTCGCTTTATAGTCACACTGTGCCACGACTGGCCCCATAATGTATATAAATTAAAATTAAGTAAAATATTATAATTACTATGTAGATTCACGTTTTTCCCCGTGGGACGGGTTAAGAATACAATTCCCCCCCGCCGCTGGGTAGCGTACCGTAAAAGGCGGGTAACCCTGTAGTTTGGTGGTAGGAGATTCGCTCTCCGACTGGCTCGCGACCACTGTCATGTCAAAGACGAACCGCCAAATATCTTATGATGTGTTCCGGTTCGATGGCATGTAAGCCAGCTCTCCCTATTCCCACCATTCCCATCCTTCCTCCCTCCTTCTGTCCTACATTCCTAAGGCTGGCAACGCATCCATAACTTGAATGTTGTGGATGTCTATGGGCGAAGGTAACCACTTAACACTTCAGCTCGTTTGCCTCCTTTATTCCATTAAAAAAAAAAACGACGGGGTAGTCAGAGAGGATCTAATGTCAAGACACTCCGTCCTCCATTTTCATTCTTTCTTAGGTACCAGAGCGGAGAAACTACAATTTAAATATAATCATTTCGTTTCGACAATCGTTCAAATCTCAGTTGGGAATGAGATTAGAACTTTAAACATTTTTAAAGTGTTATTCCACACTTAGGAAAATTGAAAAATACATTTAGAAAACGTATAAAAATTAGAATGCAGCGGGATTCGAACCCGCGCCTCCTGAACCGTCACCTGAGCAATGCTCAGTGGTGAGAGCGTCTGGACAGTTCAGGAAGCGCGGGTTCGAATCCCGCTGTGTTCAAATTTTTAAACGTTTTTTAAATATCTTTTTCAATGATATTAGAACCCACAACCATCGCTTTATAGTCAGACGCTTCCCCACTGCGGCATGACGGCTTCTGATTAAATATTTTTTTTAATTCTCCTCTCTGGTACCTAAGGTAAAGCGCGGTGATAAGTAAATGTAGTGTCTTGATACTAGGTTCCAGCTAAACACCCTTGCTGGGTCAAAAGAGTAAAGTTAGTGGTAAGCTTCCGTTCTTAGCTTAGCAGCGGAATCCAATATCGCGTTCTTATTGCATTTTAAATATGAAATATATTTCTTCGAAATGCGATATTGACGGCACAACAAAAGTAGGCAAGGTCTATCCAACCAGGCATTGCCTACTGTGTTACATTTTATTCAGTTTTTTTACCCGCATTGTAGTCAGAGAGACTCTAGTGTTAGGACTCTCCGTTCA
This sequence comes from Dryas iulia moderata, assembly GCA_019049465.1. Lineage (NCBI taxonomy): Eukaryota > Metazoa > Arthropoda > Insecta > Lepidoptera > Nymphalidae > Dryas > Dryas iulia. Next base: position 7,426,683 of record CM032438.1, read on the forward strand.
CCACTTTGTGCCCAAAACCTTGATACTTTACACAAAGAAGAAATAAAAGCTAAAAAATTCTTCCCAATAGGATTCGAACCCGCACTGACTAGGGTTCAGTATAACGTATCAGTATAACGTATGCAGTGATACATTATACTGAAGTATAACATATCACTGGATAACAATATGTAATACACATGAGTTCGAGTTGACTGAGGTAGAATTTAGCCGAAATAGTAATTAGTTTTACCAAAGTAAATCTGACCTTTACAGCCAGTTCAATTTGGAAATGTCAGGGCGTACTGAAATAGCCTAACCCGTATATGCAATATTCTTGTTTCATATATTGTGTGGGAAAATGGTCGAAGTCATAAAAATTGAATATGAAAAAACAGCGTTAACTTTTTATGCTCTCCTGTATAGACGAGTAGTCAGAGAGAACCTAATATAAAGACACTCCGTTCTTCACTTTCCGCCCGAAATCAAGATATTACGTGTTGAGTGGCGGAATTTAATATAGTTTTTAAATAATAAAAATAAATAGCTTCACGCTATATCCCGCACACAGCAGGGTAGGCAGAGGGAACCTAGTGTTAAGACACTCCGTTCCCCACTCCGTTTCCAATATAGTTTTTTAGTCTTAATTTATACAGTTTAGTGAAAAATCATCCATAGAGGTAATTTTCTATTATATTCAAGAATTGTATAGTTGAATATGAACAATATTAAAGAACACTACAACATTAGGTTTAAACTCTTCTCAAAATATATACCACATATAACATATTTACACCATCACCATCATACCACATTACCACATTACCACACACACCGTCTTCGCAGATCCTGTCCTCGTAGAGTATGACTGTATGCGCAGTGGTTGTGGAATCGATTCCTATTCCAAGAAATATTCAAAATCATGCAGGTGTCAATACGCCGTTAACGTTATTGAAATATAATGTCTTATGGCTCCACTTTCAAATTCTCAAAAAATCGTTATAATAATCAACAGCTTTTCTATAAAGTTTCAGAGCTTAAGCTCTGTCAGTTCACACAACGTATCTAAAGGGAATAGAGTATGAAGGGGGAGTAAATGGATATATATTTCTCCCGATATCGTTACTTTGTGTGTTAACCAGCGTAGCTCAAAGCCACGCGTTTTCTTATCAAAGCGGATAAATAAAAATAATTGAAATATAACCATTCCCTCGATAGAATTTAATTTTGGAAATTTTTATACTGTTTCATATTTTAATAACAGAATGCAAAGTAGAATTACACTTACAATTAATGTATATCGAATAATAACAATATTTGAAATATGTGGCCAGTTGTGGCCCAGTGGCACAAGCGTGTGACTGTAAACGACTGATTGTGGGTTCGATTCCCACTCGAGGAGTGGAAATATTTAATATTTCCATTTTCTTCGCTCTGGTGTCGAAGCGCGGCGTTAAGTTCCGCCAATTAACACGCAATGCCTCCGAATTCGGCGGAAAGTGGGGAACGGAGTGTCTTAACACTAGGTTCCCTCTGCTTACCCTGCTGTGTGCGGGATATAGCGTGAAGCTATTTTTTTTTTAAATATGTACACTCAGAAACGCCAGACTTGTATCAACTGCATCACAAATTTATCTCTAGAATTTACATACGTAGGTACAAATACTAGATTTTACCGTGGCGATTCAGTCAGTGAGATGTTTTTAAATTACTTACAATGACCATTAAAAAGTATGCGGAATAATGAATTTAATTTATTTTCAGAAACTGAAAACTTACTTTATTTTTTGTACTTAACCAATATTTGTTGTTTTCGTAACATCAATATTTTACAGCATATTTTTATAAATATTGTTTTTCTTATTAAGTATCCCTATGTCAATAACGTGAAGCGTAAAAGCTCAAAAACATGTTTAAAAATTTTCATGAGTATAAATGACTCGCGCAATCGTAAATTAGCAAGCTCACTTTCGCTTTTATAATAATTAACAGATAACTATATTTTTTTATTATTTCCGCTTCCTTTGTGTTTAAAAAAATACGCAGTTAGAACCTAGCGTTAGAAGAGTCCCTTAGCTACTTTCCAATTATTTGGAGAAATTCTGGAAAATCTATACGTAAGTACAGGTTGAATCTACAAACATAGCGCATGTCTCGATGCTATCGAATATTTTTTTTAGCGTGAAGCTAAAAAAAGATATTCAATAGCATCGTGCACGCTGTATCCCGCACACAGCAGGGTAGGCAGATTGAAACTAGTGTTAAGTCACTTTCCGCCGAATTCTAGAGGCATTGCGTGTTAAGTGGCGGAACTTAACGCTGCGCTTGGCCTCGATACCAGCGAAGAAAATGGAAATATTAAATATTGCTACTTCTCGAATGGGAATCGAACTCACAACCAGTCGCTTTACAGTCACACGTTGTGCGTCTGCGCCACGACTGGCCCCATAAATTGTATAACATATTATGCTCCATAATACGTAAAACATATTTTTTGTTCATAAAAATTACTTACAAAAAGTTGAAGGGTATCAAATACCGTTTTAAAGCTCAAATCGCAAAGAAAAGCTACTTAGGAACAACCGTAGCCTCTAGAGCCGTGACTCGGTCTTTTGTTACCCTGAAGGCGCACTTATCTACGTTTTAGTCTGTTCGTCCATAAAATACAGTGATTTGTTAAATATCTTAAGTTTAATATTTTATACAATTTTAAGGTATTTTCCTTTAAAAATTAAATATCTTTTGACCTAATTAAATATAATGTCTTATGGATCCACTTTCAAATTCTTAAAAGTTCGTTACAATGATCAACAGCTTTATTATGAAGTTTCAATACTAAAAAGTTGTTTGCCAAGTGAAAAATGTTATGGACACGTGACCCACTTACAGTCAACTCAGTTGAGTTGACGTTTTTATATTACTTAAATATTTTAAAAGATTTTTCAGTACTTTTGTTGTGTGCCATATTTATGGTTTTACTACAAATTTATGCGCCAATTAATTTACTGACTGTGCCCGCAAGTTCATTTGCCTGAAATTTAACAATTTTTTTTTTCTCAATTTTAAGCTACACGCTGTACCCCTTGCGGGGTAGTCAGTGAGAACGGAGCAACAAACGCTTCGGCCCCTGCATACTTCTTTCGCCTCGTAACTGTCATCAACCTCTTCATACACGCCTTTCGGGGGTGGTTGGTCAACCGAGGTCTCCCCCTGTCTCTTTTACCACTCACCTTTGATTCATATATCTTTCTTATCATTTTTCCATCACTCATCCTCTCGTCATGCCCAAATCACCTGAGCACGCCCTTCTTCATTTTTACTAATACCTGCCATTCTGTGTATCTCTTCATTGCGGATTCGATCAGCTACGCTGACTCCACACATCTTTCGAAGAGATCTCATCTCTACAGCAATCATATTTCTTTCATTCTTCTTCTATAATACCCACGTTTCGGTGCCTTATAGCAGCGTCGGTATCAGCACTGCATTGTGTACAGCTAAACGTGCGGCTATGCTCACGTTCTGCTGTCGCATCAACGCAGCGAGGGCACCGTTAACCCTGTCACCGGCAGCAATACGCCTTTCAACATCCATATCATATCTTCCATCTCTGCTAAACATACTTCCCAAATATACCACTTCATACATATGTTCTAATGTCTTTTTATTTACCATAATCTTGTATTCCATTCTTTTTTCATCTCTTTCAAATACTAGAATTAGTTTTGCTCGCATACAGGGTTAGACCATTATTTTTACATCCATCTTTCAGGATGGTGACCAATGCCTGCAACTCGCATTCTGATGATGCAATAAGCACTGCATCATCTGCGTACAACAGGTAGTTTACCTTCAAGTCACCCACTTCCACATGGCATATTACTTTGTTTCAGTCCTTGGAGACAATTATCCGAGTACAAATTGAACAGCCAAGCTGACATGGCACAACCCTGTTTGACACCCGATTGAGTATCAAACCGAGGCGACATGCCAGCTCGTACTAGTACACAGGCTGAGTGATCGCGATAAAGAGGCTTTACAGCCTGCAACAAGGTTGTGTAATAATATAATGTATGTTCACATTGTACCAAGGCAGTGTCTCCCATAACTTCTTTCGCACAACTCAACTCATTGGGTCTCCTAGAACAGCCTTTCATATCTCTCTTGCATTCTTCTCGCTAAAATTTTAGCATAAATTTTACTACCCAAGCTAATCAACTAGCTATCTTGCACAGTCTATCTGTGAACCTTTGCCTTTATACAAAGGCACGACGACTGCGCCTCACCATTCATCTGGGACCACCCCCTTCTTCCAGCACAAATTGCGCAGAGGAAAGAACATGTCCAAGACGCGCGGCTCACCATATTTGATCACTTCAGTAGTAACCGCATTTGCTCCCGCTGCCTTACCACATTTCAAGCTTCTTATGGCACTCTCTCCTTCTTTTATACTGATTTCGCCGTCTGCTACATCAAAGCTCAGCATATCGCTGTTACTTGAGACAGAGGCGTTGGTTCGGTTAATATTTCACCGTCCTTCGAAAGTACCCCTTTCATTCTGCAGGTTGACGAAGAAGCCCAAGAGTTCTCTCCAGAAAAGTTTCATGTTTTCCCGGACCAACCTTTCGTGTCTTTCATTCACCGACTTTTCACGCTTTGCCTTAATCAGTACTTTCGTTTGGTATTTTTGCAACTTACACTCTTTCTTCTTGATTTCTCTCATACGTTTATTCTTACCAGGGGCCTTATAATCCTGCCATGCTATCTTCTTTCTTTCTATGGCATCTTTCACTTTATCATCCCACCATTTATCGTGCTTTTTACTAAGCCTCTTTTCGTTGTATCACACACCTCTGTTGCCGCTTCAATCAAACTATTCCTAAGATTCTGCCAGGATTCAGGACTTCTACACTCTCATTTCCCATTTCGCAGCTTTCAGCTTCTTATGCGATTATTCGCGTCCAAGTTTGGACACCTCGTGCGGGAACGGCAGCCTGTGAATAGATCCCGTATTCTAGTAACAACTAGATAATGATCACAAGTTGTCACCCCTAAGCACACATGTTTTCAAAACTTGGTTCCGAATACGCTGATCCACCAGGAATAAGTCAATCATACTTTTCTCTTCCATTCGCTTCCATGTGTACCGATGAATTTGTTTGTGGTCAAACATCGTGTTTGCCATGAACAAATTCTTCTCTTTAAAAATTTCAAAATAAGCTTCATTCACTCTCCTATCACTTCTTATTGCATCAGCTATCAATCAGCCAGTGAAAGTCCGTTCAAAATCGGTCCAGATGTTACAGATTTTAGCCAGAACAAAGAAAGAGACGGACAGATAGACGAAAATTTTAAAATATATTATTGGTATGTGTATCGCGTATATTAAAGCAGAGGTTAGGAATTTAGGAAAATGCTGATATTTTACTATATATAACAAAAAAACACTTCAGTTTTATTTATTTCTGAATTTATTTAATTTTGAAGTTACCGTGACGTTCTCTTGAATAGAACGCGTCAGGTACTTTAACCAATTAAGCTATACATTGCCGCCTCCTAGCGCGTTGTAGAGAAAATTTTACAAAATAAATAATACTCTAAAAATATTTTGTGAGAAGGTGAGGTTTTCTTCTCATAATTTTATTATACATATTTAAAGTGTCATTTAAACGCGTAAGGTTATAAAACAATGGACTTTAGGGAAATATCTTATTACCTTTGTTTATTACATTATTTACTAGTGACCCGCTCGAGGCTTCGTCGCGTGAACTGCAACTTTCATCTCCCATTTCAGCCCCTTTGGGATTGTTTTTTAAAATGTCTATGTTCAAAATTGCGTCATTAACTATTTTCTTGAGTCTTATATTTTGTTACATAGTGATATTAGATGAAATTCAGCTTCATTAGCGAATAATCAGCATAATTTGACTGTGTATCTGTTTTATTTTTCCTTGGGATTGGATTCTACGATAAAACCTATCCCACATATTGCTATTGCCTCTAAGCAGTATCGTAAATACCTTATATCAGTTTTTTATTTTTTCCAAAGAAACTACATCTAGTACTGGTATAAAAACTATCGTATATATGTATACCTGTCGACTATAAGCTTGCCAAAATTCCAATTCCAAAACAAATTTACAGATATATACTGCAGAGGATGCAGAATATAATTATTAGAAAAATAGCGCAAGTGCCATGGTTCATTACCAACTCGGAAATTCACAAAAATCTAAATGTAAGCACAGTACAAGAGGAAATTAAGACCTCCTCAGTTAAATATCATCAACGCCTGGAAAGTCACCCAAACATTCTTGCAACCAACCTGACAACGCGCAGCTATCAGAAGCGCCTAAAGAGAAAAGACATAATATAAAGCATGTGTGGATAGGAAGAGGAGCACTGCATAGTGAATGAAAGAGTAGCATTGCTCGCTGGAGCTAGCACTCGACCCGATAACATCGCACAAAACATCTGCTTATAGTATGACTGATTGCAGATTAGACTTCAAAAAAAAAAAAAAGAAAAAAAAAAAAAATAGACAGACAACAAATCTACTGCGTGTTTTTTTCGCCTCTGTACTGCCTCTGTTCATCTTATTATTATTTTCTGATTTTTTTTATATACTGACTCTACTCTTTTTATCTGCGACTGAACGGCGACTGTATATGTGTTTGGGGTGAGAGGTTGTTTGTTTGTTTGGTTTAATATTATATATTGATAGATCAGAAACACTCTGCACGATAGTAACCGCCTTGAAACTACATGGTCTCGTGATTATTTACGTCCACCTTACAAAAACTCTTGTAAGTAGCACCTGCATCATAATTATATATCATAAGTAAGGTTAAAAATATTACGAAAAAAATGAAATACAAAGAATAATAAAAAACGAACTGCGGAGTCTTAACACTAGGTTCCCTCTGCCTATCCTGCTGTGTGCGGGATACAGTGTGAAGCTAAAAAAATTTGGCATACTAGTTTGTATATATAAGCCAGCCGTGGCGCAGAAGCACAAAGTGTGACTGTAAAGTGACTGGTTGCGGGTTCGATTTCCACTCGAGGAATGGAAATATTTAATATTTAGTATCATAGAATTGAATAGAGTATCTTAACACTAGGTTCCCTCTGCCTACCATCCACGGGATAGAGCAAAACAAAATACTAGTAAGCTTAACTTAAAAAAATCTAACGCTTCAAATTTTCAATCTATTCGCTGCCACTGGATAACAATCTTTACTCACACTAGGCCCGGTAATTGTCCGCTTTGTGAAGCATCACTTCTTATTTCCTACGTATCCTATTCAGCTTGTACCGTATTCTTATTACCGCTTTTTGTTGGTAAACTACCCTCACTAATTACAAAAGGTGTTTGGTAAAGAAACTTTTTACTATGTTTAACTTTAGCATTGTTGTACTAGATATCGTTCAAGTTTGTCATTTTATGAGTGAAATTGGGCTTAATATATTATTGTTTACACTTTTAAGACCCCTAGAGTTACATCCTTCAACTTTTTTTTTTTAATTGAATAAAGGAGTCTAATGAGGTCCACCTGGTGTTAAGTGATTACCTTCGCCCATAGACATCCACAACGTTATTCATTATGGATGCGTTGCCAGCCTCGGGGATGTAGGACAGAAGGAAGGGATGGGAATGGTCGGAATAGGGAGAGCTGGCTTACATGCCATCGAACCGGAACACATCATCAGATGTTTGGCGGCTCGTCTTTGACACGATTTGACACGCGTTGATTTCTACAACTCAACACGTAATGTCCCGATTTCGGGGGAAAAGAAGAGGACGGAGTGTCTTAATACTGGGTTTTCTCTGACTACACCGCTAAACAAGATAACATACATGAAGTCGTTTTATGCTTTAAAAAAAATGCACTAGATCTTATAATATAGAAAGAAAGTTAAACGATTTTCATTAGGAACGCTATTCTCGACTATACTTTGCCGTCGTGACTTACTGTTCAACTGGCGAAACTTAACGCCGCGTTTTATCTACGGTACCAGATCAGATTACCACTTGAAGTCAATATATTATTATAACCCCAATTGGAAACTGAATCCACAACCATCGCATTTATAGTAAGATGCTACCCAACTACCACAATGACTTCTATATTTTTTTTTATAAACAAACAAAAAACTATAATAATATAATATTTAAAAAAAAAAAATTAAATAGCTTCACGCTATATCCCGCACACAGCAGATTAGGCAGACGGAACCTAGTGTTAAGACACTCCGTTCCCCACTTTCCGCCGAATTCGGAGGCATTGCGTGTTAAGTGGAGGAACTTAACGCCGCGCTTTACCTCGACACCAGAGCGAAGAAAATGGAAATATTAAATATTTCCACTGCTCGAGTGGGAATCGAACCCACGACCAGTCGTTTACAGTCACACGTTTGTGCCACTGGGCCACGACTGGCCACTAACATAATATAATATAACTTCTATTTTAAAGTCATATCCATTCACTGACAATTAAGTATTTAAAAAAGATTGATGTATCAAAGATAGAATATTGGCTTTTGTCTTTCATTCTGAACTATAATTTTAAACACTTACCTGAACATTTAGGCGTTTATTTTAGACAGCGCCGGCGCATTACAAGACGCAGATACGTATTTTTCTAATTTTGTATGCGGAAATAGTTGATTAGAAGAGAACAACATGATTGTAAAACTATTTATTATATTTATATCGTATAGCTGATATGTAATCAGCTTCATATTTTTCACGTATAGGGAAGTCAAGAGTGGTAAGAGAGAACCTAGTGTCAAGACACTCCGTTTTCCACTTTTTGTCCGAAAACCAGTGCTGATTGGTGAAATTCAACGCCACGTTTTGTTCCTAGAGTGGAGTGGAATTTAAATATAATCATTCCCCCGAATTGGAATGGAACTCATAACCATCTCGTTTACAGTCAAAATTTCTCACACTGTGCCATGACGGCCACTACACACTACACAATTTATGCACGTAAATTATAAATTGTAATTAATAAACTCTTTCTCTTCTCATAGAGAGAGACAACCCAGACTAGAAAGTAAAACGATGGAATTTTGTCATGTTAAGTTCCTAAACAAATTTAGAAGAGCACTAAGAAAATAATTTCCTTACATTCCTACTAGAACGGAAACTAACGGTATTATGTTTTACGTTGCAAAGTGTAGAGGAAAGACGATATAAAATTGACTGAAAATCCACACGAAATACTTACTGACTATAAATATATTTATCAACATGCAAAACGTAACATTAGATTCTGCGATGCCTTTATGATAACTGGAAAGGGAATAATTAGTTTACATTGCGAATAAAGATGATTAGTAACAAGGCCACATAGCAGTTACCCTTTTTTTTACCCAGTTTTACCCTTGTTGCCACATAGCAGTTAAAGCAGAGAGAACCTATTGTTAGGACATACTGTTCTCCACTTTCGGCGTTAATTTGAGACTGTGTGTTGTAAGAGGCGCGAACTCAACGCCGCGCTTTGTCTTTTCAGAGCGAATAAATTAAGATATAAACATTCCCCTCCTTGGAAATCAACCCACAACCAATTGCGGTTACAGCCAGATGCTGTTACACAGAACAACTTTGTCCTCAACTGCTCATTAGTGAGTACAAAAACCCCATTTGATGAGTACAATGTATACTGCTAACAAGAAATGGCACTAGTACAAATTAATTCCTCCATATTTTACTAATATTACGTAATACAACGATAAAAAACCTTAAAATATATGTTTTCAAGTAACCTGTTTGTCCTGTTGTTGAAATCCGAATTGCGTATAAAATTGTATTTAATAATCAATGGATGCCAATTAGAGACATGTATGTATATATATATCTTAAGAGTAAGGGCGTCAATAAAGATAACTTTTTCATAATATAAATAAGTTGAAGTATGAGCAAAAGAAAGAAAATAATTTATTATTATATTTATTATCTTCTAACATAACCTATAAGATGTTGGATTTTTGGAAAAATAAGTAGCCTATTAGTTAGACCTAGTCACTTTTAATACTTTCATTCTAAATTTCATCCAAATCGGACCTGTAGACTAGGCGTGAAAGCGTGACAGACAAACACACAGACTTTCCCATTTATAATATAAGTATGGATTGAGTTGCGGAACCCAACATCGTTTCTTCTAGTAATAAAAATAATCAAAATAATAATCATTCCACTATATGGTGAATCCTACAGTCATTTGTATAAAGTTTTTTTTCACTCTTTATTATATCGCATATCATAGCGGAGTATATCATAGCAGAGTGGGCAATATAATAATAAAAAAATGTATGTATTAATTTTCCCGAGTGACAATCAAACCCAGAACCATCGCATTTGCTGGAAGACGTTGTCACTTCGACACGATAGTTTCAAAGAAAATAATACGAAAAATTATAAGCTATATACACATATATTTTTATGCCAAACACGACTCAGCTAGTAACTACACTAATAGCATTTCATAATGTGACATAGAAACGTCTGGTATTCCCATTACATGGCGTCACGTGCGATATTAATTAAACATATTGCGCGTTGAATTAAATACCAAAGTATTGTATACATGGTAAAATATACGTTACCTTCACGCTTAGCAGCAACAACCTTAGCGTGAAAACACTCCGTTCTCCATTAAATTAGTTTCACGTTTCACGCTGCATCTCGCACAAAAGACGCAGAGGGAACCTATTGTCAAGACACTCCGTTCCCCACTTCCCGCCGAATTCTGGCGGAACAAAAACCCCGTGGTTTTTTTCTTCACTCTGGTATCAAGGCAAAGCGCGGCGTTAAATTCAGTCACCTAACATGCAATGCCTCCAAAATTCGGCGGAAAGTGGGGAACAGAGTGTCTTAACACTAGCTTCATTCTCCCCACCCTGCTGTGTGCGGGATACAGCGTGAAGCTAAAAAAAACGGAAAGAAAAATACAGTAAATACTTTAATTTCACTTTTTCAACAGCTTCACGCTTTTTCCCGCATAACAGGAAAATTAAAAAGAAAGATAATCTCATGATATGTAAGCATCTATTTCGAATTAGTTTCATGGTAAAAAAACAAAATACACGCAATGTTACATATAGTTGTAAAGAGTACATTAAAACAATTTTTTAAAAATTTGGTAAGCCCATCGAGGCACAGTTGGGCAGTGGCTGATTTTAAATGTGATTAGTGGGTAGTGACTTCAATTTCCAATGGGGGTAATTATATATTATTTTTCTTTTCGCTCTGATACCAAAGACAAAACGTGTACTACTACTAGTACTTAACAAATTTCGTATAAATTCATGTAAAGCCAGCAGCATGAATGTAAAGTAGAAAGACTTGTTTAGATTTAACTACTAGAAAAGGGTTGGGCTTAGCGGTGAAAGCGCTGGGATGATTTCGAAGAGCCGCAAGTTTGAATCCCGCTGCGTGTAAATTTTTATACCTTTTGTAAATATTCAAAGAAAATTTACTATACTAACGAATCATCGCTACGTCGTAAAATGTTATGAACGGAAAAAGTTGTAATTGTTCAATTAACAGGCTGATAGATTTGAAACGAAACAAAACTATGTTTCAAAGGCCCAGAGACAAATTGGCCCAAAATCAATCAACACACAGCTCAATCAACAAACAACGAACAGTTGTTTTTTCCTTTTGCAATAAAAGAGTTGCTTTTTTCATATATAAAAAAAAAAATAGCTTCACGCTATATCCCGCACACAGCAGGGTAGGCAGAGGGAACCTAGTGTTAAGACACTCCGTTCCCCACTTTCCGCCGAATTCGGAGGCTTGCGTGTTAAGTGGCGGAACTTAACGCCGCGCTTTACCTCGACACCAGAGCGAAGAAAATTGAAATATAATTTCCACTCCTCGAGTGGGAATTGAACCCACAACCAGTCGTTTACAGTCACACTCTTGTGCCACTGGGCCACGACTGGCCATTTATAATTTTTCATATAAAATTTACTATAACCTATATAGTAAGTTTTATATAAAAATATGTCAGGTCTGATAATGTCAAGGTGCAGTAGGATAACGTCTGTAAATACCATTTGTTGTGGGTTCAGTTCCCATTCGGGGGAATGATTATATTTAAATTATTTTCACTTCACTTTGCTAACTAAGAAAAGGTTCGGCGTAGAATTCTACCAACAACACGCAATGTCATATCGTATGTGAATTTAAGAGGAGAACGAAGTGTCTATATATTGGTATTTTTTTTAGCTTTGCGCTCTAATCCCGCACACAGCAGGGTAGGCAGAGGAAACCTAGTGTTAAGACACTCCGTTCCCCACTTTCCGCTGAATTCGCAGGCATTGCGTGTTAAGTGGCGGAACTAAACGCCGCGCTTTGCCTCGCCTCCAGAGCGTAGAAAATGGAAATATCGAATATTTCCACTCCTCAAGTGGGAATCGAACCGACTTGGGTTCTCTCGGACTTTGAAAAAGTGCAAAGCTTAAAAAATCATACCTGAATGTAGTGGATGACCTATTTATTAAAATATTTAAAAATAAAGTATGCTATTATTGCAGTCTAATTAATCAAATTGTAACATCGAGTTTCAACAATATATACACAAAGTTTCTAAAATAAGCATTGTTTTCTTTCTTTCTTACTCAATGCAGAAGAGACTTCAATATAATGATAATAATCCGTATGAATAATGGCTTTATTAAGGTTATATTTAAGCTTGTGGTTAATTTTAATGTAAGTTTATGGTTAAATATCTTTCTAAGAACTATTTAAATATATATCTTACACTATTTAAATTAAAAACTATTAATTCTAAACAAAACAATATATATATATATATATATATATATATATATATATATATATATATATATATATATATATATATATATATATATATATATATATATATATATATATATATATATATATATATATATATATATATATATATATATATTATATTGTCAATTGCTACCATTTTAAAACATATTGAAAATAGTTATTATTGTAATAACATCGAGACTACAAATTAATTTAAAAACACTGAGGATAAATCCGTACGTACCCACAATTTTTGGAAAAGGTAACGCTAATTTTTTGGCCAATTGAGAATAGTTTAGAGATTTAAATCTCATCAGGCCACTTTTTTTTTCACTTTTAAAATAGGCAGAGTGAACACTGCCTTCTCTTACCAAAGTACGTGTTAGTATTTTAAATATAATTACTATCCTAATAGAAGTCGAGCTCGTGGCCTAGTTACTATTTTCATTATATCTTGATTTTTCTCTCATAGCTTGTCATTTAAATTCGACATTTTGCGTGTTGATTGGCGAAAGTCTACGCCGTACTTTGTATTTGTTACCACTCTGGTAACAAAGAGATAAAGAAAAGAAAGTCTAAATATAATTATTCCCCCGAATAGGAATCGAACCCAGAATCATCGAGTTTACCACCAGACGAGGCCGCACGGCGCCACAACGGCCTAGTTATTTATTAAAATCGTGTTCAAAAATAATATATGCTTAAAAATATTTACGATGCTCCAGACTAATTAATCAATTTGTAACGTGTAGTTGCACCATTACATACACAAAACTTCTAAAATGAACGTTAATGAAATAACCAAGAGATCTATCGCTACACTGTTAGTTTCTTACTCAATGCTGAACTACAAGTAAAAGTAAGTAGTAAGTAGTATAATAATAATAATTCTTTTTAAAATTAAAGGTCATACTGGCGGAGTGGGACAGCGTCTTATTGTAAACGCAAATAGTTTTTTCTCTTCTTTTTAGCTTCACGCTGTATCACGCATACAGCAGAGTAGGCAGAGGGAGCCTAGTGTTAAGACACTCCGTTTCCCACTTTCCGCCAAATTCGGAGACATTGCGTGTTAAGTGGCGGAACTTAACGCCGCGATTTGCCTCGATACCAGAAAAAAAATGGAAATATCAAATATTTCCTTTATATATATACTCTTTATTGCACAAAAAAATAAAATAAAAAGAAAATACATGGGAGAGAACAAATAAAACATTAGTACAAAGGTGGACTTATCTCTTGAAGAGATCTCTTCCAGTCAACCCGTGAATGTGGATGAGTAGCAAATAGCGAGATAGAAAACTGTGCAAATTTAAAATGAGTAAGAAAAAGGTTTTGTTTAAGTGAAAAAAAATATATAAAAAATAACATACATAAATCAAAACGTATATACATATAAAAAGTAATAAGTACATATAAATACTTAAATAAGTATATATATAATTATATATATATAAAAATAGATACTTATACATACGTACATACAAACATACACACATACATACATATATATATGCATACATACATACATACATACATACATACATACCAATGAAATGTAGTAGAATTAACATACTTATTTATAACCACTGTCATGTTAAAGTTGAAAGTAGATGTTTTTTTAATAGGCATTTAAAGGAAGTAATGGATGGGCTTTGCTGGATAGGTTTTGGCAGTTGGTTCCAAAGAGATGCGGCATAAACAGAAAAGGATCTCTGCATAAACTTGGTATTGCTCCTTGGAATGTCAAGTGTCGGGATGACATACGACCTCCTTGAGCGCGTGGGAGAAGGAAGGATACTAAAGCGGGAACGTAAGTAAGAAGGGAAATTACGGTAGTTAAGGATCTTGAAAAGGAGTATAAGGATATGCATATCTCGGCGAAGGCGGACAGGAAGCCAGTTAAGCTGATCTCGAAAGTGGGAAACGTGGTCAAACTTACGCAGGCCATAAATAAATCGTATAGCGAGATTTTGAAGACGTTCTAGCTTATTAAGTAGCTCCTCAGTCACATCCAAATAGCACACATCGGCGTAGTCAAGAATAGGAAGGAGAAGTGATTTAGCAAGCATAATTTTGGTTTTTAAACGGGAGAAAGTATTGGAGTCGCTTAAGAGAGTGAAATGAAAAATGCATGCGCTTGCAACATCATTAATATGTGATTTCCAGGACATGTTACTATCAAGAGTTAGACCTAAACTCCTAACTTTGTCACAATATTCAATTTCGACTCCCGAGTACATGATTTTTGGTGTCGAACATAAATCTAATTTGTTTCTAAGTCTGTGGCTGCCGATAATAATTGCTTGAGACTTTTTAGGGTTTACTATCAGACCGAACGATTCGGCCCAAGCTTCAATAGTAATAAGATCTTTATTTAAAACTGCGATGGCCTCGGGCAAATCGTTTAAACTGCAGTGCTGGTATAACTGCAGATCATCCGTATACAGATGGTAGGGAGACGAAATGACTTTGGAGATGTTGTTAATAAAAACAGAAAAAAGAAGAGGAGAAAGAACGCCGCCTTGAGGAACGCCAGCTGTGAGTTCTAGCCACGATGATGAAGTATCGTTAGCTCTCACACACTGCTGACGACCGAAAAGGTAGGAGCGAAACCAGTTAATAACTGAGGTAGAAAGATTGACTGCACGAAGACTGCCTAAAAGTATATCAAAATCAACAGAGTTGAAGGCGCTGCTAAAATCCAGTAGTACCATTACAGTGAGCTTAGTATTATCCATAGCATCCCGTATGTCCTCTTTGATATTAAGCAGCGCACCAACTGTGCTGTGGAGGGGACGGAAGCCTGACTGGTAAGAACATAGAAGGTTATTGGAGGAAAGAAAAGAGTAAAGTTGCTTGTGGACGACGGACTCAAGGACCTTGGATAAGATTGGAAGGATAGATATTGGACGATAATCAGTGACGACGGTGGGATTAGAGGTTTTGGGTAGAGGAACGACATAAGCATTCTTCCACTGAGCAGGAAAAACATTGCATGTCGGTGAGAAATTTATAATGTGCGTGACGACTGGTGCAATGATTTCCAACACGGGAAGAATCATGTCGAGACTCAGGTTATCATTGCCAAAGGCTTTGGTGGAGATGGATTTGATACACTTCTTGACAACATCTTCACTTACAGTTTTAAAAGAAAAGGAAGGTAAGTCTGGTAGAAAGATATGTGATAGAAGCATAAGTGTATCGGATTTAGTTTGGGGGCTTATGCTTAAAGGAGGAGTTGTGAAAAAAGAATTTAAATCATTGAGATCCATGGATATTGAATTAGTATTAGTGGAATTGCCCACTCCAAACGACTCTAAGAATCTCCAAACTCGTGCTTGACACATATTCTGTATGGTGTTATGAATATAGCGGCGTTTGGCATCCCTACACATTCAAATGCAAATGTTACGCAGTTTTTTGTAAGCAGCTAGGGTTTCGGTACAAGGATGTTTTTTGTTTACAGCTTTGGCTTTATTACGCCTAGACATAGCTTTTCTAATGTTGGGTGTTAACCAAGGGGCAGGTGCATGCTTCATTCGAACTGGTCTCACAGGTGCATGTGTGTCGTAGATAGAAATCAATTTGGAGGTTAAATATTCAACCATACTGTCAATATTTGTTGACGAGGTTATGAGAGACCAGTCGATGTTTTCCACGTCCTCTCTTAAGCGAACTAGATCCATATACTTCAAGTTGCGTAGAAGAAGTATTTTGTCTCTAACCTTAGGAGGGCGTAATTTATACGAAAGGAAAATTAAATCATGAAAAGAGAAAGGAGAAGTTATTTGGCCATGAGAAAGAACGAGATTAGGATTAGAGACTGACATAATATCAATTAGAGAAGGTCGACAGTGAGGGAAATAGTGAGTGGGGCAAGAGAGAGGAAGAATGTGTAAGTTGTACGACTCATTTAAAGATTTTAACAAAGCAGATCTGGCATCATTTTTTAAAAGACATGTATTGAAGTCACCCATATAGATAACATGTTCGTATTGGGGTAAAAGATATTCAAACGCACTTTCCAAATCACTAATATAATTCACTTTATCATTCGGGGAGTACAAAACTCCTAGAAGAATTTTTTTATGGTGTAACGTAATTTCTACAAAAAGATATTCAAGAGTACCTATAGATTGATTAGGAGTGCAAGAAATTATAGTGGTAGGGATGTCGTTGCGAAGGTAGATACCAACGCCACCCCCACCTTGTATGGTACGATCATTCCGAAATAGCTGATAACCTGGAATAGAATAACTAATAGAAGGAAGGGATGGTTTTAACCAGGTTTCAGATACCAGAATGCCGTCGACTACACCGGAGCCAAAGGATGTGAGAAGATCTGTGTGTCTCCTTGAGTGGGAATCGAACCCACAACCAGTCGTTTACAGTCACACGCTTGTGCCACTGCGCCCCGACTGGCCCCTACGCAAATAGCTATGGATTCAATTCCTCATAAGAGTAATTATACATATTTAGATTATTTTAATCTCTCTCTTACCAGAATAAAATGTGGCGTGGCATTGAGTTCTAACACTCAACATGTCTTTTATTCGGCCGAAAAGCGGAGAAAAGAATATCTTGACACTAATTTTACTCTCCCTATTCTATTGCGTGAAGCTGAAAAAAGCTAAATTTTAATATAAAACACACATATTATAATATATGTATAATAAATTATCTCATTTTAAATATCGGTCAGTCAACGCCGGCCCTGTATCTCGATCACGTTAATTTTAGCCAGTTGAAATCGCGATGCCAACGTCACCGTACACTTTCTACGTTCTGGCGTCTTGATCATTTCTTAAGGAATATATATATTAAGTGAAATCGTATCTCTCTTTACTATGACTGTGGTCTGCGGTTCGATGAAAGCTGTATAAAACGTTGTGTGGCAAAAATAATTTTCTTAGTTCAGTGTTTGTTGTGATTGTGATTTTGTGGGTTTTCTTTTTGCTCAACGTTGAATAATTGTTTTTTTTTTTAAGGTAATATATGTATATTTTTTATTAGTATTTAATAGACTTGTTTGTATTATATTATTTATTTTTTTGTATTATAATATATTTAAAAAACAGTTTTTTTTTAATTGTTATTGCTAACAAATATTTCATTTTTGTCAACTATTTTTAATATATTTTTTACTAGCGGCCCGCTCACGGCTTCGCCGCGTGGTCTGCCTGATTGTTTCGTTATATTGCAAATCTCGGGGGTGGATTTAAAAAAAAAAAAGTACCCTATGTTTAACCTTGGATTATCGACTATGTCTATTACAAAATTCATTACAATCGGTTTAGATTTTTCATATAAACTTTCATACCCTATTTCAACACTTTAGTGGTTAATTATTTAAAAAATTTGTAGCCTATGTTAGACCCAGGGTTATTTTCTAAATTTCATCCAAATCGGACCAGTAGATTAGCCGTGAAACCGTGACAGACAAACACACAGACTTTCGCATTTATAATATATGTATGGAAATAAGGTAGTTGTGTAGAGTTCATTGAAGCTATTTTTATAGTTTAGCTTAAAGCCTTGATTTTAACTTAATACTTAGTTTATAATTATATATTTTATATTATTTGACACAAAGCCGTGAGTGGATTATAAAAAGTAAGCTTTTTGGTATATCATTGTAAATTAAGAACAGAGGAGAAGAAGAAAAGAGTAAGAAAATATTTATCAAATATATTAATTTAATATATATTGAGTCAAGATTGAACTCGCCACCATCACGGTAAACAGTATGTCTAATACTTTACGACTCAATCACCATAGCGTTAAAACGTATTATGGAAGTTATAACAAGTTTTGAGCTAAATTTATTTAATAGAATTTATTATTTACCATTGTAATTTAATCAGACCAATTTTTCAGAGAAAAAGGCGTATCTTTTATTCACAAAATGTGGAACTTTTTGACGCAAATCTTATGTTGAGATTTTCTAGTTTGATTAAACTTTAACAATTAATGAGGAAAAATGTGATAATGAAGTACATAACATATTTTTTTTTTTTAGTTTCACGCTATATCCCGCACACAGTAGGGTAGGCAGAGGGTACCTAGTGTCCAGACACTCCGTTTCCCACTTTCCGACAAATTTTGGAGACATTGAGTGTTAACCGGTGGAACTTAACGCCATGCTTTACCCCGTCACCAGAGCGAAGAAAATGCGACTATTAAATATTTCCTCTCCTCGAGTGGAAATCAAACCCACAACCAGTCGCTTTACAGTAACACTTTGTGCCTCTGTGTCACGACTGGCCCCTACATATATACTATTACATTATATTTTTCTATGTATTAACAGGGACTGGTCGGTGTTTCCTATACTATAAATAAATCATTAATACCACAAAATATGTGTGTATGATAAAATTACACAAAAAAACTTAGTTTTAAATTAATATAAAATCAATATTAGAAACATATTTTTGAAGAAAATGTATTATTTTATTCAAGAATACTATACTGATGTTAAAAGGTGGTATTAAATGTTTGCTGTCAATTAAATGCTCACTCGGGAGGATGATGATTTTCTTTTTTTTTTAGCTTCACCCTCTATCCCACATACAGCGGGGTAGGGAGTAGGGAGGGAGCCTAGTGTTAAGACACTCCGTTTCCCACTTTCCGCCGAATTCGGAGGCACTGCGTGTTAAGTGGCGGAACTTAACGCCACGCTTTACCTCGACACCAGAGCGAAGAAAATGGAAATAATTAATATTTCCTCTCCTCGAGTGGGAATCGAACCCACAACCAGTCGCTTACAGTCACACGCTTGTGCCACTGGGCCACGACTGGCCACAATAAGAATGATAATGAGGATAATCATAATGGTGAAATTATTACAAAATATATGTGAAAAGAGCTCGTTCAAATTTCTCACCGACTCTTTTCAGCAAAAGTGCCTTTGAATCAGTGCTAGCCTCTGGAAGTACTGACCATAATAAAATAATAAGTTTATTGACAATTCGAAAGTGCAAGTAATAGGTTATATGAATGAAAAAAAAACATCCTTTTGATTGTGATTAAATAAAATATTAAAACGTTTTTTACACACGCCATATTTAAAGTGTCAAATAACAAATGACTTTAGAGAAGTAACTGAAATAAAGACATTTATATTAGTTTTCTATTTATGACTCCTGGCAGGGTCAGAAATAGAAAATTATATTTTTATACAAGTGGCCAGTCGTGGCCCAGTGGCAAAAGAGTGTGAATGTATACGACTGGTTGTGGGTTCGATTCCCACTCGAGGAGTGGAAATTATATTTCCATTTTCTTCGCTGTGGTGTCGAGGTAAAGCGCGGCGTTAAATTCCGCCATTTAACACGCAATGCCTTCGAATTCGGCGGAAAGTGGACGGAGTGTCTTAACACTAGGTTCCCTCTGCCTACTCTGCTGTGTGCGGGATACAGCGTGAAGCTAAAAAAAAAAATCCCGATTAGGAATCCAAACCTCAACCATTGCGTACACAGTCAAATAATGTCACACTGCACCCTTATGGCCTTTTCTTTAAATATTTCCCACAATGCTACATTACAATAAAATATCATTTCTTACAACAAGCAACCCTAATACACTATACTTGTGCCTATTCATTTTATTTTCATATTTGAAAGGAAAGTCCTGGAATGGCTGGTCTCGTACAAAAGCTTTGCTAGCCTGTTCTAGTTCCATTCAAGTTAAAGTCATAAAAAATGTTGTTACATTTTTTGTGAAATCTCTTGTGTAATATATAAAAGCTACCTTCTATGTACTTTTATAAAAAACGGCATCGAAACTTTTCACATTAAAAATTTCACTTTTTATCTTTTTGCTGGTAATATAAAGTTGTACTTATAAAACTTAGAAATGAAGTGGAAATAT
The DNA here is from genome assembly GCA_019049465.1 of Dryas iulia moderata. Taxonomy (NCBI): domain Eukaryota; kingdom Metazoa; phylum Arthropoda; class Insecta; order Lepidoptera; family Nymphalidae; genus Dryas; species Dryas iulia. The sequence goes on from CM032438.1 coordinate 7,447,342, forward strand.
TTAATATTTCATTTTCTTCGCTCTGGTGTCAAGGCAAAGCGCAGCGTTAAGTTCCGCCACTTAACAAGCAATGCCTCCGAAAGTGGGAAACGGGGTGTCTTAACACTAGGTTCTCTCTGCCTACCCCTCTGTGTGTGGTATACAGCGTGAAGCTAAAAAAAAAAATAATACATAAATATATGACAAAAATTATAATTATAATTACTATATTAATAAGAAAATGCCATAAGCTATCAATTTTAAAATTCAAGGCATGAAATTATTATTAGCTTGAACTAATTACTTCAAGAAAAAGGAACATGCTGAACTTTATCTTCTCGATATTCATTAGGATATCCGTTTTGGTCAGGATATTAGTCTGGTCATATCAGGTGGCATTTATAATATAAGTACTATATATAAATATAAATAAATATAGGGGAGAGTTGCTATGATTGGACCACTTAACTTTATCGCATTATATCTCATGCAATATCACCGATAAATAAAAACCGATTGTTGGACAGTAAAGCTATTTATGTAAATTAACGATATATAAATTATTAATGATGATAATTGCGATGTTTTAAAGGTATAGTAAAGAAACTCTTCAATGAAAAGTTGCTTTCATTGGACCACCGTTACCTTGAATGGACCACTAAGTTGCCATGATTGGACTTAGTAGAGTAAGTAGTATCGGTTCAATTAACTCAAATGAAACACAAAGTAATTTATTTAAAAGTTTTTATAATAATAATAATAATCATAAATGATTGCATAATTTTAATATAAATTTATTATTTATTGGTTCTTTTTAATGTGGCTTTTGGAACGTCATAGATTCGACTTGCTTCATTTAATCCGATATTTTTTTTCTCAAAGATTCTATAGCAAGTTTCATGCTTGTTTCATTCCAAGAACAATATTTTCTTTTGTTTTTCTCTGTTGACATTCTGTAACATAGAAATAAAATGTAGTTACAGTAAAAAGGTATGTATGTATATGTATGCATATATAAAAAGAAACAGTCGTATAACTTTGTTTATTAACTTTAATATTACATTTGCAATATCAATTATATTATAATAGTTAAATATATATTATAATAGTCAAACAGATAAAATTATATGTTAGTATTATACTAAGTGAAAATAAGTGAATGACTTCTAAGTTTCTTTGATTGGACCAGTCCAATGATGGCGTCACCATTGTGGTCCATTGATGGCAACAAGGTACAGGTAACAAACAGAATGAAAGCGGAAATCAAATAACGTGCAAAATTATGTTAAAATTTTATACAAGATATATTTACTATTCTGATTTACTTTAATAATACAAAAAGAATTATTACAATACTACTTACATCAGTTTGTAGATGACTCGATTTTTATATCACGGTCTCCGCTAACACAGGTGCCTACTTCACTACTTGCAACGCGTTGCGAGCAAACTGAGGTTTGGTAGGGGGATATCGGGCGCGGCACTGTTGCCAAGCAACGTTTTAAACTCCTTGTGACAATCATAGTTTTCGAAATAATTAGGTGGTCCAATGAAAGAGCCGGTCCAATGATCGCAACTCTCCCCTAATAGCTTCACGCTATATCCCGCACACAGCAGGGTAGGCAGAGGGAACCTAGTGTTAAGACACTCCGTTCCCCACTTTCCGCCGAATTCGGAGGCTTGCGTGTTAAGTGGCGGAACTTAACGCCGCACTTTACCTCGACACCAGAGCGAAGAAAATGGAAATATAATTTCCACTCCTCGAGTGGGAATCGAACCCACAACCAGTCGTTTACAGTCACACTCTTGTGCCACTGGGCCACGACTGGCCACTAATAAGTACTCATATAAAAATATTGTATTATCACCTGATTCTACTATTACATACATTTGTACACCTATGTGTACAAATTTTCTAGCCAGAAGTGATCGATTTTTATCTTATACTTCAGGTTTACTCAATCTATTGTCTACATTTTTATAAAGCGCTATTATATATTGTTATTAATTAAAAGCTTTGAAAGAAAGATTTACGTTATAAAACTTACAAAAATATTGAACTTCCATATTACATATTTGTTTTGATGACGTAGAATATTTAAATAAATACTTAAGGCTTTTATCCTAGGCAATGACTCTATAAGGTTTTACTATATTAGACTCTAGAAGTGCACATGGATTATTATTTATAACAGTTGTATTATATAATTCAGTCACAATCGGTTTGACGTTAGGTAAACAAAAAAAAAAAAATTAGTTAGCAAGTCAATCAGTTAGTGAGTGTGTTCTCTATATTAATGTAATCAGGTGACCCAATTTTTCGTCGTCGTATTAGTATGTAAAATTTGTTAGCAGACTCCGAAACCTTGTTTTAACTTCACATCTTCAAGCTTGTTCTTCATATAGCAGACCTGTTGGAAAGAAATACATATACCCTGTTAGAAAGAGAACCTAGTGTCAAGACACTCCACTTTCCGTCCAAAATTGACACACTGCATGTTTGGTGGTGGAATTCAATTCTGCACTTCGTCTTGCAGGAACAATTTAACGAAAATAATCTCTATTAGTGGGAATCGAACCCAACGCGTTAATAAATAATTGACTTGTAACTTCCTATGTGTAGAGTTCAATTCAGTTCAGTTGTGTGTGTATCAACATGAAAACAGGCGATATACATTTTTTTTAATTTGAAGCCTAAACTAAGGCTTTAAGCCTTAGTTTTAAGTATAGTCCCCGGCAATAAATAATGTACATCGATGCTTAGAATGAAACAGTCGGCCAGTTTCGGTTTCGTAGAGCGCTGTCTTTGTCACTCAGTTGATATGTGACGTTTCTCATTGTTATTATTTTAAGCGACGGAGATAACGCTCTACGATGTCGAAGCTAACCGGTTGTTTCATTCTAAGCATCGATGTGCATTATTTATTGCTATACTGAAATTGTGAAGGTACAGACCGTACGTCCGTAGAGTAATAAAATAGAATTATAAAAAAAACATTCCTAAGTGAAGATCGAACCTACAACCATTGCATTTATAGTCGAACACTACCCCAATGAGTCATAACGAGTTCAAGATTTAAACAACTAACACAGTTATTTTATAGTGCAGTGTAAAAACATCATCTGGACAATGTCTACAATAAAACGTATTCTACACACATATGTATTTGTCTGTCCGTTTTATAGCTTCACGCTTCTTCCCGCATAGTAGATTAGACAGAGAAAATCTAGTGTCAAGTCACTCCTCTTTTTTTCTTTTTTTTTATAAAAAGAGTTTTCTTCTCCACTTACGCAGCTCCGTGCCTTTCTTGTTCTGGATCTTGGTTAGATTTCCTTTTCTTTTATTTTTTTTATATTTCACGTTTTTTGTTCCTCGGTCAGTCAGTCACATGTATGCATTAGTATAGGAATCTTCATATTGGTTATATGGTTATCTTTATATTATTGGACGATTCTTTAGTTTAGATCGTCTCGCTGTCTCTGTATGAGATGGCCACTTTCATTCACTTCTCTTTACTCTCTGCTAAAATCCACAAGTTCTCCAATTTCTGTCAGAATTCGAGACATTGTGCGTTAAGTGGCGGAATTCAACGCCGTGCTTGTTCTTACCAGAGCAAAGAAATTGTTATTTTTCTTTTTTTAGCTTCACGCTGTATCCCGCATACAGCAGGGTAGGCAGAGGGAACTTAGTGTTAAAACACTCCGTTCCCCACTTGCTGTCGAGTTTTTTCGGCGCTTTGCCTCGACACCACAGCGAAGACAATGTAAATATTAACTCCTTGAGTGAGAATGGAGCCCACAACCAGGTGCGTTTACAATTACATTTGTGTGCCCCTGCGCCACGACTAGAGAAGTTATTGAATTTAATACAATTCTTCCCCTGAGTGGGAATCGAATGTGGTTTCGTGGGTTTTGGTATACAGTCAAATAACGCCCCACTGCATCACAATGTACACCTGGTTTTAGAACTTTTACGTATAATTAGTGAGGTTCACACAATCATGTCATAGAGGTTCTTTTGTTCGTTAATATTGAGTTCTCATTAAGTGATAGGTGTTATTTGCCGAATTGATAACTTGTGGCTAAATAGACAATTTGATTGATATTTAATATTTAAATGTAGATGTATTTCTTGTTCTTGACAGAAGTTAACTGATTTACGCTGTATTTCTGTATCACCATATCACCTTAATAAAATGTAAACAATAATGGTGCGAGTTTTTCAATTGTAATTATCTTCGTGTTCATACTCCGACTTGGCCGATTTTTGTATGGCTATGACCACAACCTTTTTTTAAAGGTGCTGAATCCGTCCTTGTACAGGTGACGTATTTTTTAAGATAGCCTTTTAATTAATATTGTTAAGTAGGCCTAAATGGTGCGGCCGGCTCTAAGACACATATTTCTGAACATGAAACTTCAACACGATCACTTTTAAAAATTTTAAGTATAATTTAGAAGAATCTCTTTCAACTACCGCTTATAATAGGAGCAGGTTTTCAGGTTTAATTGAAAACCGATGGTTGAAATGTTGGTCTAAAATATCAGATTACGCCGCTTGCACTACGCAAATTGGAAAATTGTTACTTTCTTTTTGTTTCTCTTATGGCAAAAGATATGGTTTATTATTATTATTTTAATCACGACATAAAGAAACAGTGCTTCTATCGAGTATTTTTTTTTAATTTAATAGATATGCAAACGCAGTACTTTCAGAGACACGATCTTCAGAACACGACTATAAAGACAGATAAACAAAAAAATATTTAATTTTTTTATATATAAATAGTAACTTACTTAAGTAATACTTAAATAACCTAATCCTGTACATAAAATTACATAAAACAATTTTCATAATTACAAAGAAAAGGAATGTTTGTTTCAGAACAAACGTCGGCGGGTTAGGACCAGCGAAAGGATAATAGAAGAATACCGGCATGTACAATACACATATAGCGCGGACTATGCCCACACTACGCACATCACGAAATTTTCCCGTAAACAATATATATGTTAATTTATTATTAATATATAAGTAGTATCAACGGTCCTACCAAATTTAGTACAAGTTTGAAAACATAACTTCGAAGGAGAGTGATTTTAAGATCCCTAAGGTTGTCATTTTGTCATTATTTTTCCACTTGGAAATGTGAGTTAAGTTATTTTCATTGCTTCGCTCTAGTAAGAAGACAGAGTGCGGTGTTAAGTTCCACCCCTTAATACGCTATTCAAATTACGGAGTGACTTGACACCAGGGCCCTCTGTCTATCCTGCAAATTTTTCTGACTGCTGAATATTTTAATTATTATTTAAATATAGGTACTTATTTATCGGGGCCAGTCGTATCGCAGTGGCACAAGCGTGTGACTGTAAACGGGTGGTTGTGGGTTCGATTCCCATTCGAGGAGTTTTTAATATTTCCATTTTCTTCGCTCTGGTGTCGAGGCAAAAGCGCGGCGTTAAGTTCCCCCACTTAACACGCATTGCTTCCGAAAGTTAGAAAAATATATATTATAAGAAATACATTTATGACTATTGTATATAAAACAATATGAAATTCATAAATTTTTTTATTTAATAAAAGTCATGATAACATTAAAGAGTAAAAATATTACATGCAGTAGGAATTTTAAATTTAAATTGTAACAATTGTCATTTTGACTGGTCTGGTGGGTCTAGTGTTAATCATTTCCTTCGAGTAATGACAAAATCAAACCGCAAAAAGCTTTCAAATCACTCTCCTGTAAAGTTGTGTTTCAGCAATTGTACCACTTTTCCTAGGACTCGTCGGTATATTAACAATTTACTAAAAACTAAAACCAAAGTAACAGATTCGATTCTTTGATTTGTAAATATTTATATCCGTCGTATAATATATCGTTATTTAACAATTTAATAGTAGTAGCACTGTACTATATACACTTGTTTATTTTTGTATATATATTCATTTATGTTGTACGTTAGTATATGTTTGTATATAAACTCTATATATTTATTTTTTTCTTGAATATTCTTCTATTTTCCTTCTACTACTATAGGTATATATACCGATATTTTACTTCAGTAATTGCGAAAGAGACACTCAGTGTGTATAACTATATAAGTAATGAGTATAACTATAGTTAACATTTTTTTTTATAATGGTTATATTCCTGTCCAAATATTTTTTATACAATTGATTTTATTAACTACAAAACTCAATGTATATAATAGAAAAGAAGCTTTTTACACAAAGCCAGGTAGTCCGAAAGAATGTTAAGACACTTCGTTCTACACTTTCAGCACGAAATCGCAACATTGCGAGTTAAGTGGCTGAATTCAATACCGCGCCTTATCTTATACCAGAACTTAAGGAAAGTAAATTAAATACATAATTCTAATGTTATTTTCAAGTGAGAATCGAACCAACAACCTTAGGATTTGTTAACTTAAAAATTTATAATTAGCGACCCGGTCACAACTTCACCCGTGTTCTCGGTTAAGTTAACCATTTTTAATTTTTCATACAATTTTTTGAATGCCAAACAGACAGACAGACACATTTTTCCATTTGTAATAGCAGTATGGATACATTTTTCCTGCAAAGCTCTAAGAAAACAAAACAGCTGTATTTAGGGTATGCCCTAAATACAGCTACGAAATTAATAAAACATTACTTACCTAGGCAAGCATCCTATTACCCCGTACCAGCACCCTTTTGAATTTGTAATTAAACCTTATATAGTGTAGTAGTAGTAGCATAATTGATTCGTTTTGGGTTACTAGTTCTATTTTTAATTAAAAAAAATAATAACTTAATCTTACGCTTTTTCCCGCATAGCGAGGTAGTCAGAGAGCAGCACTTAGTGTCCAGATACTCCGTATTCCACTTTAAATTAACTTCGATTAGGTACTTTTTTAAGACTTAATAAAGCTTATAAAATTATAAATAATGAAATATACAAATAACTTATAAACAACGATTAAATTAAATAATATATTCATCGAATTTAATAAAATCGAAAATTATAAGTATAAGCTTGTAAAGACTTGAAGCCGTCGTGGCGCAGTTGAACAGCGCTTTTACATTCAAAAATGATGGGTTCGATTCCCACTCACGAGTATGCCTATATTTGAATTTTCGTATCTTAACTCTGGTACCTAAACCAGAACGCGGTAATGAGTTCACTCACAAAAGTTATGCTGCAGAAGCAGCACCGTCATGCTTTCCTTTTATAAAACAATTATAAAATATATATTGTGAAAATTTTTTATATACCCATTTCCTTCACTCTGGTATCCACATATTTACAGTTAGACTGTAAATGCGATTTGTTGTGGGTTAAAGTCTAAATCGGGAAGTCTAAAAGTCTGTTTCACTATGGTACGATGGCCTCTAAATACATAATTTACATATCAGTGGCCAGTCGTGGCCCAGTGGCACAAGCGTGTGACTGTAAACGACTGGTTGTGGGTTCTATTCCCACTCGAGGAGTGGAAATTATATTTCCATTTTCTTCGCTCTGGTGTCGAGGCAAAGCGCGGAGCTAAGTTCCGCCACTTAACACGCAATGCCTCCGAATTCGGCGGAAAGTGGGGAACGGAATGTCTTAACACTAGGTTCCCTCTGCCTACCCTGCTGTGTGCGGGATACAGCGTGAAGCTATAAAAAAATGATATATTTAAAATAATGAAAAGAAACAAACAATGTAATTGTACTATGAAGACCTCTTGAACGGCACGTCAAACACTTCAACCAATTAAGCTTTACGTTTCCGCCTCTGTTGAATTTCTATACCGCTGTTACTATTGTTGTTAGTGCGTTGTAGTGAAAAATCTACAAATTTTTATTAAAAAAAATATTTAGTGGGAAAAGAAGTTTTCTCTACATAATTTTATTACATTTTAAAGTGTCATTTAAACTCTTAGTATTGGACTTGCTAAGTCACTTAAAAAATCTTGTTTGATAATGTTATTTTATAATAGAACGTAACAGCGATATGACGGACAATTAAAAAAATGGTGTTTGGATATACCTAATTTCTATGTGTAATTATTATTTTAGCGGCGTTAAGTACCGCCACTTAACACGCACCCCTCTGAATTCTGTGTGCGTCTGTGTGCGGGATACAGTGTGGAGCTAAAAAAAAAAGAAAAAAATATTATTTTACTACCGGCCCGCTCGCGGCTTCACCACGTGAACTACATAACTGCTTCGTCATATTGCAACTCTCTGGGGTGGATTTTTGAAAAACAAAGTAGCCTATATTTAGCTTTGGATTATCAACTATGCTTATTCCAAAATTCAATACAATCGGTCAAGTGGTTTATGTTGTTCATATAAACTTTCATTCCCTTCTTCAACCTTTAGAGGTTAATTTTTGAAAAAATAAGTAGTCTATGATTGACCCTGAATTATTTACTACTTTCATTCCAAATTTTAACTCAAACTAAATCAGACCAGTAGATTAGCCGTGAAAGCGTGACAAACAAACAGAGAGGCTTTCGCATTTATAATATAAGTATGGATGTGAAAAATAAAGAAAGGAGTGTTTTGACACTAGGTTCTCTCTAATTTATAAAAAGAATATTTGTTTTTTTTTTTAATCTGTTTACAATGCTATTTTATACGAAGAACTAAAAATCAGTCGAAATGAAAAAGTATATACATATGAGTATGTCTATAATTTAAATAAATTTTGTTTCTTTACGCTGTATCCCATGCGGGGTAGTCAGATAGAACGGAGCGCCAAACGCTACGGTCCCTGCATACTTCTTTCGCCTCGTCCAACTGTCAGCAACCTCTTTATACGTGCCCTTCCTCCAGTATCGTCGATACTGTGTTTTCGAAGGTCAACCGAGGTCTCCCCTTGTCTCTCTTACCTTTAAATAGATTTATATACAAAATTAAATTCATCTACGTAATTATATAATTTTATGTAAAAAGTGGAGAACGGAGAATCTTTACGTCAGTCTCTCACTACCATAATATGCTGAATAAGGCGTCAATCTAAAAAAGTTGGATAAGTATAGGTTATTTTAAAGTTTATTTTTAGCTTCACTTTAAGTTCATTTTCTGAACTCTGGAGGCATTGTGTGTTAAAAGACGGAACTAAACGCCGCGCTTATAATTGCGCGAAATATTAAATATTTTCCTTCCTAGAATCAAACCCACAACCAGTCGAGTTTACAGTCAGACATTATGCCCACTAGCCACGACTGGCCTCAAGTTATTTTAAGTTAGTATATTATATATTTCCAGAAAGAAATTAAAAGTTAAACCAAACGAATGGCAATACGTTACCGTTTATTTATTCAATAAATGTAACGCAATGACTCAGCATCCGGTTCAGTGTCTGTTCTAAAGAAAAGCTTGTTGGCCTTCCTATACATAATTAAGATGTATCTTCCTTATTTAACGTGAATTGATAGTGATAAATTACTCTGTGTTATCTACAATTTCCAGTCAGAGGAATGATTACACATATACCTATTATTTTCATATCTTCGTTCTGGTATTAAGACAAAAGTACGGTGTTAAACTCCGCCAATCAAGACTCTTTGTTTTCATTTCAATTAACATATTTTGTTTTATTATATTACTTTTGTACAAAACAATAAGACTAAAAATAATCAGTTTGACAAATATACATATTTTATTAAAAAATATTTTTTAAGCTAACATTAATTATTATTAATGGATCATAAAGGTTTTCAAAAATCCGTAGCTGATTTTTATGGTAAATTTACTGAAGATTTCATAATATTCCCTACGTTTCTTGTGCGATCAGTGGTTGCAGAGATATTTATGGTTAAAGCCAAAAAGATCCTTTTCCATTTAGAGTTCGATATCTCAGCGAGAAGTAGACATATAGAACTTTTATAAACATTAAGTTGAAGCTGGATAAACAAGTAATCCGATCAATATAGTGGTTAAGCTAAAAAAAAATCCAACTTTTCAGACCAAAAAAAGCACTGAAATAAATTCGAGTGTTTTTCTCTCTCCGTATTCATTAGAACAGAGCGGGACACGTCGCCTGAATTTTTTTTTCCTCTTAAGATTTCAAAACAAGAAATTTTTGCTTTAAAATGCTTGTTTTTCGATGCGACCATTTTTGAGTTCGTTGTGTTGTGAGTTCGATTCCTAATTGAGGAGTGGAAATATTTAATATTGCCATTTTCTACGCTCTGGTGCCGCGGTAAAAAATATTAAATGAGGATAACGAAAGCCCCCCTCCATTTTGAGGAAAATACTTTTTTATATAATAATTTTTTCAGCTAGTATATATTTAGCTATATGTTTTACCTACATTACGTAGTAGTTAGGGAGAACCTAGAGTTAAGTCATTCCATTCTCCACATTATATCTGAAATCAAAACACAGTCTTAATTGACGGAACTCAACGCCACGTTTCAAAAGTGCCAGAAAGAAAAAAATAAAAATAATAGTTATATATAATTATTACTCCGAGTAGGAATTGTAGATATTATATTCGATTATGCATATAAATATGTTTCCTGAGTTATTTATATATAAAAAGCACCTGCAATGTTTTCAGCTAATAATTTCAGTTCCATATCTTCTTTTGTCTGAAAATCTGAATCTAAAAGCAATTTACAGTCTATTTTACTCAGGAGGGAGAACAGTAAGCCAGTGTACGATTAAGAAGGGTCTGGGATGAATAAAAGATGTCACGCGTCGACCAGACATTGTCTCGCAGCATCCAATTATCATTAGTTCGTTGACCCCGTTTCTCTCGCTGTAGGATTTGCCCTACATATGTGTCTATTGTTTTCGAACTTGTATAATGTTGCTAGCTATTATTTTATGTAAAATGGATTCTGATTTTTTTTTCTTTATTTTACAGGAGATACGAAGGTTGTGGGTTCGATTCCCATTTGGAGGAATGGTTGTGTTTAAATTATAATTTGTATGTCCCCGCTTTAGTACAGTGCTTAAGACAAAGCGTTGATTTCTTTAATATAACCCGCAGTATGTTGGGTTCAGGCTGAAATTGAAGAACGGAGTGTCTTGACACTACGTCCTCACTGATTACCTTACTATGCGGGGAAAAAAATTGAACGTGTACTATTTTAACAAAGCGTGGCGTGACATTGTAGTATAGGAGACGGGATACTCTATCATTTCGTTAGGGAACATAATCCAAGTGTAATTAAATGTACATACACAGATATAATTTCATAGAATATACTTTTTCTGCTCAATTTCGCCTGCAAAGAATTGTTAATTATAAATTATATTGAGTTCCACCTTATATCTAGTATCTCATAAAAAAATGGAAAACGGAGTGTCTTGACTGTAGCCTCCCTACTAAACAGGAAAAAGGCCAAAGCTTTAGATTCACGCTGTATCCCGCACACAGCAGGGTAGGCAGAGGAAACCTAGTGTTAAGACACTCCGTTCCCCACTTTCCGCCGAATTCAGAGGAATTGCGTGTTAAGTGGCGGAACTTAACGCCGCGCTTTACCTCGACACCAGAGCGAAGAAAATGTAAATATTAAATATTTCCACTCCTCAAGTGGGAATCGAACCCACAACCAGTCGTTTACAGTCACACGCTTGTGCCACTCGGCCACGACTAGCCACACAAAGCTTTAAAGAGAGAATAAGTATCGAAATTGAAATAAAAAATAAAAATCTTAAAGATCTGCCTATCATAAGGTCGCACTTCACCACCTAGACCGCCTCTATCTCTAAATACTTGATAACTATTTCAACCACAAATAAAATTGCATAAACAAACCGAATAACACTTACTCGTACACGATAAAACGTGTAAAAGGGCTAACAGCAGGTGTCTTGTAAATCTTTCAACAAATCAAATGTTGGAGGAGTAAATGATGAAAAAAACTACGTAGAAAACATCTTATATATTTATTTTTATTGCGAGCACAAAAATAGTTAGCATTGATTTTATAAATGATAGTCAATTTATAAATTTGTAGGCGTTTATTTATCTATGGTTCCAATGAAGTCTTTGGAGCTATGTATTTTTTTTTTAATCTAGCATATGACGCACGTAACTACCTGTGGTTTAGATATATATGTGGAACATAATAAAATTGATATTTTAGTATATAAATATACATAAATATTTCGTTTTCTGAATACATTGTGGTGTAAACAGAGTAGAATTAGTAAAATATTACGGTATTCTGCAGTAAATCTCTTCCCATAAAGTGAATCCAGGAAATACTAAAGAGATTTTACTCGGCTGTGACACAGTTTGGTTCAGTCCTTTGTATATGGAGCTTCGAACGTGTTAGTTAAGCACTTATCACTTTACCAATGATGTCGTCATGATTAGTTAAAATCATAACGTTCTCAATTTTAAATATAAGAAAAATCGTTGTGTGTAACATTTTCCAACTGAATGATATTGGATGAAATTTAAGTAATAAAATTTCTCAGAGTGATTATTAAAAGACACCAGTCGTGATGTAGGTGTGACTGTAAACGCAACTGGTTGTGAGTTCGATGCCCAATTGAGGAGTGGAAATATTTAATATTTCCATTTTCTGCGCTCTGGTGCCGCGGTAAAAATATTAAAGGAGGATAACGAAAGTCCCCCTTCCCTCCTGTCATAAAATATCTGGTTTTCACGGCTTATTTAAATATCTGAAGATGAATATTTATATGAAAAATATGAACCGTTTAACTTAACCGAGATCGCTGACCGTTAGAAATACGAAGTAGCTACATAAATTTGTCTACTTCACGTGGGCGAAGCCGTGAACAGGTCGCTAGTATTATTATAAACTCAAAAATATTACTTTAATAAGCTTCAATTCACTTTACTCCCAGTATACCCACATCCTTACTCGTGAATCATGACGTCACAGCCCAGTTTATGGCCTTTTCATTACGCATACATCTCGTTCGTTACGGGTTCAATGCCAGTTCAGTCGTATATCAAATTGTGTTGGCCTGATACTGTTTTTCTTATCGCAGAGTTTAAGAATTTTCATGTATTGTTATATAAAGAAGATTAGTTATTTTTGTATTATAAATATGCAGATTTTAGGCTATTGTGGTTCAGTGGGACAACGTTTTGTTATCAACCGATTGGTTTTCGGTTCGATTTTTACTCAGAGGAATAAAGTTATTTTTATTATCCTATAGAATAAAAACACAGCGTTGAGTTGGGCCATTCTCAATAGACAGTGTTTCAAATTCGGGTGAAAAATTAAGAATAGAGGATTTTGGAACTAAGATCTCTCTGATTCTGTAATGCAGAAAAAGTATAAAGCCAAAAAAATGCAAATTTTAAATATTTAATTTAATATACACTCTACTCAAAACCCAAAATTATTTTCGTTTCTCCGCTCTGGTGAACTAAGTAAAACGGACCGTCAGGGTCCGCCCCTCAACACGCAATGCTTGGAAAAAATAGATTCAAACCCATTTTTCTTCATTTTTCTTTTCCCACATGGTAGAGTAGTTAGGGAGAACGAAGTATTACGATACTTACTTCCCTACTTTCCAAATTCAACTTCGGCAAAACGGAGAAATGGAAATAATTCGATTATTCCACTGAGTGAGAATTAACGTCACAATCAAATGTATTATAAATAATTAATGAAAAAACATGCCAGTCGTGGCCCAGTGGCACAAGTGTGTACTGTGCGCACTGTAAACGACTGGTTATGGGTTCGATTCCCACTCGAGGAGTGGGAATATTTAATATTTCCATTTTCTTCGCTCTGGTGTCGAGGTAAAGCGCGGCGTTAAGTTCCGCCACTTAACATGCAATGCCTCCGAATTCGGCGGAAAGTGGAGAACGGAGTGTCTTAACACTAGGTTCCCTCTGCCTACCCTGCTGTGTGCAGGATATAACGTGAAGCTATTCAATTTTATTTAATTTAATGAAAAAAGATTATTTCATAGAAAATTGTAAAACACAGTCATTTATCACTTCCTGTCGTAATTAAAGGGAACTTTCATGAAGTTGTAATAATTATTTCTAATGGCTTCATTACTTTAAGCTCGGGTATAATGAAAATATTTAGAATTCTTAATATATTTAATGTATTCAGAATGAGAGTCACTGACCTAAATAGAACTATATTTTAAACTAAACTACAAAGCGGTTGAAACTAATTATAAAGATGTAGTTATAACACGATGACGGTGTTGTGCACTACAACCTAGTTGTTATAACTGGGAATGGTAAAATCGATTTCGATTCTGCTCAAGAATCAATTCTTTGTTTAAACAACTTGATTATTAATTTCGATTCTTAGTTATTTGAATTCTCAATGATCTAATATTCTGATTCTTTTTGTTTGAAGGTAAGTTCGTAGAAAGTGGGGAGAAGGTAAGTTCTTTCTCCTAACTTTTGATATTTTATTTATTTATTTTTTTAGCTTCACGCTGTATCCCGCACACAGCAGGGTAGGCAGAGGGAACCTAGTTTTAAGACACTCCGTTCCCCACTTTCCGCCGAATTTGGAGGCTTGCGTGTTAAGTGGCGATACTTAACGCCGCGCTTTATCTCGACACCAGAGCGAAGAGAATGGAAATATAATGTCCACTCCTCGAGTGGGAATCGAACCCACAACCAGTCGTTTACAGTCACACGCTTGTGCCACTGGGCCACGACTGGCCACTACTGACTGACTGATATTTTATATTATTAAAAAATACTTAGAATGATATGTAATCTTTATTTAAAAAAGTTGATTGTTGAAATTGATTAATGGATTCCGAGACTTTAATTTTATACAACCGGAAAGGGAATTCTTCATCTTATTTTTCATGTTTGCATTATGTCTTCATCATGTTTCCATTCCAGTCCAAGAAATAAGACCGTATCTTTTTTTTAAGATGAATTTGAATTTGAACTCTGAGAAACGAAAATATTAGCGTTTAAATTTTAGTTTGACTACTATAAAGAGACTTTTTTTTCAAATTTGCGTATAATGTGGATGAACGGTTATATAAAGTACGGATTTTATATTAATATTTATAGAAACAATACTCATACTGTTACTAACCGGATAAATGAAAATATTTTTGAAATCATCAATATTCCACATATCCCACATATACATCCCTGTGTAAGGATCGAGCCCACATCCGTCTAGTCTAGAGAAATATGTAATAGATCGAGTACGATAAAATAAGTTAAAAAAACTGGCATAGCTAAATGAAATTATAAAAAATTGTCCTATAAAAATTTTACAAAAAGAGTAGAAACAAAAATGACCTTAATTATTTTAATATTTCATGATGTTTTCTGACAGTCATAGCAATTGGGGCAATTCGATACACTTCAGACCGAATTCAATACATTGCGTATCCATACTTATATTATAAATGGGAATGTCTGTGTGTTTGTCTGTCATGCTTTCACGGCTAATCTACCAATCCGATTTGGATGAAATTTAGAATGGAAGTAGTAACAATAACTGGGTCTAACATAGGCTACTTATTTTTTCAAAAATCAACCTCTAAAGGGTTGAAATAGGGGATGAAATGAAATGAAAGTTTATATGAAAAATCTACACCGCTCGACCGATTGTAATGGAATTTGGCATAAATATAGTTAATTATCCAAGGTTAAACATAGGCTACTTTATTTTTCAAAAATCCACCCCCGAGGGTTGCGATATACCGCAATAGTTATGTAGTTTACGCGGCGAAGCCGCGAGCGGGCCGCTAGTCTACTATAAGTCAACGCCGCGCTTTATCACCAGAGGGTAAAAATAATTAAACTATGACCATTCTAGTAAATGCGTAAGATCCACTGCGCCACCATGGCCTCTGACAAAGTGATGAAAATTATAAATAGATATTATAAAATAAGGAACGTTGAACGGTTACAGGTTAGTTTAAAAAGAGCGAGCGTGTGGAGATCAAAGTCAGTGCGTTCAAGGTCTTTGTTAATTTAGATATACTAAAATCGGAACTCTAGTGGAATAAAAATAATGTTTTTTTCACCGATACAGAAATATTAAGAAAAGATTTTTCTATTTTCCATTTTTCGTGTATATAAATTAAATTATATCTTCGCTTTTTTTTATTTGTCCTTTTTTTCTATATTTTCATTTAAAAAGTGTATTACTAGTTTACTTAAATAGTATTAAATTTTAGTCGTTCTATCGCAATACAATTCAATGGTATTGATCCTTATCACAAATTAATTACAGAAATTAAAAAACTGCTAAAGTGGTTTAATGAAATTAAATATCTTCCTTCACCTTGTATCCCGCATTCTACAGGATAGATAGAGGTAACTTAATGTTAAAACACCCCCTTCCCCAGTTTCCGCCCATTTCTTAAGGCGTTGCGTGTTAAGTGGTGGAACTTAACACCGCGCTTTGCTTGACATCAGAGCGAAAAAAATGGATATAATGAAATATCAAATATTTCCTTTCCTCGCGTTGGAATCGAACCCACAACTGGCCTCAGTCAAATTCCGTGGGTATAGAACCCACAACTCCTACACTACGCATCTCTCATCAATATATAAAATAATCTTTGTTAATATTACTTTCATTACATTATATGCAATGAATGAACAGAACTAGTTACGTTTTCATTTTATGAGCCACGTGCCTCCAATAGTGATACAGGAACATTACTATGAAATAAAGATTAGAGAATTAGCCATAACAATAAATTAGAATCTATTATAACAACCATCGTGGCGCAGTGCTACTGCTGTTATCGTGATTGATTTTGGGTTCGATTCCCACTCGATGAAGTGATCGAAATTGAATTGCTTTCATGTTTTAGCTTTACTGAACAAGACAAATCGCGTCAAAGCCTCCGAGTTCGGCGGAAAGTGGGGAATGGAGTGTCTTAACACTAGGTTCCCTCTGCCTACCCTGCTGTGTGCGGGATACAGCGTGAAGCTGAAAAAAAAATCGCGTTGTTGAGCTCCGACCCATAACACGCAATGTCTCAAATTCGGGTGGAAAAAGGAAAATAAATGTTAGGTTCACAAGAACAAGCTGCTAGTATTATCAGCAACACCTCAAAGATGACTTCCACAATGCGCTTGCGTTAGCGTTTAATTTGGTTTTCTGGTACACATATATTTTAAGAAATACTTCTCTTAGTGCTTCCCTACACAAAAATAATCACGTCACATTTCAACATTCTTCGTGAATTACTTTATACTGTGTGTTGTCTGTCAGTCACTAAGTAACAGAACCGTTTTGCTATCACATATTTATGTATTATATACGTATAGGCCAGGGGTAAGCAAGCCGCGACCTAAGAAGTATCATTTCGGTCCGTTACAAAATTTCAAAATTTAAATAAGCTCATTGCTAACAAGGTTGCTAACCCCTGGTGTGTTGAAGACAAATCTACTTTGCTACACGTGCTTCTTCTTTAGAGTATACAGTAGTTCTTTAGAGTCTACATTGAGTAATTGCAACCGTTAATTGTACATAGATTTACTAGAAAATGTGTGATAGAGATGAATTAAAAACATTATTTGTATAGAGACCATGAAACAAGAATTGAAACCCTCGTGAAACCCAAACACATTGACAGGGGTAGCCCAGTAAGAATATATATTAATCCTATAATATTAGATTGTTGGGATGACGTCCGTGATAATCCTAAGTTCCTACTCAGAACAATGATTATATATATATATAAATAAAATATTTAGTTAATATTTTTTAGAAACCATTATAAATAGATATCTTCAAGAGATAAGTCCACCTTTGTCTACTAAATGTCTGTTAATATTTCTCATGTATAATTTTAAGTGCAATAAAGAATATATAAAAAATTGTATACGGCTTTACGCACGATTTACGTTATTTAAAATAGTAAATGTTTTTCTATTGGGTAATATTTTTTAAAATTTGTTAAGACCACTTTTAATATCGTAAAACCATATTTAATAAACACTCTCCAGTGTGCATAATCCGGTATGTCATATTGCGCCACTCAAAAATCAAATTCTTGTACGTAAGATGGAGAACGGAGTGTCTTGACACTACGAGAGATAGATTAGTGACGCCAGTAAAGTGTAAATATAAATACCTATATCTCTATAAATATAAGTGTGTCTAAGTAGAAGAGGTGCCAACTGCCAAGGCTATGTAGTGTTTACCAGATACCTATTTACGATACCAACATTGTTTATTTAATTTCTTAAAACAGTTTCCTGTTTATAATAGTTGAAATGAAAACTGTATTTTAATTCATTAGTTCAAGGCATATGTATTTGAAATATTCTGGGATTAGGGCTGGTGCCTCTGTCGCTGGGCAGCGTCCCGTAAAAGGCGGGTAACCCAGTAGCTTGGTGGTAGGAGATTCGTTCTCCGACTGGCTCGCGACCAATATCATGTCAAAGACGAATCGCCAAACATCTGATGATGTGTTCCGGTTCGATGGTATGTAGACCAGCTCTCCCTATTCCCACCATCCCCATCCTTATTTCCTCTTTTCCTCCTCTCCCCTTGAGGTCGGCAACGCATCCATAACTAATGTTGTGGATGTCATGTTGGCGTAGGTAACTACTTACCATCAGGAAGTCCTTCTGCTCGTTTGCCCCCCTCTCTTTAATAAAAAAAAAGTATAATAATTGTTATACAATTTGTAGTAAGTGCTATCGTGTCATTTTTTTATTTATCTTCACTTTACTCGCGAAGCATAATTGAGTCACAGACAGGTCTTGGTGCTAAGATATGCCTATTTTAGATTATATTAAAGACAAGAATTTATTTCCCGAAAAAAAAATCATATAATATTCTAATAATTCAAAATTTAAGATTGAACTAGAGAAAAGTAAAACATGTAACTTTTAATGTCTGCCTGTCTCATACAAGAAATTATTTGTACAATAATTTCTGTACACGTATCAACAAGTGACGTAAAAATTCTCCTGACACTTTTCTCCACTTTACAGCCATTTTTAGAGACATTGCGTGTTGACTGGTGAAACTTAACGCCGTGTTTTGTCTTAACAGACAGAAAACATACAAAATGGAAGAAAATTATTTATACATAACCACTACCAAATGGGAATCAAGCCCTAAGCAATACATTTTTTTACATAAAAATTTGTTACGATATATATAATAATAATAATAATTACTAAAAACCATTGTTCACTCTAGCGACACTCGGTGACAGCCTACTGAAGAGTAACAAATGTCAGCGCGTGTGACGTATTACGTTTTTCCTAAATATATTGACCGGTTTCTAATATTTAATAATTTTAAATATTTTATAACGTTATTTTTTTTTTTGACTTCACGCTTTATCCCGCACACAGCAGGGTAGGCAGAGGGAACCTAAGTGTTAAGACACTCAGTTCCCCACTTTCCGCCGAATTCGGAGGCTTGCGTGTTAAGTGGCGGAACTTAACGCCGCGCTTTACTTCGACACCAGGGCAAAGAAAATGGAAATAGAATTTCCACTCCTCGAGTGGGAATCGAACCCACAACCAGTCGTTTACGGTCACTCGTTTGTGCCACTGGGCCACGACTGGCCACAATAACGTTAATAATATCATTTTTAGCTGTATTTCGTTTTAGTAAATCATTTGTTGTACAATTATTTTGTTTTTAGTATATCATTTTATCCACATCGACACGTTTATCTATGGTATTGTTAACAAATCAAAATTTTTTTTTTTTAGTTTTATATTTATTTTGAATATTTTAATAATATCTTACTATTTTAGAAAAATAAACTAATTTGATAGAGAAAAGAGGTCGCTGTGAAAATAAACTATTTAATCTATTTTACGGTTTAAGAATTTATTTATTTCTCATAAGAATATTACATTCACTTACTGAGAAAAAAAAACATTATTACATGTCATGCCATCCAGCGAAACTTACAGATATAATGTATATAAAAAATCTATTTTAACCCCGATATTTTAATAAAAATAACAAATGACAACCCTAATTACAGAATTAAAAACGTTAAAGACACATATCACATCATAAAGCGGATACGATTATTACAGTTTGAAATCATTAAAATATTTCAACATGATTTGTAATGTACGTTAGTTTTATTTTAGATCAATTAAATATAGGTAGTGTAAATAATCAGCGTTAAGAAAATATACGCATATTACTTATTTAAAAACCACGCTTTACACCACAAAGCAGAATAGTTAGAAAGGAAACCTAGAGTCATGACACTCCGTTCTCCACTTTCCATCTTATGACGGAAAGTGGAGAACGTTACTTTATAGTAACATTTCGTATTGAATGACGGAACCTAACGCTGTGCTCTGTCTTGCAAAAGCATTTAAATTAGAAACAATTAAATTATAGTCAACAAGGTGAAAATATACGCTCAAATTTACTATAAAAATTCTTCTTTAGGATTAAAATTGCGATTAAAAAATATGTGATAATAATAAATGTGCAAATTACGCTCCGGCCAAGTTTTAAAATAGAACGTATAAGTCATTATGTTAAAGAATTCTCTTCGATCGATATAATATATAAATCAATTATAAATATATCTAAGTCCGTAGATATTAATTATCTACTAATAATTAATTATTAAAGTTTTTCTTGCAGTTGCACGCTTTTACCCGCAAAGCGGTAGTTAGGGATAACTTAGTGTACAAACAACTATTGATAGGTGTTGTTGTTAGCTTCACGCTGTATCCCGCACACAGCTGGGTAGGCAGAGGGAAACTAGTGTTAAGATACTCCGTTCCAAGCTTTGCGCTGAATTCTGGAGGCATTGCGTGTTAATTGGCGGAACTTAACGCTGTATTTATCTTGACACAAAAGGAAAATAAAAGGTATGGGAAATATGAAATATTTCCTCCTCGAGTGGAAATCGAACCCACAACCAGTCGTGTTTATAGTGAGACTGTGTGTGTGCCTCTGCGCCACGACTAGCTTCAAATCGCTATGTGACACTGAAAAAAAAATACGATACATTATCTCTAGATATATTTGCAAAATTATTGAATAAATGCTAGAATATATCTGTAGAATCGACCTTTAATACAGTACATTTGTCAGTAGAAAATAACGTGGGAGGATTTGAAATAAATATTTTTATATTCTCGTTGACAGTTTAAGCAAATGAAGATGTATTTTTAATTTATAAATTGTAATATAAAAGTGACGTGGCAGTGGCAGTGGGACAGCGTGTGACTGTAAAGCGATGGTTATGGCTTCGATTCCCATTCGGGGAATGAACATATATATTTCATTTTTTTTAGTTCTGGTGCTTAAGATAAAGCACGGCGTTGAGTTACGCCACTCATTATGCAATATCTCGATTTCGGGCGGAAAGTGGAGGACGGAGTGTCTTGACACTCCTTTTAAAAATCGTGAAGGTGCACTAAACTAAGCTAAACGGAAATATTTGTAATAACTTTCAGTTTAGAATTCAGTAAACAGAAGTAAGTAATGAGACGCTTATAAAGTATTATGTTAAAATTTAATTTATTTTAAATTTGAAGCCGTCGTGGCGCAGTTCGGCTACGATTCCTACTCGCGGAAATGATTATTATATGATGTTCATTTGTCCGTTCTTACAAGAACACTAGATACACCTAAGGGAAAGGCACGGCGTTAAATTAACCACCATTTAACCATACTTTTCCCATCTTTTCAAAATGTTTATTAATCTCATTCTATTAATACTTTTATCTACACCCTACACACAAGCTTTAGGAAAGTTTTTGTGACATATTATTTATAATTACGACTGAGTATTATATATAGTTCGGCAAATATCCAAAGTTTCATTAAAATTCTTTTTATATTTAAATGTGACTTGTTAGATAACAAGTGATAACATTTTGTATGCTGCTGAACGTATAATTGCCATTAAAACTTATTATAAGCTATAAGTATGCTCATTTCTGATTAATATTTCCATTTTCTTCGCTCTGGTATCGAGGCAAGGCTCGGCGTTAAGTTCCGCCACTTAACACACAAGGCCTCCCGATTCAGCGGAAAGTGGGGAACGGAGTGTCTTAACACTAGGTTCCCTCTGCCTGCTTTGTGCGGGATTCAGCGTGAAGCTAAGAAATAATAATTCTAATCAAAAACAATAAAAAATCCATATCACGATCTTAAGTTCTGTCACTCAACACACAATGTCTCGAATTTGGGCAAAAAGTGGAGAAAAGTGGTCTTGACACTAAGTTCTTTCTGCCTTGTGGTATAAAAACTACTTGTAGCTGACTAATACCTAATCTTATATACCATAAGATTAGGTATATAAGATCATGTATTAGTCAGCACATGTTTTTTTTTACACTAACACTTCAGTATACAGAGAAGACAATCAAAACATAATGTTTTTTTTTTCTCTTTATTATTCAAATGCAACCGACTCGAGTCCCGTATACTTTTCTGCATTTTTTTCTTTTTCCGTTTATGATTTTTTTTTAATTTATTTTAACGAGTGAGTGCACTCGGTCACACGTGTTTTGTGTTTCGTAGAGATTATTTCATTTGGTTGTGTAATAGAGAGACTGTAGCAGTCCGTCAAAGAGTCAGGCCCGCTGGTTGGTGGGTCACTGTCCTCCTCTCAAGCAGTGCAGAACATAGCGTTTAGGCACTCCATCGTTGACTTTAAAATTAAAAATTAAATTAAATAGCTTCATGCTATATCCCGCACACAGCAGGGTAGGCAGAGGGAACCTAGTGTTAAGACACTCCGTTCCCCACTTCCCACCGAATTCAGAGGCTTGCGTGTTAAGTGGCGGAACTTAACGCCACGCTTTACCTCGACATCAGAGCGAAGAAAATGGAAATATAATTTCCACTCCTCGAGTGGGAATCGAACCCACAACCAGTCGTTTACAGTCACACTCTTGTGCCACTGGGCCACGACTGGCCACTATATTGTTGACTTTGTGCAATGTTTACAGATAGCGGAATTAAACGCCACGTTATGTCTTATCAGACTGGAAACATAACCATCTCATTTACAGACTTTTATCCACTAGGTACGTTAAATTAACGTCTTTACATGGCATTACTAAAAAAATCAATAACAAACATAATTATAAGACGACTTGAAAGCTTTACTAAAATCTCAATCTATTTTAAAATGTGCGGAATTTTTTTCACTCAGTATCTAGCAAAATGTTTACATGTAAAACATAAACACGCTGTATAAATAGATGTGTTTAGAAACATTTATACAGTACGCTTAAGTTGTTAACGTAGTATAAACTGGACTTGCGAATACGTAAGACTTTACTAATAACTAAATAGTTGTAGATGAGTCCCTTAATATCGCATATTGCGATATAAAATATAGTTTTGTATATAATTATTACCAAAATTTAAATCAAGACAAAGATTAAACGCGTTTATACTGACATTATGGAGACAAAGTAAATAATTATACCATTTTATATGGTGAAACAGTGGAGAGAACTAGTAATATTTATAATAAAACTTATAACTAGGAACCGCCTCTTTGCTCTGCATGGCGGGAAGAGCTAAGCGAAGTACATATTTAATGTTATTACATATTAAAAAAGTTCGAAAAGCAAACTCTAATATAACACAACGTTCCACAGCCTAAGTCTATGGGCACTTTTTGACTTTTTAATTACCATTTATTCAAAAACTACAAATACAATTTTCAATAAAAAACTTCACAGCACACAGTACACTGTGCTCGATATCCCTACCAAATTTCAGAGGTCTATTACAAATAGCCCAGGAAGAGTTAAACCATAACGACACACACTTTTGACTAGTAAGAGCTTCGCTTCGCTCAGCTCAATAAATACATTGAAGATCCATTAAATCAACAAAATAAATATATAGTACACTTTTAAAATACACTTTTGCCTAAAGTGGATTTATTATCCCACTTTTCACTCTCCATTTCGTATTATCTTAGTTTCAGCGATTCAAAATGAGATTTTACCGGAATGTATAACGTTAAATCAGTACTTAACTGTAACATAAATATTATTAAACGTGCAAAGCTTTTAAGTATTGAGCCAAAATATGAGCTTTTTAATTTAATTTTAAGTACTTACGATTTACAACTTACAAGCAATCCATGATCCACTAAATGCTTCAAGAAATGAGCAAATAGTATTGAAAACATATTATTGATAAAGTAATTATGTATACGAGCCTCTTATGATAATTCTTTCTTCACAACGTTCTTAGTATTACTTTTGAAAAGTTTAAATATTTTAAATTTATTGTATAATATTAATGGCTATCAAATTATTTAATTGAAGATTTTTTTTTTTGAGAATGTAAAATAAATATGAATATTATTGAGCATTGCAGTATAAAAGTCTAACTATAAGCATTTAAATATTTAAATATTTTTAAAGTGTTATTCCACTCTTAGGAAAATTGAAAAAGACATTTAAAGCCACTGAGCTCAGTGGGGAGAGCGCCTGAACTGTATTCAGGAGTCGCGGGTTCGAATCCCGCTGCGTTCAAATTTTTATACGTTTTCTTAAAATGTCTTTTATAAACAGATTTTTTTTGGATTTGATTTTTTTTTAGCTTCACGTTGTATACCGCACACAGCGGGATAGGTAGGGAACGTAGTGTCACGACATTCCGCTCCCCACTTTCCGCCCTATTTGGAGGCATTGTGTGTTAAGTGGTGGAACTTAACGCCGCGCTTTACTTCGTCACCAGAGCGAAAAAAATTAGAACATTTCCACTCCTCGACAAGGTCACTCAACACGAAAGTCTCACAGAAAAACAAACTACATATTTAAACTTTAATATAAGTGATAATATTATGATGAAAATAGTAAAGTTTGCTTTTTGCTAAGAATTTGCAAAATTATTTTTAAATGATGTATCTATAAAACTCAAGTAGGTACAATGTTTTGTGAATTCTACCAAATAGATTGGTGGATTGTAAAAAAA
The DNA here is from genome assembly GCA_019049465.1 of Dryas iulia moderata. NCBI lineage: Eukaryota > Metazoa > Arthropoda > Insecta > Lepidoptera > Nymphalidae > Dryas > Dryas iulia. The sequence goes on from CM032438.1 coordinate 7,472,155, forward strand.
ATTTTCTCAACTCCATGGCGATGAGGAATAATCGTTTAAATTGAAACTTCCCATAGACATTAATTAAGATATACTTCACTCAATATGCAAATGACACCCGGAAGCGCAGCGAGTCAAAATTGAGGGTGTGATGGCGCCCGTAGTAGGTTGACCTCCCAAAGTTCAACTTCTAACCTATAGAAAATTTGACTAAAATTTAGGAATAGACTCAAAATATTCAATTTAAATCTTTAAAAATCTATGAAATAGTCTACATTTATCATATAAATGAAAACATTACTTACAAAATTACATATAACATTCTCAACTAAAAAGCCAGGTAAGTATTTAATCTAATTTATATGAATAAGTACGCTTCAAGCGTTTGAATGCGCGAGCTTTCATACTTTAATTTAACTTTAGTACAAAACTTTGTGTAAAATCGCTGAAAACCGGCAAGAGAATAAGCTCATATAAAAGAGAAGGCTTAAAAGCTTATCAAAAATTGAATTCTAGATTAATATTATAAAGTTCTATTATTATTTTTTTTTTGTTACAGGGTTTTATTTTATATGTTTACGTGGGCTATCTATGGTAGGGTCAGTAGGACAGTGTATTCTTAACGCGACGGTGGTAAGTTCGATTCCCAATTGAGGCATTAATTATGTAAATTTTTTTTTTTAGCTTCACGCTGTATCACGCACACAGCAGGGTAGGCAGAGGGAACCTAGTGTTAAGACACTCCGTTCCCCACTTTCCGCCGAATTCGGAGGCTTGCGTGTTAAGTGGCGGAACTTAACGCCGCGCTTTACCTCGACACCAGAGCGAAGAAAATGGAAATATAATTTCCACTCCTCGAGTGGGAATCGATCCCACAACCAGTCGTTTACAGTCACACGCTTGTGTCACTGGGCCACGACTGGCCACTGTTGAAATAATATACATATTTCGGGTCTGGTGCCTAAAACGAAACGTGTTGTTGAGTTGCCATTAAATATTTTAATTTTAGGCAGATATAAAGAGCGGAGTGACACTGGGTTCTCTCTGACTCTCCTGTGCACAACACACAAAGTAACACTATATTAAAACTAGAAAAAAAAACTATATCTATGCTGAAAAGGAACTCGATTTCCATACCTCTATACTTCTTCCATCCTTTACAAAGTCTTTTATATTTAAGTAATTGTCACCCACGATTATATTACACTAGCATTTTGCTCTCCTACGCCATGATAACGGCATACTACTTCCCCTTGTACACTTCTGTAGTAAGCAAATAGAACTTGTACAGGAAAAACAAAATTTTAGCTAAATACTATATGGGATGAAATGGTAAGGTTACAATCCATATATCTGAGGTCACCGTGGCGCAGTGTGACAGGGTATAAGCAATATTTGTGGGTTCGATTCCCATTCGAGGAATTTAAATTTGATATTTGAATTATATATTTTCATTTCTCCGCTGGTTTTGTTTTGCTAGACAACGCACGGCGTTGAGTTCCACTACTCAACACGTAAGAAGGTTGGGGCGGAAAGTGGAGAAGCTTTCCGACGATAGGTTTTCTCTAACTATCTGCATGTATTGTATACGGATAAAATCAAATACAGAAAAAAACTTGAAAACGAATAACGAATATAATACATGTTTACACAAACATAAAAAATATAAAAAAAATATAATAAATTACTGTATAAAAGAAATATATTATCCACTGATTTTCTTGTAAACTTCACGTTAACATTAACGTTAACGCTAGCATAAAAAAATACACAAGAAATAAAATAAATTATTCTATAAAAGAAATATAGTATCTATCCACAGGTGTACATTCCTATAAGCTTCACCTTTGAAGTCGGTTTGAATAGTAAGAATCTTTGCGTTCCTATATATCATAGAAATCTTGAGAACAATAAAAAAAATACAGTAGAAGATGAGTGTTATTCATCTAACTTATCGCTAATTACCCTGCAAAAGATACATTTTTTATAACAAAAAATGAATATAAAACCACTTGTTAACGCTAACATACAAAAATACACAAGAAATTCAATAAATTATTCCATACATGAAATATAGAATCCACATATACATATATAATGTATACATTCTTTTAAACTTCACCTTTGAAGTTGGTTACAGTAGTCCGAACTAGAGTAATAATCTATACCTAACTATACATTATAGAAATCCTGGCAAGAAACGATAGAATATTGTTGTTATTCAACACTCCATTTCTATTCAAGATATTTCATAGGTTTGGACGGAAAGAATACAGCGCATTTATTAGTTACATTGAGTTATTTTTAATTACCCTGCTAAAAAAATTGTGATACTTCCTCCTTCCTTTTACTGTAAAAAAAAGATTTACAATATGACAAACTCGTGTAACTGACAATGATAAAAATCAAAATAAAAAATAACGTTTGATTATTTAAAAGAAAAAACGAATATAAAACCACTTGTTAACGCTAGCATAGAAAAATACACAAGAAATACAATAAATTATTAGTATTCACAAATATACATTTTTGTAAACTTCACCTTTGAAGTCGGTTACAATGGCCTGAACTACTACTAGTAACAATATAGGTAACTATATATCATAGAAATCTTGGCAAGAACCGTAGAAGATGAAATCAATTCAAATTTTAGCTTTGAAATGTAAATTATTTTATGATTCATAAACATTTTATAGTGTCATATAGCCACTGTGTAATTGTTTTGCTAAGTGGTCACAAACGGAACGGCTGTTACGTAATGTTGGCAAGTGGACAGATGTTGATCGTATAGTTTTAGTTAACGTAACCTATGAGCTGTTATCAAGTTTTTTTAATTTAAAAAAAAATTAATTAAAGTTTCACCTGCGTTTTTCTTTAAAAAAACACTTGTGACCTTCTTTTTTTTTTTTAGCTTCACGCTGTATCCCGCACACAGCAGGGTAGGCAGAGGGAACCTGGGAACCTAGTACTAAGACACTCCATTCCCCACTTTCCGCCGAATTCGGAGGCTTGCGTGTTACGTGGCGGAACTTAACACCGCGCTTTACCTCGACACCAGAGAGAAGACAATGGAAATATTGAATATTTCCACTGCACGAGTGGGAATCGAACCCACAACCAGTCGTTTACAATCACACGCTCGTGCCACTGGGCCACGACTGGCCACAACTTGTGACCTTAGCAACATGTATGTCAAGTGTACGGTTGTGGATATTTCTAATGCAATATTTTGAATAGATTTCCACACTGTTGCATACAAAATGCGCCTTACTCTTCTCCTCTTATTAATTTGTTATAAGCCACTGAAAACGAAAAAGCAAATTGTCCTTTTCCGTAAACGGAAAAAACATCGTTGTTTTCCGTTTTTCATTTCACATATTGGTATATTTAATTTAAAGCGATTCCAAACTGACAACTTTTGTATAGAATACCACATATTAAGCAGCTCCACATTTCCACCCAATGCCAAGACACTCCTCTCTCTATTTTTATAAATCGAAACATTACGCGATGAGTTACGGTAATGTTATAAATTGTCTCAGATACCAGACATGGACAATGAAAATGGTTTAAATATAATTATTTCTATGAGTAAAAATTGAACCCCTAGCTAAAAATGGCGTTTAGAGTCCAACTTTTCCCACTGCGCCACAATGGTCTCTTGAACACCAATATTTAAAAAAAAGCTATATAGTTTTTCACATTACCGATATATTTATGTATTCTTGTTATAAAGACTAACTTTTGCAGTGTTCTTACATATAGCAAAATCCTAGAATTGAAAATATTTTTTATTATTATCGCAAGCTTAAAACAGACTCCAGTACACAACGACTTAATTAAACTACGATGAAAATGGTTTAATTATAATTATTTCTCTGAGTGAAAATTGAACCCCTAGCTAATGGCTTTTAAAGTTCAACTTTTCCCACTACGCCTTAATCGTCTCTTGAACAACCAATATATCCTTGTTATAAGGACTAACTTTTGCAGTGTTCTTACATATAGCAAAATCCTAGAATTGAAAATATATTTTTTAATTATCGCAAGCTTAAAACGAAAGTAAATAATAACGACGAGTACGACTCCAGTACACAAGGACTTAATTAAACTACGATTGACCTTGGCTTATTTTAACTTTATCCTTTTATTCCTTATCTATTTTATAACGATATTAAAAAAGGATTTACACAAAAATTTCTCACCATTTTTTTATAATTTTAGCCAAAACATTAACCATAATAATTGAAAAATACGTTTCACATTTTTAGAGTGTTATTCCACACTTAGGAAAATTGAAAAAGACATTTAGAAAACGTATAAAAATTTTGAACGCAGCGGGATTTGAACCTGAGCAATACTCAGTGGTGAGAGCGCCTGAACGGTATTCAGGAGGCGCGGGTTCGAATACCGCTGCGTTCAAATTTTTTATACGTTTTCTAAATGTCCTTTTTGAAAAACACGTTCTTGACATTAGCACAGAGAAGGGTAGTTTGAAAACACCTAAACCTATTAACAAGATACTTATTTGACCATTTTCCATCCTATTTCATAATACTGCTAGTAGATTAGCGAAACTTAACGCCGAGCTTTATCATTTCAGAGTAAGATAATAAAAATAATTTTAATAGTAATTTCTCTATGTGAGGATTATATGTACTTATTAAGTTATTGCAGTGTCCATCGATAGTTTAACCTTAATTTATTCACATTTAATTAGAAATAAAATAATCATAATATCCACTTTGAGTCAATTTCTTTTTTTTTAGATTCACTCTATATCCCGCACACAGCAGAGTAGACAGAGGGAACCTAGTGTTAAGACACTCCGTTCCCCACTTTCCGCTGAATTCGGAGGCATTGCTTGTTAAGTGGCGAAATTTAACGCCGCGCTTTACCTCGACACCAGAGCAAAGAACCACCCCTCGAGTGGGAATCGTACCAGTCGCTTTACGGGCCCCAAATCATAATAAATTGAACCAACGTAAATCATCTATTAACTATTTCAATACTTACAAGTACTTTCTTTGTTTATTAGTGTGATTCATCTTGGCAGTCCTTTTTAATTGACACCTCATATTATTAATCGTTTTATATATAGAACATGATTTTAATTAGTAGTATAAAAGAAAATATATTTTCAAATACAGTCATTGTATTGAACACTTTAAAAGAGTTCGGTTTTAAATTAATTACGTTAAATATTGTCTTCTAGTATAGTAATTCAGTGAATCTAAGGAGAAGTGAAGGTGGTACCGTCAAAATATTAATGGTAAGGTATTGATCCTATACTTTATTCACTTTATTTTATTCGTGTTATGTATATTTTAGGCCATTGTGACACTGTGGCACAAAATGTGCCTGTAGACGCGAAGATCGTGGGTTCGCTCCCAGCTCGGGAAAATGGTAATATTTAGATTATTTCACTTTCCCTTTTTGGTTAGTCCAATTTGCAATAAAAATGTAGCTTTAAGTTCCTCCATATTACAATGCCTAGTTATCGGCAAGCAGAAAACAAAGTATAAGTAACTAAACCCTAAGACAATCAACACGACGAAAACTCAAAGTTGAAATTTTTATTATGGTAACATTAGTTAGTGCCCCTTTGGCAATTTGTGCTATATTTATTTTTTCACATACATATTAATGGCAGGTTTGAATCGGGCAGATACATACATACAAAATGTTCGTATATCCCTTTCTGTAACAGCTTGATGACATTACGACATTTGCCACCCAACACTTGATATCTTTAAATGACCACAATACAAAACATTTATATGTTATTTATATGTAACATAGATTAAACGCTACAACAACGAGATCAGTGGCACTTTCTGACAGTAATCACGATTGTTTATAGGTTCGATTTCCACTCGAGAAATAATCGTAACTTAACAATTTTCATTTCTCCGCTCTGGTACCGAAGACAAAGCGCGAAAAAACCTAAACCTATTAACAAGATACTTATTTGACCATTTTCCGTCCTGGAAGACAAAGCGCGGTGTTAAGTTCCGTCGCTAAACACGTAATGTTTCGATTTCGAACGACGACAAAAAAACAGCTTGTCTTCAGACTAAACTCTCTGAAGACCCTACTATGTAAGAAAAGAGTGAAGCTTTATAAAAAAGCTACAATATGTCTTCAACATTACTTCATTGAATTCCATTTCACTCGCCCCTCACTAGAAGTTCCAATAAACGGAATTGACTTAAACATAAAACATACAAATTTTACATCGACCCTCTGATAGACGTTCCAGTGACTTGTGGCGAGACGAAACTATTTCCATCTGGCTAGAATAGACATGCTGGAATGTAGGTCGGAGCTTCGCCATATTTGTTTTGTTTATTTAACCCTTGTACAACAATAGCTTTGCAGCTTGCAGATACTAGCTTTAGCAGCTTTAGAGGAGCTTATGTGTGTCTAAAAGTAGATAAGTTTTATACCTTTACGTTCTTCCTGTATGCAGGGTAGGTAGTGGGAACTTAGAAACCAATTTTTCGCTCGAATTGAAGACATTGATTCTTGAGTGGCATAATACTTTCTTAACTCTTTGTCTTTTCACTAAAAGAAAGATTGAAAAAGCATTTAATCATTTAAACATCGCGCCTACTGGGAATTAAACCTATAACCCTACACAATGCGCCTACATAATGATAACCACTAATCGGACAAGTTTAATTCATGAGGGCAAAAGCTCTAATTCATATAAAACTTAAATTGCAGTGGAATTTGAAGCCACGCTTCTTGGAAGCTGACACTTTTTTTCCGTATAAGCAACTAAGCTATTCGTTGTAATTTTATTATATACAAGACTTCTTCTTCGAATGTACTAAAGAATATTAAGTATTTTACTGTAGAGATTGGAATGTGATTAATTTTTGCGTAATTTATATTTCCCTTACTCATTCATACATATATTGAGAATAATATATGTATGTTGTATATAGAAATATACAACCATTTATAAGTAGCGTAAAGTATAGGACTTTATTTATTTAATTTAAAGCAATCCAGCCTTTAAAATATCAGTACAAGAATTTATTTTAACTTCACGCGATGTCCCGTACACAACAGGGTAGATAGAGGGAGAAACGAAGATAGTGTTAAGGCTCTCCGTTCTTCACTTTCTGCCGAGCTCTGGAGGTATTGCTTGCTAAGTGCCAGTCGAACCCACGACCAGTCGCATTTCACTGGACTGAATGCCACGACTGGTCTCTTATGACTAGAATATTTTATATATATATAACTAAAATATATTATAACTAAAATATATTACTTTATAATATTCACGCTTATTTTCCGAATAGCAGGGCAGTTAGAGAGAAAGTAATGTCAAATCACACTTTTCGTTCTCCACTAACCACCGAAAATCGAGACATTGCATGGTGAATGGCATGCCATGGTGAACTCAACGCTGCGTTTTGCCTTTAATATCATACCAAGAAATTAAATAATTCAAATATAATTATTTACTTTAGCTTCACGCTGTTCCCCGCACACAGCAGGGTAGGCAGAGGGAACCTAGTGTTAAGCCACTCCGTTCCCCACTTTCCGCCGAATTCGGGGGCATTGCGTGTTAAGTGGCGGAACTTAACGCCACGCTTTACCTCGGCACCAGAGCGAAGAAAATGGAAATGTTAACTATTGAACTCGTCGAGTGGGAATCGAACCCACAACCAGTCGTTGTCCACTGCGCCACGACTGCCAATTATTTACACCACTCATAAAAGGGAATCGAACCCACAACTAATCTAATTTACAGCGTAACGCTGTCTTGCGCCACGAAAACAAATAAACATATGTAATATTGTGGCCAGTCGTGGCCCAGTGGCACAAGAGTGTAACTGTAAACGACTGGTTGTGGGTTCGATTCCCACTCGAGGAGTGGAAATTATATTTCCATTTCCTTCGCTCTGGTGTCGAGGTAAAGCGCGGCGTTAAGTTCCGCCACTTAACACGCAAGCCTCCGAATTCGGCGGAAAGTGGGGAACGGAGTGTCTTAACACTAGGTTCCCTCTGCCTACCCTGCTATGTGCGGGATATAGCGTGAAGCTATTTAATTTTTTTTTTATATGTATTTCACATCGTTTCAATATTAAAAAATGTAGGCCGAATCTGAAAACCGCACACGTTAAGTTTAACTACTCTTGTATACATCGCTCTTGCTATTAATTTTATAGGTAATTTATAACGCGTCTGTTCCGTTAATCCCATTTAAACTAGCAATACAACAATAAACATGTATATGTTTATTGTTGTATGGGATCGGAAAAACATGTTACTAGAGGCTAATTGGGAAGTATCTGTACTGTATATATTGTGATAATGTAGTCTTAAGTTTTAATGTTTATTAAATAAATAAAAAACACAGTTAGTTTCCCAATTCATTCTTCCAGTCTCTGATAAAAATTAAATTCGAAATATTTTGGCTTTGAGTTCCACCACTGAACATGAATTCTCCCGAATTCAGTCAGATAGTTGGGAAAAAAGTATCTTGACATCATATTCTCTTCATCTCTCTATTATGTAGAGAAAAGGTGTACCCTTTTCGGTGTAACTCTTGTTCGATAGTAAGATATAATTTTATTATTTTATTAAAAACGTAAATAATTTATTAATGGCCAAGCTTTTATTTCTCAACCACGCTACAAAACATTTATCGATGTAATATATTTCGAGTTATTTAAGTAATTGCTTGAAAAAATCGAATTCATAATGTATTTATACGTACAATACAAACAGATTGCTTTTTTAAGTTACGCTAATGTATTCGTGGCACTAACTACGTCATATATAACGCCTTTGTTACGGAACGCTAAAAAAAATAAATCATCTCTCTATATTGAAGGATAGGAGTGAAGCTAGTGTCAAGACACTCCGTTCTTCACTTTTCGCCTGAAATCGAGACATTGCGTGTTGAGTGGCGGAACTCAACGCCGCGCTCTTTGCCTTACACATCAGATCAAAGAATTGAAATTAACCAAATTATGATGTAATATAATTTTATTGATGTTATATAATTATGATATTACACCGTGTGGGAATCGGACTCACAACCAATCACGACTGTACCTACTTACCACTTCACCACGAGAGACAGCCATTAAAATATAATTCATATATATGTATATATTTTTTTAGTAGATACATACTTTTTCCGGTATAGCAGGGTGGGTACTCAAAGCGAACTTATTGCCGAAACACTTCATTCTCCACTTTCGTGCCTGAAGTCAAGACATTGCATGGCCGCGCTTTATCTTAGGTATCAGCGGAGAAATGAACACAATTAAATTATGAACATACCACCGAGTGGTAATCGAACCCATAACTAATCGTGGTAATAGCCACATCACCTCGGTAACCTTTAAAATATAATTCATAATATATTAACATATAAAAAACATATTTTTTAAGTTATGCTAATGTATTCTCGGCACTAACGATGTCATATACAACACGCCTCTAACAGAATACTATAGTATTTGATATAAACACCGTAAAATTCACAGTTGGTATCGTAATAATGAATGTACGCTTATTTATCAAACAAAAAGCTTTCTTGAAAACAATTGCGCAGTTTGAAATGTTTTAGTAACAATTATTTTGAATTGTTTCGTGTTTTGATTATATTATATGGTTAATTTTTTACGATGAAAAGTGAAAGCCATCTTTACTCTTTGTTTAAATATATCAAAATAAATTTACTTTTAACACTTTAATACATTTATAGTGTATATTCCTTTGTGTGTGTTCCTTTCTTCCCTTTGGTAACTAAGACAAAGGCGCTGCATTGAGTTCTGCCACTCAATACGCAACGTCTCGATTTCGAACGGGAGGTGGATAATGGAGTGTATTCAGGTTATGTTCTCCTGACTACTACTACGGCGCTAGTAGGGAAAAAGCGTTAAGCTGTAAAAAATTAAGACTTTTAGCCAAGCGGGATTAGAACCCGCTCCTGTTGAAAACCATCCAAAATTTCGGCGGAGTCTGGTATGTGGGAAAGCATGGTTTAGCAGTAAAATGTTAGAAATAACTACAAAACATTTTATTCATCATTTCTGATAGTAACTTTCATCCTTTAAACGCGTTTTATGTTTGTTACGAATTCTTTTAACCCTGCAGTGGTCGCGCACCTAAATGAGACATGAGTGGTCGCGTGGACTACATACGTAGTCCATTTTCAAATTGAAATAACTTTTGTTATCTATATACTTTTTTTACTTTAGTTGTGGGATTATAGTCAGTACAGTATGCTTAACTATATAAAATCAGCATAACATAGTTATAACCTCTTTTATATAACTATTAAACAAAAACAAAAATACTTCTCTAAATTGGCATTAAAATAACAGGTTTCGTATTGATTGTGATGACAGTCAAATATAGTTATGAAAATTAATAATTTATAACATTTTCTACACAGGAAAGACACATGATCGGAAATAATTCCCACAAATAAACACCACAATTTACAGGTGTTTTTATTGCGTGTTCTTCCATAGTTGTGACAACGACGTACTTCATTACTTGACGTCATCTGTAAAGCTAATGCTTGTTTTTCTTTGTCTGTAATACCTAGGAAATATTAAATTTTTACTGTCGAAGACCTTGTCAATGAATTTGAGTTAATTCTTTTCCCATTCAACGGTTTCATCCAACCTCATCTGATCGTCAACGAAAAGTGACACACAGTTTTGAATGGCAGTGTTTTGCCTGGCTATTCCGTTCGGACTAGGAGGAAAAAACACTATAGTATGCCTAAGGGTTCTTCCTCTGACCTGAAGAATTGTCTTAGACCACATCGTGTCATCAACTCTGGTGTAATAACCATTACGCTGGGATTTTCGCTAAGGTGTTCTAATTCTTATTCGTGATTTTGCTCTTGTAAGTAGTCTACTTCCTCAACCGAGCTAGACTTAGCTTGAGAACCGTCGACGTCGGCTTCAGCTTCTCTCAACCACGCTTCTTTCGGTGCAGCTTGTCGATCACCCATTTTTATCCAAAAATTTAATGTTAGATGAATCTCCAATAAGATAACATAACAAAATCATATTTATATTACATATTTATGACAATTTTAATATAAAATAAATGAAAGCAAAAAAGATACTAACAGGAAAAACACTTACGTAAGTGGTCGCGTGGACTACATATGTAGTCCAGGAACTTTGCAAAGCTACTAATAATGCACCTACGCATGATAGGCGCTTCCGATGCACTGAGTACGTCCCTGGATTAGTCATTTGAAAGTACCTAGCGCCACAAAAAACTAGCGCTTGGCGTTTGCAAAATAAAACGGATTTTGTATCAGTGGACTACATATGTAGTCCGCGCGACCACTGCAGGGTTAAATAGTGTTTCTCGTGAATAATCCGTAAAAAATCTATAAATATTCATATATTTAAAATACAACCATCGCAGAAATATGTATTACCTTATTTTTTCCACTGCAGTAATCCTAATCTCTTTACGTGATCGTATTTACACAATTAAGCGCGCCAGTGCAGGTATCGGCCTATATATTAGAATCAATACAGTGACTACGGAACATAGGTACAATGTATTAGAATATGAATTATAGAAATATAATTTACATGCAGTTAGCTATTTTTTAAATGGCAGGTAAGCTAACAACAAACTAACTACAAGCACATTTTAGATTTAAAAGTGCTTTTTTTTTTTTTTAGCTCCGCGCTGTATCCCGCACACAGCATGGTAGGTAGAGGGAACCTAGGAGGGAGTGTTAAGACACTCCGTTCCCCACTTTCAACCGAATTTTGGAGTTATTGCGTGTTAAGTGATGGAACTTAACGCTGCGTTTTGCCTCGTACGCCAGGTCGAAGAAAATATAAATACTAAATATTTCCACTCCTTGAGTGGGAGTCAAACCCACAACCAGTCGGTTTAGAGTCATACTTTATGTCACTGCCCCACGACTGGCCCCTATTATTTATTCACTTAGAAAATTGAATTTCATGAATTTCTTAAGTGTACGAATAACACTTTCAAATGTAAAAAGTATTTAATAAATAGTTTTACCCCTTGCCAAACGACCCCTTGCCCCTTTGTTGAATAATATATATTAATAACTATGTACTTAGATGCTAACAACAATAATACAAGTTCACAAGAGGTGCGGGTTCGTATCCAACTGTGTTCAAATTGCTATACGGTTTCTAAAAACGCCTTTAACTACAATTGACTATAATATAAATTATAGAAAAGACATATCCCTAGATTATTAAGATAGCTAATTAACCATGCCATAGGTAGTGTCGTTATTTGATAGTGTACGATTGTAACCGATATTAGTTGAAAAAGCAATCCCCCTTTGGAGGAATATATGATATAAATATAATATATATGCAAATTATTTTCATTTCCCCGCCCTGGGAAGATAATGCGTGGCGATGAGTTCCGGCATTCAGTACTGGCTTAATTACCATAGATATTCTTTGCCTACGTAAATCAAATCAAAAAGTTAGCTTCACGCTGTATCCCGCACACAGCAGGGTAGGCAGAGGGAACCTAGTGTTAAGACACTCCATTCTCCACTTCCGAATTCGGAGGCATTGCGTGTTAAGTGGCGGAATTTAACACCGCGCTTTACCTCTGATACCAGAGCGAAGGAAATGGAAATATTAAATATTTCCACTCCTCGAGTGGGAATCGAACCCACAACCAGTCGTTTACAGTCACATATCCATGGCACTGCGCCACGACTCGCCCCTAAATGGTAAATCAAATCAAAACTTATAATAATTGATTAATTAAAAGGATGAATGAATTGAATCACTTGTCCAAAAAGACTCAATCACGTATAAAAAGTATTTTAACAATACTAAACATTTAAATGAAAATTAAATTAAAAAATGCTGCTATGAAACGTAGATATTTTCGATTTATTAACTTATTCACGCCTGGTACGCAAATAATTTATATAATAGCCTTAATTAAAATTCGAACAATAGAGGCGATATTCATGAAAACTGTCTTGAACTTTGACCTTTTAATATTTTTAGACGGGTTTACGAGGAATATTGTATATTAATAAAAATTATTACCTTTTTGCTCTTGCTTCCTGCTTGCCTGCTTTTAATCTGATAAGAGAGTATACATTGTTTAAATCCGCCAACACACAATATTAACTAACTTAGAAACTAAGAAAATTGACCCATAACTGTGCAATATTCATAGCAAGGTAGGCGGAAATAGTCCGTATTTTTTTTAGCTTCACGCTATGTCCCTCACACAACAGGGTAGGCGGAGGGAACCTAGTGTCAAGACACCCCGTTCCCCACTTTCCACCGAATTCGGAGACAATGCGTGTTAAGTGGCGAAATTAAACGCCGCGCTTTGCCTCTGATACCAGAGCGAAAGAATTGGAAATATTAAATATTTCCACTCCTTGAGTGGGGATCGAACCACAACCAGTAGTTTACAGTTTATGCCACTGCGCCACGGCTGGCCAAAATTGCAAATATATCGAATTCGATACATTACGTTACGAGTGGTAAAGCTCAACGTTGTTTCTTGACAGTGCGAGCTAAAATCAATTTAAATTTAATAATTACTCTCCGGAGCGGAAATCACGACTACATTTATCGCGTATTTAGTCAAACGCTATTCCACTGCGCCTCAACAATCCAAAAATATTACCAAAAAGAATAGATTTTCCAAGAAAACTTTCAAATTTCCTAAAAAAAAATACAATATTAAATATAATACATTTTTTTTGTATTATTTTTTATAGCCATAGTGGCCAGTCGTGGCCCAGTGGCACAAGCGTGTGACTGTAAACGACTGGTTGTGGGTTCGATTCCCACTCGAGGAGTGGAAATTATATTTCCATTTTCTTCGCCCTGGTGTCGAGGTAAAACGCGTCGTTAAGGTCCGCCACTTAACACGCAAGCCTCCGAATTCGGCGGAAAGTGGGGAACGGAGTGTCTTAACACTAGGTTCCCTCTGCCTACCCTGCTGTGTGCGGGATATAGCGTGAAGCTACAAAAAAAAATTATAGCTTTAAATTTATCTTTACATTAAACCAATTCATGAACTATTTCGAAAAAATCGATAGATAATTTTCTAATTCTGAGCACGAAATCCAGAGGGAAACAATATCATGCTCCAGTTCATACGTATTTATATCCTACTAAAATAAAGCTTGGGAGCTCTCGCGACTAACACTTATTTTTTTATAAATACACCGCCATTTATCTTTTTTAACGAGCTCTGACAATGTTGGAAAATTTCTAATGTTTTAGTTACATTATAATATATATACGATGTTAGGTAGTTAGCAGGGTAGTCAGAGAGAGCAGAGCGCTAAAGGCTACGGTCCATGCATACTTCTTTCGCTCGTCCACTGTCATCAAGTATTTCATATATGCCCTTCAGAAGATATCATTATTTTTACGCAACCTTCCGTCAGTATCATAGAAAATCTGTTATTGAAGATCAATCGAGGTAGACCCCGACTTCAAAGGAGGTACAAATTCAAGAAAATAAAATGATCATGAATATCGCCTTTATTATGCGAATTTTAATGAAGGTTATTACAGAAATTATTTGGATAAATCTATATAATAGATATAGAGAGACCTCTAAATAAATAAAAATATTAAAATTGCAGTTTCATTTTCTGACTTAGCGGGAAGTCAAAGAAAAAATAGTGTCAATACACTCCATCCTCCACTTTTCGCCCGAAATCTATATCTTGCTTGTTAAGTGGCGGAACTCAACGCGCCGCGTTGTGTCTTAGGTGCCAAAAAGGAGTAAATTATGCAAATAATTTACGTAATCATCATTAGCCCGAATCAAAATCAAACTCATAACCATCGCCTTTGTATTCAGACGCTATCCACTGCACCACGACGGCCTCAATTTAAATCTACCATTTTCTATACTTAATTGTGAAATATATATACCAGGGCTTACATAATTCCTCGCTTAATAAATGACTTAGATAATAATATAAGGTCGCACATTTGTGACAAAAACTATAAACATAAATTAAAACAATATTATTTAAGTATTAGATAAGCTAGTAAATAAGACGAATACGGCACTCTAGACAAACCTTAGTGGTTTTTTTGTAGTGTCCTTTTTTTGCTAACTATATTGTCAATTATATTAGATGGTAATAAATAAAAAAATATATATACGAACTATATTAATTAAGCTGTCTCTATGGTGACTGAGCTATGGAACGCTGAGAACGCTGAGCTGTGCATTGCTTATAGTACGATACGGAATTTATCTTTCGTTCATTGTTTTGCCATACCAATGCCGCATTTCAGCATCAGTATAAATAGTGGATAGCCACAGTAACATATTCAACTATGTTGACATCCCTTCAATAGTGATGATAGGTGGATAAACTTTGCTATGACTCAATTTCAAAGTGTGATTTTTTTTAATAGGTAATCCGGAAAGTTATGTATATTAGAAACCTACGATATCCGGACGAATAATTGAGAAGGGGTTACCAATTTTAAAGTCGGTGGAAATCGTCTTGTATAAAGATTTCGCCACTGGTAAGAGTACCGTCCGTGGCATTTGATGTTTTACCCATCATCACATGTCATCCCTACTAAACGACATCCAAAAATACTATATGTATAATTGTATATAATAAAATATGTATATTATATTATTTTCTTGTTCTACATAAAATATTAAATATAATAAAAATACTATTAATCAAGCCGTTATCTATTTTAATGAATTTAGACACTGGAGTCATGTTTATCTAACAATCGGTCTTAAATTCCACAGTTTTTCTTAGTTGCAGCTTTACTTTACTTTCCTATACTTTTATGCTTTACTATACTTTTATGTCGCGTACCCGAGGAAGTCAAATAGGAACTAGTGTCAAAACTCTCCGTCTTCCACTTTCCATCCTAAATTGAGACGACGACGACGACAATACATTTAAAATGTATTCATTTTTACGCTCTGATTAGAGGACAAAGCGGGATCTTGAGTTCCTTACTCACGCAATGTCTGGATTTCAGGTAGAAAGTGGAAGTGTTTAGACACTAGGTTCTCTCCTGTCTCCTGTCTGTATCCCACACGCCGCAGGGTAGTCAGAGGGAACATAGTGTTAAGACACTCCGTTCCCTAATTTCCGCCAAATTCGGAGGCATTGCGTGTTAAGTGGCGGAACTTAACGCCACGCTTTGCCTCGATAGAACATGGAAATATTAACGAAGAAAATGGAAATATTAAAAATTTCCACTCCTCGAGTTGGAATCGAACTCACAACCAGTCGCTTTACAGTCAGGTTTTGTGCCTCTGCACCACGACTAGCCCCAAAAAACGCCCAAAGTACAAAATCTCAATAAAAAACAGTACGCGATTCAATAACAGTTCTTGAATAAAATACATTAAAACGTAAAGAAAAATATGAACTACGGAAACAGATTCCTTTTATTATCTACATAGTGGGTTAGTTTTAATATCATATCTCATAACTTTCCAAGGCGCGTTTAGTAAACACTGAGTTATTAGTAGGCAAGGCCGTCTGTTCGTTTATGTTTATAGTACACTTTAATTTGGTTTGGGCTTAGGAAAGGTCAATTTTTTTATAGTTTTTCTAATAACACGGGGAACGGAGTGTCTTAACACTAGGTTCTGCAGGATAGCCTGCTGCGTGCGATATAGCGTGAAGCTGAATTTTTTTTTTTTTTTAATATATTAATATTTTTTTAGAATATTTATAATTATTGACTTACGTATAACTTTTTTTATTGAAACTGGATTTGAACCCGTGTCCCTACTATATCGTCCAGCTCTCTGTAATATTAAGGGATATTTGCATACATACACATTCCGCAAATATTAAATAGTGTGCAGTTTATTAATTCTCATGCTAAAAATGCTCTATAGGCACGGCAACTTCCGTATTTGCTTTTTATAAAAAAAACTTTATAAAAGTTATTATAAAAACAAATACCTTTATCAAAAAAATATATTAAAAATTATTTTAAAAACAAAAATAGTACAAACATGAACTAGATTAACAATTTCGTGTAGCACTATACGTTTATGCTATTCAATAGAATAGCATAAACGTATTTGCCAATAGGCAACACAAAATAAAGATATCAAAATCCGTTCGGCTGTTTCAGAGATTAGCGTGTTTGCATGGAAAACATGTAAGCCGATAAATAGACAGATACAAAAATATTATATAATAGAGTTTCTTTTGTAATTATATTAAACTAGCGGCCCGCTCGCGGCTTCGCCGGGTAATCTACGTCGCTATTTCGGTATATTGCAACCCTCAGTGGTGGATTTTTGAAAAATTAAGTAGCCTATTTTTAACCTTAGATTATCAACTATATATATGCCAAAATTCGGTACAATCGGTCAAGCGGTGTAGATTTTTCATATAAACTTTCATCCTCTATTTCAACCCTTTTTTGAAAAACTAAGTAGCCTATGTTAGACCCAGCCATTTTTACTACTTTGATTCTAAATTTCATCCAAATCGAACCAGTAGATTAGCCGTGAAAGCGTGGCAGACAAACACACAGACATTTGCATTTATAATATAATTATGGATTACTGGATACTTTTTTACTGTAAACAAGAATCGAACACCTAATCATCGTAAATACAGTCAGACAATAGTAAAAGTCATTTAAAGAAAACGTATAAAAATTTGAACGCAGCGGGATTCGAACCCGCGCCTCCTGAATTCCGTTCAGGCGCTCTCACCACTGAGCCATGCGTTCTACTATCCGCTGCGTCGAAATTCTTATACGCTTTATTACAACTTATTTATGTTGTTAGCATCTCTGTAGAGAGATTTTTACAAATTTCTGCTACCCAAAGATTATTCTACGAACAATCATTTGGCAATTCTAAGTGTGGAATAACACTTTAAAATTGGTTAAAAGTCAGATAATTTCCAAATATTCTACAATTATGTACATCAAAATTATAAACAAAAGTCTATTTTAAGCACATTGTATTTCAATATTGTCAGTATGAAGGTGAGCTTGTATCGAAGTTAAAGGAGGGAACTGGCGAGGCAATTACCTAGTTTAATATTAAACGAACCACTTCAAGTATCTTTTGGATGCTCTTAGCTCATTCTATATAACATGTAATTTTTGATTTGTAAATAAAAAATTCTTAGAATAACTATTTTCTTTTTAATAAATATTTAGCCGTCATTGAGATAATAACAGGTAATATTTTACTTTATACCTCCCGTCACAAAACTAAATATCATCCTTCCTGCCTAGAGTGGATTTTTTGAATATAATACATTGTAAGAATTCAATTTCATTTTTGCTTACAAAACTTGACGCCTATTCTCTATGGTCATTATCTTTACTCAATGACTTACTTATATTCTGGACGTTGAACTTGGCTGTTATTTTCACTTTTACATATTTAGTGGAATTAGCTTCACCACTACAGACCTCTAACTAATTTGAATGGAATTTGGCAAATCAATTGATTTTACCGCCGAGAGATACATTCATCGCGTGTGTTAATTTCATCTATGTCAGAGAAATTATTCTCATTATTTCATAACTATTAGTGTTTATACTTTACAACATTAAAAAACTAGTTCTTCTACAAGTCGTTATTGAACATTTTCAATTTTATTATTTAAAATCCTCTTAATTGATGAAAAATCATAAACTTTACAAAGTTTTCAACGAAAAGTGTCAATTTTAATAATAAGTTGATTAAAAATATGGTATTTATTTATTACTTTTTATAGCAGAAAAAAAAGAGAATAAGCTTAAAATAAAATATAGTTTTAAAAACCAAAGTATCCTTTTGGTTTTTAAAGCTAATTCAAATACAAGATAATTACAAGGGTTCAAATTCAAATACAAGATAATTTTTATAATTTCTCTAAAGTCTAAACCATTTAGCCATACCTATGTTCTATCGACCAGCTCACTTAACACCTGTTAACGTTACAAATACATAGCGTAAACGGTTTATTTGTACTTCCATATGAAATCTTCATTCATGCAAAAGCATAAACATTGCTGTACTCTTTGATCGCGATAGCTGAAACGCAATGATTCATCATATGATTGAAACTCGGCCAAAAGCAGTCGTAAAACAATCGAGTGAACGGTACAATACCACAAGTTCAATAAATAACAATAAACGTATGCGAATACCTATTTAGCTTTCACAGTGATATGTTTTGAAGGCGATAAACTTTGAAGTGGTATCAAAGAATGTTATGAAATTCAAATTAGATATGTTATAGTGATGAATCATCGCTATGGTATACTTTTTTTTTTTTAGCTTCACGCTGTATCCAGCACATAGCAAGGTAGGCAGAGGAAACCTAGTGTTAAGACAATCCGTTCCTCACTTTCCGCCGAACTCGGAGGCTTGCGTGTTAAATGGCGGAACTTAACGCCGCGCTTTACCTCGACACCAGAGCGAAGTAAGTGGAAATATAATTTCCACTCCTCGAGTGAGAATCGAACCACAACCAGTCGTTTACAGTCACATGCTTGTGACATTGGGCCACGACTGGATATGATATATAGGTTATTAAAATGTAATATACCTTTAATTTATTGTTTTTTTATTATAGTATAGCTTCACGCTTTTCCTCGCATAGCAGGGTAGTCACAGAACTCTTTCTTGAGAACCTAAAATACCTCAGTATATACATTTTCAGTCCAAAAATCCGCCCACCATTGCGCGTTTACAGACAAACGCTGTTCCACTGTGTGGGCAATGGCCTCATGTTAATGAATTTATATTTAATTATATTTTGTTAGCTATAGCGCATTAGTAAGGAATCTAACTAATCTTACAGTGTGTTTGTCGAACTGTTTTCTTATACATAAATTATATGCATTTCTTTGTTAGTCTCACAAGAATTACAAAGCCCAATTGAATGAAATAGGAAGAATATCACTATCACATATCAATAAATTTACACTGGCTATTTAATAAATTACGAAGGTGTCCAGGAATTACAACTAGAACCAAATCGTCAGTTCATTTCTAAAACGTACTTTAAAGACTACAGTAGTAGCATTAATTCCAATTTGATTAGGCACATAGAGGAGCTCGGATATTAGACGCGAGCGTTATTAAACATTATAAAGCTCCTTTTTATATACTTGGATGGCAAGTTCTGGCCACTCAAGTTTTCCCCGTCTTCAACTTTTCCCCGTGGGGGGACGGGTTAAGAATACAATTCCCCCCCGCCGCTGGGTAGCGTCCCGTAAAAGGCGGGTAACCCAGTAGTTTGGTGGTAGGAGATTCATTCTCCGACTGGCTCGCGACCACTATCATGTCAAAGACGAACCGCCAAATATCTTATGATGTGTTCCGGTTCGATGGCATGTAAGCTAGCTCTCCCTATTCCCACCATTCCCATCCTTCCTCCCTCCTTCTGTCATACATTCCCAAGGCTGGCAACGCATCCATAACTTTATTGTTGTGGATGTCTATGGGCGAAGGTAACCACTTAACACCAGGTGGGCCTTCAGCTCGTTTGCCTCCTTTATTCCATAAAAAAAAAAAAAAACTGTTTCTAATTCCATCATGGATGGAATGGTATTAAAAAGTGGGGAAGTCAGAAAGAATATAGTTTCAAGACATCTTCATCCCGAAATTGAGATATTTTCGTGTTAATTAGCGAAACTCACCGCCTTGTCTTAGGTACCAGAGCTAGGAAATGAAAGTCTAAATCCTTCTCCCACGTGGGAATCGAACCTACCGCCATCGCTTTTACAATCAGACGCTGTCCAATTGGCCCATGACGGCATCACTGGAATGCTATTATATGCACAAATCGATCGAAATTCTGAAGATTGATTCAATACCAATGTAACAATGTACATATATTGTTATAAATAACTTTCAGACAATAGATGTGTATCTTACCGTGCATTCGTCCGTCCAGTAATGTATTTTTTTTTTATTTTGTTAGGCATAGTACTTATTACTTTTAGATATATTTATTTGAGGTCCTGGCGGGAAGTGTCGCACAAGGTTGTCCCTGATTTTAAAGCTTTTCTTATAGATGTAAAGTTGAAAAAGACATTTAGAAAACGTATATTTTTTATATATATATCTATTTAGATAAACAGTTTTTTTTCTAGAGACATAGGGAGAGATCTACTTCAGCTATACAATATTTCATAGTTATCGTAAAACAATATAAAGATACAAACCGAAAGTGTGAAAAGAGGAGTATTATCCATTAAAAATTTTGGATACAAAAAACAAATAAAGTTAAAACGCAAAAGTTTACCTTACTTTTAGTACTATAGTGCTTGTTATTTTTAAAAATAGCTCCAGTGGCAATCATCACTGAGATTAAACGCATATAAAATATTATTACAAGGAATAATTGAATGCAACAGAATGTTTAAGCTTTCAAACATAATTTATAGCTTTACTTAGCGTCAGGTGATCGACCCGCCTGTATCCGAATATAAGACTGCGTTGAGAATGAAGAACAATATTTTTGGACAATGTTATGCAATTTGTGATAGTACCATTGACTTATTTTTTTAAGCTTCTCATTATATTCCAAGAAGCAGGCAGAGAAAACATAAAGGACAGTCACTCCGTTCCGTTTTCCTACATTGCGTATTGAGTGGCGGAAGTCAACGCCAAGCTATGTTCCGAATTCCAGTTGAAGACGAAGTGTATTGATATTGTACTCTCTCTCCTACCCAGCTATACATACTAGAAAAAACCGAGTGTTTTTTTGTTTTTGGTGCCTTCTCTCTCCTGCATTTCAAGGGTAGATAAAAAGAACTTGATGTCATGCTATCCCGGTATTCTCTATATAATTATTTACTTAACAATGGTACGTTTTACAGTATCTAACTAAAAATTGGAAACTTTGTATTATGTGTGAATGCGCATGGCATGGCTTAGCATCTAATCCCGTTGCATTCAAATTTTTATACGTTTTCTAAAAATATTTTTCAATTTCCTAAGTGTGGGAATAACACTTTTAAAATGTAAATGTAACTTGCAATTGTACAATAGTCGAATAATCAATACTTAAAATGAATTTATATTAAAATTAAAAATATTATCTGAACACTTCTGTGAGATATAACTCTCTAATTGTGTGTTAATCCATCACGAAATACCAAATAGCAAATATGTCTAAACAAAACAAACAAACATCTATCACTACAATATCAGATTAATGGACACATTTGTATAAATGGGGCTATAAATATTCGAAATAGTATTAGATCTCGATCAATTATCGATTCGGCTCAGTTTCTAATAATTCACGATTATTTTGGGTTCAAATGAAAACAACTTACTGTTTCAGTCAAGCTAAAGCCCATTATTAGTTCTGGAAACATCTGTATTTAATACGTAATTAGGTCACATCCGTTGTAATGAATGGGTATTTTTAAAGATCAATCAATAAAGGATCAGTAATAAGAAGATTGAATATGGCCAGTCCTGGCCCAGTGGTACAAGCGTGTGACTGTAAAAACGACGTTTGTGTTGTGTTGTGTGTTGTTGGTTCGATTCCCACTCGAGGATTGGAAATTATATATTCATTTTCTTCGCTCTGGTGTCGAGGTAAAGCGCGGTGTTAAGTTCCGCCACTTAACACGCAAGCCTCCGAATTCGGCGGAAAGTAGGGAACAGAGTGTCTTAACACTTAACACTAGGTTCTCTCTGCCTACCCTGCTGTGTGCGGGATACAGCGTGAAGCTAAAAAAAAAGATTGAATATATGTTTCCAATTGAATGTAAGAACGGTTTAGATTAGCTTTTTTGTTTATGACATTCTAATGACAAGTGAGAATTAATTACTATGCCAATGTCACGTAAATTGACATAATGACATAAAATATAGGTATCATAATAGATAGATAAAAATAAATAAGGTTATAAAAATATTACCTAATGATTATATAGCTTCACGCTATATCCCGCAGACAGCAGGGTAGGCAGAGGGAACCTAGTGTTAAGACACTCCGTTCCCCACTTTCCGCCGAATTCGGAGGCATTTTGGCCAGTCGTAGCTCAGTGGCACAAGCGTGTGACTGTAAACGACTGGTTGTGGGTTCGATTCCCACTCGAAGGGTGGAAATATTTAATATTTCCATTTTCTTCGCCCTGGTGGCTTCGAGGTAAAGCGCGGCGTTAAGTTCCGCCACTTAACACGCAATGATTATATAGAATTTAGATAAATAACAAAAAGTCTGGTATCACTCTGCTTTCTTCTCCCGCTTGTTTTAGAAATACGAAACACGACATCGCACTCGGAATACCAAAACCGAAACGTAGAAAGCATTTAATTTAAAAACGATTCCCTGAGTAAGAGCTGCTAAGTTAAACTAATATTCTGTTACTCGTGGCCAGTCGTGGCCCAGTTGCACAAGAGTGTGACTGTAAACGACTGGTTGTGGGTTCGATTCCCACTCGAGGATTGGAAATTATATTTCCATTTTCTTCGCTCTGGTGTCGAGGTAAAGCGCGGCGTTAAGTTCCGCCACTTAACACGCAAGCCTCCGAATTCGACGGAAAGTGGGGAACGGAGTGTCTTAACACTAGGTTCCCTCTGCCTACCCTGCTGTGTGCGGGATATAGCGTGAAGCTATTCTGTTACTCTATGGGATATATAAGCTTAGCTGACATTTTTTTGTTTTAAAAAAATATTTCTGTTCTTATATTATAAATATAGATAAAATATCAATTTTAAGTTTCACTATTAAAAATTTTTTAAAACTAAATATAAATGCGATATTTTACACTAAAATTCAACAACACGCAATGTTTCGCTCGGCACTCGGATGAAAAGTAGAGAAAGGAGTATTTCGACACTTTTATAGATTCTCTCCTACTAGCAAGGTCTATAAAAATTCATTAAGCTGAAAAAAAATAGTTTATTAGATATATTAGTAGGCCCCTATAGTAAAAGATAAACACAAATCTTAGAAAATCCCCAAAAAGCGTTGACATAACACAAACTGATATTCAATATTGACCCAGATAAGAGACTGCTAGCTCAGCGGTGACCTCGCACAAAATTTAAAGAGATATTGTCCCTGAGATGAAACCTTGTCTCGATAAAAAAATCTTGAAACACGATAAAAATGAATACTTTGAGGTATTGATACCTTGACCTGAATTAGGTATATAGAAAATATGCACAACACGTATAAAAATCTGATCTTATTATTTTTTTCATATAACAGGGAAGTAAAAGGAAATCTAGTATCAAGACACCCCGGTCCCCACGTTCCGTCGTCGTCGTTCCGTAACATTGAAATTTAATAGTCCCCTAAATAGGACTCGAACCCTTAACCAATCGCATTTACAGTCAGATGTTGTTCCACTCCACCACTATGGTAAACGATTTTAGTTTACAATGTACCTACAGTGTCTGTTTTTGGCTTATTAAAAAGATTGTAACAGAAATATGGAAAATGACATATTATTCAAAGTCATATTTAGGTAGCTAGTGTATATTGTGCACACAGATTAGACTTTATTTTGAAAACATATATACATATATAGGTACGTCCATTCATTTTCAAGTAGGTATATGGAAAAACTAATAACAATTTCAAATAAAACTACTTTAACCGGATTTATCGCGTATATTTTTGGTATATGAAAATATATTTTTTCTCGTCGGATTTTCTAAAAATTTGTTTTCGAATACGAAAAAGATACGCGATTATACCGGTTAAAAATAGTTTTAATTTAAAATGTTTGAAAATCGCAATAACAAATATCTTATTGAATCTTAACAATTTTAGAATCTTTTTTATGTGTGATTTTTTTTTATATATTAAGGCTGAATAGAGTTGTGTTCTAGTCAAGATGTTAAAATGACGTTATAAAAGGAAATAGAAAAGGAAAAAATACTTAAATTGACGGCAAATTAAGAAAGAAAAGAAGTAATAGATCTAATCAGTGAGCTTCTTTTAAGTAATTTATTTTAAGAAATATATGTTTAGAAAAAATACTACTAACTAAAAACATGTTAGAAAATTTTCATTTAGTTAGAAAATCTTAACTTATAAGAGAAAACAACGATCACAGACGATCAAAACTCATTCTGCGCTAATAATAGATTTTGAAAATAGTATTAACTATGAGTGAACACACTAATGTAAGTAATAGTTTCATGCTGCAGTATCCCGCACACAGCAGGGTAGGCAAAGGGAACCTAGTGTTAAGACATTCCGGTCCCCACAATCCACCGAATTCGGAGGCATTGCGTCTTAAGTGGCAAAACTTAACGCCGCGCTTTACCTCGGCACCAGAGCGAAGAAAATGGAAATGTTAAATATTTCCACTCCTCGAGTGGGAATCGAACCCACAACCAGTCGTTTAGTCACACCCTTGTGCCACTGGGCCACGACTGGCCACATATGTAAGTAATAATTTTAATAAATAACTTATTTAAAAAAAATTATATGGCAAAATATTTTTAGTCAACATGCAAAAATCAAAACTGCGAAATTTATTAAAGAATATTTTGAATATGAATAAAACCCTGCTATTATTTTTTTAACTTCAAGGTTTTTCCCCATAACAAGATACTAGGTAGGCAAAGAGTATCTGCTTAAGTGGAGACATAACAGGTTAAGTGGAGACCTCAAACCGCCTGGTTCAAAGTAATTAAAATATAATCATTCTGGAATCGAACCCACAATTATCGCGTTTATATTTCTCCAATACGCCAAAGTACCTTATTAAAAAATATACCTATATAAAATTAAATTTCAGGACACAAACGAAACAACTTGAAAATTATGACAATTTAATCAGCCTAAATTAATAGGTACATTTACATATAACTACATACATATAATGTTTATTATTACTAATTATTGGTAAATTTACTGACAATGTTGTGACAAATTGACTTAAATTAAAGGTTTATTTAAATACAATGATACTACAAATAGCAAAGATGTATTTTCAGTATTTTTGATCACAATATACCAATATAATATTAAAGACATATTATATCCCAAAGTATAATGTATCTATACTATCTATCTATTTTAGGGTACTCAGTTTTTGTTTATTAAACCTTTTCTCTGAGGGTCTCAGGGTGGAGGCGATGAATTGGACTGAACTTATATAGTTCGAGGTGAAAACTGTTTTTTAAAAATTATTTATACATAGTATATGTACCTATATAAGTGGATCCTATGTAGCGTAGTACAATAGAGAATCTTCAAGTTCAAAGGAGAACGATTTAAAACATCCTTAGGCATTAAATTTGTCATTATTCAAAGGAAATGATTAATTTTTCTAAATGCTAAACACACTTTAATCTACATCATTTATTAAATGACAAGATGAAAACCTTAGCAACTTTCAAAACGATCTCCTGTAAAATTCTTTTTTGTTGTGTAAAACATATCCTAATAATAATTATTATTACTTATGTGGCCAGTTGTGGCCCAGTGGCAGAAGCGTGTGACTGTAAACGACTCGTTGTGGGTTCGACTCCCGCTCGAGGAGTGGAAATATTTAATATTTCCATTTTCTTCGCTCTGGTGTCGAGGTGAAGCGCGGCGTTAAGTTCCGCCACTTAACACGCAATGCCTCCGAATTCGGCGGAAAGTGGGGAGTATCTTAATACTAGGTTCCCTCTGCCTACCCTGCTGTGTGCGGGATACAGCGTGAAGCTGAAAAAAAAATTGCTTATCTACAAGCATAGATACTAGTTTAAGTTTATAGTAAAACCTAAGGATATTTTTTATAAAATATTATATACATGTTTCTAGGTAGTATTTTGCGCAGTAGAAATTAAATTTTACAAAAGCTCTTAAATATATTAATATTTAAAAAACCTACCTAAAAAAAATATTATAGTATTATGCTTCCAAAAAAAACTTTTTGGATATATTATCCAAGACAGCGCTTGTTCACATCCAGACAATTTTAAATAAACAACGCGCCGCGTAAACTACGTAGCTATTGCGGTATATTGCAACCCTCGGGGGTGGATTTTTGAAAAATAAAGTAGCCTGTGTTTAACCTTGGATTATTAACTATATTTATGCCAAATTT
Organism: Dryas iulia moderata; assembly: GCA_019049465.1. Taxonomy (NCBI): domain Eukaryota; kingdom Metazoa; phylum Arthropoda; class Insecta; order Lepidoptera; family Nymphalidae; genus Dryas; species Dryas iulia. Next base: position 7,499,178 of record CM032438.1, read on the forward strand.
CATTACATTTGGTCAAGCGGTGTAGATTTTTCATATAAACTTTCAACCCCTTCTTCAACCCTTTAGAAGTTGATTTTTGAAAAAAAAAAAGTAGCCTATATTAGACCCAGTTATTATTACTACTTTCATTCTAAATTTCATCCAAATCGGACCAGTAGATTGGCCGTGAAAGCATGACAGACAAACACACAGACATTTCCATTTATAATATCTGACCATCCCATATAAAGCTATTTTTTTATATCTAGATATTATAATGAAGCTTATTATGTTTATATTTTTTAATGTTAAGAACAATAATAAGCACTTTTATTTACATTTGAGACTCCCTATTCTTACCTAAATAGCAAGATAGAATTGTTAATAATTTAACTGACACTTTTGCAGTAAAATATACATTATAAACGTCAAATCCTAAGTTTTCTGAAGAAATGGTTTTACTACTATTGCATCTATGCTTATATTCCTATAAAGATATTTAGGTTACTCATGATTTATTCGATTTAAATTATAATTTTTTTTATGTAAAACTATTATATAAATGGTATATTTATTAACAAATATGTGTAAGAATGCTTTCCTTCCTCGATGTGAGAAAAGATCTTTTACTTTTTAAAATTTCTTTAAGATACATACATATAATAATTTTTTGCTTAACATCATTTTAATTAGATGTTTGATAAAAATATTTACATAAATTTATATTCAGATATAACTATATACTTATGTATGTATAATCATTAGACCATCGTGATGCAGTGGTATAGCATCTGACCGTAAGCATTATTGTTTGTGAGTTCATTCCCCACTCAGGGATGGTTGTAAAATTAAATTGGTTGGTACTGGTTGTTAAATTATATTTATTTTTCCATTTTTCTAGACTTTCACTTCTGATAGAATATATTGGTGCCAGTCGCAGCGTAGTGGCACAAGCGTGTGACTATAACGACTGGGTTGTGGGTTCGATTCTCACTCGAGGAGTGGAAATATTTAATATTTCCATTTTCCTCGCTCTGGTATCGAGGCAATGCCTCCTAATTCTGTGGAAAGTAGGGAACGGACTTTAACACTAGGTTCCCTCTGCCTACCCTGCTGTGTGCGGGATAAAGCGTGAAGCTACAAAAAGAAAACAAAAGAACAAAGCACGGCATTAAGTTCCACCACTTAACATGCAATTTTTATACTATTACTTTTCTTTAATTATTACTATTATTACACATTAAAATTTAATTCTAAAATTAGACTCATTTTAGATAGCCAAGAAAATATTACGCAAATGTAGTTTCATTATTGCACTTATTTTTACTCTTTCCTTCAATTTTATTATTTTACCTACTCTACTAAAATAAGTTTTTATTTATTATTGTTAATTCGGAAATAAGGTTTCACACTAAATTTAAGATAATCTTCAAATATATTAATTTACTTTACACTTAATTTTATAATACACCATTACACACAGTATTAACACTTTCAGTTAATTGTCAATCTCATTTAAACTATTGAAAAGAAGTACCCCGAGGTCTTCTTTATAAAGCCTGTCCTAGGTTTCAGTATACACTGTGTTATACACTAACTCTTGTATTTTCATTCGCAGCATCAACTTCTTGGCTGGGCCTAGCTTTTTGACGTGCGGAATTAAACTATTAAAGAAGCCTATATCTTCGTCCTTAGCCACCTCCGGGGCATCACTATTAGTTGCGCTTTTCTGAGCTTCGTCATCATCGTCGTAGAAATCTGTTTCCATTATTATAGGTTTAGTATCAAATTCGTCGAATTCGTCCTCTTTTACGTTTAACTCGTTAGGCGGTGCCTCTATATTGTAAAAGCTTGTACTTTGATCAGCTGTGGTGTCGAAATCTTGATCTTGGGTGAAGTGGTCGTCCGTTGTATCGTTTCCTTCATAGTCGTTGAACTGGTTGGTTAAGAATTGTAGTTTTGGGAGGTACTCCCATTCGGAGCCCTGTTTCCGAACTTCTTTGCGCGCTTGGTCTCTTAGATACTTCCATTTTAGTCTTGCTTCGTCACCTGTAATTATAAATATAATATTTTATTGATAATCATTCCGCTAACATTTTTAAAGGTCAAATTATTTATTATTTTCAGTAAACATTTTTTATAAAAAATCGGTCGTGTAACTTGAACCCTTCCTTGGTACAAAATGGTAAATGGTAAATTAACTTTTTTTTCAATTGCATATCATTGCTATCAACATTAAAACTACTGAACCATACTTTCTAGCCCTCAATGTGACATATCATATCAAACTATATAAAATAAAATACAGTATTAATAAAAACCTTCTTAATAATACACAATAACTAAAGTTACTCTATTACCAACACTAAATTCTTAATTCGGTAGAGTAAAGTTTTAGCATAAACAAAACAAAACTTACGCGTAACACCCAATTCCTGCGAAACCTCCTTCCAGCTCTCATCCAATTTGTACCAATTGTGATGACCTTTCAACTGTCTGTTCCAAATGATATCTCTCGCTTGAACTAACTCAATCAACTTGTTCATATCAACGTCGATAGTCCTTCTCTTGTTCACTAAAAGTTTTTTCCGCATCGTATAACCTAATTTTGGCCGTTTAATAGATTCGTCTAAAGCGTTGAACACTTCGTCGGTCGTGTCTTCGTCGCCTTCGTCTTCAGCCAAAAACTGGTGGTGAATAAAGCTTAATTTCTGAAAGTGTGGCCATTCGGAAGCATTGGGCGTTTTCTTCATTTCCTTCCGGCATTGATCTTTGAGATTCTTCCATCTTTTTCTGCAGTTTAAGCCTGGAAATTAAGGAAATTAATTTAATTTAACGAATAATGGAGAAATAATAAGATGTAGAGGCCGTTGTTGCGCAGGTTCTGTAACCGCGATGTTTGTGGGTTCAACTCCAATTCGGGGGAATGATGATATTAAAATTATTTTCGTTTTGTCGCTCTGACATCTAAGTCTAATTCCGCCACTCAATACACAATGTGTCAATGTCGGGCGGAAAGTGGCAAACGGAGTGTCTTGACACTAGATTTTCCTTGACTACTTTATACACTTTATACTATGCGGGAAAAACCAAAAGCAAGTGAAGCAGTACAAAAAACTTAAAATCCATGTGTGGCACAGTGAAACAGAGTCTGACTATCGACAAAATGGGTCTGGGTTTCAGGTGCACTTGGGGAAACAATTACGTGTATCTATAATATATTGATGTCGAATTTTTGTGGTGGTATTGTCACTATCCAACATTTAATATACTAATAGAAATAAATATTATTTATTTCCCGAGCGGAATACCGAGAACGGAATGTTCTACACTAAGTTCTCTCGGGTCTGTGCTCAGATACAGTTAAAAGAGTAAGAAATAAATGAAATTAAATCTAATTCATTTCTTTCTTTTATGGTTTCTTATTTTTATTTTCCTTTCTAGAAACTGCGATAATGACAGCATTTCTAATTTATGTTGAAGTGAAAACTTCTTTAGGCGCGTTGAGCGTTTTGGTAGAGGGTAAAATCCTCGGTTCGCGTCACTGACATGCTAAAGATAATAGTATGGAAATTGAAATTCGTGTAAATATAAATACTATGTATAATTAAGATAATTGTATATTAATTATTTTTTCAACCATTTTGTATTTATATTTTGTTCATGATTTGTTTAACCCATCATATGTAACTAATAAATAAAACATAAAAAAATTAATATAATTTTTGCATATACTTTTAATAACACTCAACTTAATAGTTCCGTTTTCACTTCTATCGGCAGTCCCACGACTGCTACTGTTTATTTTTTTTAGTTACTTAAGTAAATTTCTTAATTCTTAAAAACGTACACATAAACTATTTTTAACAAAAGTATTTTGCAATGAAACTAAAAGAATGCAAACTTTTATTATTTTTAAATTTCGTCGTCGCAATTAATCAAAGCGCCTGCATTTATTATTTCGTTGGCGACGTTTCAACTTCACTGAACACTTGAATACGATCTTTTTATTGACATTGGTTTTTATTATGAAAATTCATTACGATATTCTTAATTTTGCTGTTGCACTTACACAAATAGCTGTCTGTAGATTTTAATAGTATATTTATTTTGGTATAAATATGTTAGAAATATTTAAATAATGTCAATTCATATTTATTTTTACACTTCAGTTTTACTTTTTATAAATAAAGTAAAATAATATACCTATAACATTTTAAATTATACATTATATAAATCGGAATACAAGTCAAGTAACAATTATTAAAAAAATATAATATAAATATCCGACATTAACATATTTATTATCTGTGCAACACCCATCCAAACAAAATACCAACATAACAAACACAAAATGGCCGCTCACTAACAACTCGCTAACAAAACACAACTTACTAGTAGTACCGACTTCCGCTGCCACTTCATTCCAGTACCTCTCCAATTTGAACCTGTTCCTATGTCCCCTATAGCTCTTGTCCCACAGGCATTCCCTGGCTTGAACAGCTGCGATTAGCTTGTCCATGTTTTTAGCCCTAGCGCCTTTAACTTTGACTTTCATAGCGGTGTAGCGGAGCGGGCGCGGGAGCGAGTGGCGCGACCGGCGCACGGCACAGTACTGGGCCACGCTCCCGCTACCCGCTGCCGCCCCCGCCCCCGCTTCCCGCTACCCGCGACACGGGCGTATATCCGCTTTTATTGCAACCCTACTTTCTACTTGTGGAATGGTTGACGCTTGTAATACATTGTAGGTTTTGTTGATTTAGTATGTTATTTGTTATATATTGTGTGAATTACGAGATGTATGTAATTTTGTATGAGTATTAAAGTAAATATACTATTGTTAAGCTTAATAGCAAATGAAATATAATAAGAAAAATAGCAGATATATACAGAAATTTTAATTTGACTTATTATTAGTAACATTATATGGGCGTAATTCGATTTATTTATTACGCCCATATAATGTTACTAATATCATTTTGTAATCGTTTACGAAATTTTATTTAGATGTAAATAATCAAACGCTCATTTTTTAACACACGCTTTATAAAGTAGCGTTTATAGGGAATGGAATTTTTATTTGTGTAATTTTCAAATAACACTATATATTTCGTTTTATTTTTAAGGGTTTTCTTTAAAAACGTGTAAGAAATTAAGTTTCAAAAATATCTTGCAGTAATTATTAGGTTCCAGATTATTGTTAATATGTATGTGAAATCGCTTGGGCGTTATATAGAAGAAGCGATTGTTTTTTAATTTTGTTTTGTTGTCATAGACATCATAGTATCACTCTTTTTCCACTTTCTACACTAATTTAACCTCAAATTTAAATTAAATTCTCTTTAATAAGACATATATTCCGTCTTGAAAAACATTACATAACGTGTGGCGCAACTTAACACTGTACTTCTCGTAAAATCGCGTGCAGGAACATATCTGCAACCTCATAATAGTACGACATGGAACAATGTTATACTTTCCATATTCTTTTTCCTTTATTCCTCTTATTGAATTTGCACAAAAGAGGTAAACACCATTAACTCTAGGTTGGACATTCACTCGGGGAAAGTATTAAATTTTAATTAGTTTTGTTCCCCATTCCAGAACAAAGCGTGATGTTTAATTTCGGTACGGAACACACAGTTAAGAATTAAGTGTATTGACCCTGCTATGCGGAAAAAAGTGAAATCTGATAAATTTTCACCATATCCGTCTTTGTCGCAATTTTTATATTCATAACCTTTTATTTTTCTTTTTTTTTTTTTTTAGCTTCACGCTGTATCCCGCCCATAACAGGGTAGGCAGAGGGAATCTAGTGTTACTGGTCTTAGACACTCCGTTCCCCACTTTCCGCCAAATTCGGAGGCATTGCGTGTTAAGTGGCGGAACTTACCACCGCGCTTTGCCTCGACACCAGAGCGAAGAAAATGGAAATATTAAATATTTCCACTCCTCGAGTGGGAATCGAACCAACAACCAGTCATTTACAATCACACGCTTGTGCCACTATGCCACGACTGGCCCCTTAATAATATAATACTTAATATAATATTAATTTCTGTACATAAATACTTTATTCCGTACAATAACGTCTCAGTCAACCGTCAGGGTCACGTGTAGAACACGCGATGGCATCGAAGCCACCGAACTACAAATTATCGCATTATTGCCATTTTAAACGTATAATAACGTATTTGTGGGATAATACTTGAGGATCCCACGTGATCAGTTCATATACAAGAGTGAGAATTAGCTTATTATAATATTCAATTAAATTGATTGTGCTATATACCCTTTATATTTTACTATAAACTGCATTCCAAAATTTTCACCTGAAAACAGGACATTGCGTGTTAAAGTGTGAGTTCCAGTCTGACGTTGTCCCACTGCGCCACAACGACCATAGTAGATTGCTTCACGCTGTATCCCGCACTCAGCAGGGTAGGCAGAGGGAACCTAGTGTTAAGACACTCCGTTCCCCACTTTCCGCCGAATTTGGAGGCATTGTATGTTAAGGGGCGGAACTTAACGCCGCGCTTTGCCTCGGATACCAGAGCGAAGGAAATGGAAAAATTAAATATTTCCACACCTCGAGTGGGAATCGAACCCACAACCAGTCGTTTACAATCACACGTTCGTGCCACTGAGCCACGACTGACCCCTTATTGATTGCGTAGATTGCAATAGTACAATATTATTTACATTTATTACAATGCAACGTCCTATACCTTATGGCCTCCTATTTTTCAGCATCCGTGTTCTTAGGAAATGGTAGATTTACTGAAATTTAATCACTATTATTTTATTTATGTACCCCATAACAAAATATACGGTGTCTAAAATGGACCAAAAAATTACAAAAGATAACCTCTAAAGGATCTTATCTTTTAGAGATGAATGTCCTTGAATGTGAGAAAACTTAAGGTGAAAAAAGTGAATTGGAAACAATAACTATATTATTAGTTTACAAAACAAAATAAATATACTTAAAGTAATACATATAAGCATTACCATATAATCAAAACGTACAAAAAATAAAGGAAAATAAAACCGTTGAAAAACAAACGATGAATATAAAATATCTTACAAAGTTTCACGTTGGTTCCCGTATACCACTGTACCCTAAAAATCGCGACCGTCGTATGTTAAATACTGGAAATCAACGCTGCACTTGGTCTTAACAAAACATTAAAACCATTTTTTTTTAAATATAACTATAGAATAGGAATCGAATCTTCAACTACCACTTTAAACAATATCCCACCACTACGCCAGCCTAAAATGTAAGACTTAATTTCAATAGGTCATCTTAAATTGAATGTCAAAAAGCTTTAACGAAAGCTTTATCTAAAGCTTCACCTTGCTGCATTGCAGGTTGCCAAGTCTCAGAAACTTTGAAACACTGTAAGACGCTTTAAAATTCCTACTTAAAACACCACTTACTTGACTTGACAGATCCTTTTACCTCGACTACTGAGATATAAGAAAATAAAAACAGATGTGGAATTATCATACAGTGTGAAAACCTCTGACTGACTGTATACACGATAGTTCCGGGTTTGATTCTTTCTCGGAGGATTATAGCAAAATTATTTTCATTTCTCCGCTCTGGTGATAAAACAATAAGCTACTGTAGGGGATTACTACTTCCCTAACTATCTCGGAGGTTTCTTGAGTATAGTAATACACTTGTTGATGCTTCAGGTGGAATGATTTATTTTAAAAATTACACTGGTACATATATAAAAATTACAATTATAAGCAGCCAATAAACAATATTTACAAAAATTAGTCTCCAATAAAAACTTTCACATTATAACCAATGAAATTGGATTATAATGTGAGTTATAATTTAATTGCTGATTTACCAATCAGAAGGGCTACATTAAAAATAAAAATCTTTAGTAAAATTATGTACAAATCAAAACATTGGCTTTTCTACCAATAGCAAGTGAGTATTTAAGAACAATGATTATTTCCTAAGAATTATACAAGAGGTGAGGGGCGCCCCGTCGCCGCGGGGGGTGCCATATAAATATGCGCCTTTCTGCGCCCATACAAAACTCGGCGTATGTGCTCCTGCGCTTTAGTAACCGCGCGCCTTCGGCTCGCGACGGTCATATGCTTCATGTTATGTATGGACGCTGCGTGTGGTAGGTAATGTAGGTCCCACATCACTCCCCCTCAAGAAAATCGTACGGATGGTTTGATTTTTCTTCCAGACCTCGTCGTGTAGCTCGGAGAGTTGTCCTGGCATCTGCTGCTGACCGGTGGGTCCTCAGACGATGGCGACTCGTTGTATGTGTATGCTGGCTTGAGTCGGTCCAATGTGACAACTGTCGTGCGTGTTGGCAGTTGTATCTGGAAGTACTTGTCGTAGCGTTTCAAAACTTCGTAAGGCCCATCGTACGGCGGAGTTAGTGGGGCTCGAACTGTATCGTTGCGCACGAATACATGCGTGCACGTCGCTAGATCTTTATATACAAATGGTTTGTTCAGTGACGTGTGCGTGCGCGGCGTCGGTTGTAGCTTCGCCATGGTCTCGATGAGGCGGCGTACGTACTCGGCGTCGTCAATCTTCGACTGTGTAGGTACGAAGAAATCCGAAGGTATACGCAGAGTAGTACCGTAGGTCATAATTGCTGGACTAAAGTCGCTGTCGCTGCGTAACGCCGTGCGTAAACCGAGTAGCACGGTGGGCAACTCGTCCGTCCATTGTATCGTAGCTTCGCGCGCCATCAGTGCAGCTTTCAGGGTTCGGTGCCATCGCTCAATTTGACCATTCGATTGCGGGTGGTATGCAGTAGTTCGAATTCTTGTAATTCCGAATCTTTTCATAAGAGATTTGAATAGCTCGGATTCAAACTGACGCCCTTGATCCGTTGATATCCGTAGCGGGCAACCGAAACGTGCGATCCATTGTTCATATAAGGCTTTAGCGACGTTTTCAGCTGTTATATCTTGTATCGGTACTGCTTCGGGCCACTTCGTACAGCGATCGATCATAGTCACTAGATATCGACAATCATTCGACGGTCTTAGCGGTCCGACTATGTCGATGTGTATGTGTTCGAAGCGCTGTGACGGCGGGAACTCGCCTAAGGGCGTGACGACGTGTCGATGTATTTTCGCTCGTTGACAATTAATACACGCCTTTGTCCATGTACCGATGTCGGTGTTCATGTTCGGCCAAAAGTATTTCGAACTTATTTGTTTTCTTGAAGTCCGCACGCTCGGGTGTCATAGATCGTGTTGCGCTTCGAATGCTGCGTAGCGATAAATGCTTGGTAGGTACGGTCGCGGCGTCGCGGTAGACAGCTCGCACGTGATTGGCTGCTGTATCCCAGGCATCGCGACGTTGGCGAATTTTAAGTTAGGTTGTCTTCGCAATGATTTTAATTCTTCGTCGTTATGTTGATCGATGGCTAATTGATTGAAATCGATGGTCGTCGGGCATTGAATGTCTTCTATGCGTGAGAGAGCGTCGGCGACTGTGTTTTCTTCTCCTTGTATGTATTTGATGTTTGAGCAAAATTGACTAATGAAGTGTAGTTGTCGTTCTCTTCTCGGAGTGTCGGTACTATTTGCTTGGCGATGTAATGCATAGGCAAGCGGCTTGTGATCGGTGTACACAGTCACTTCGCATCCCTCGATGAGTCGTCGGAAGTGTTTTACAGCTGTATAGATCGCTAGTAATTCGCGATCGTATACACTGTAGCGGCGTTGTGTAGCACTCATTGCTTTTGAGAAGTATGCGAGCGGTTTCCATTCGTTGTTTACTTTCTGTTGTAGTATGGCGCCGAGACTGTGATCTGAAGCGTCGCTCATGATGCTGAGTTGTGTACCGGGTAGCGGATGAGTTAAAATTGTAGCTTTTAAAATGCTTTGACGGCAATTTTCAAAGGCTACGTCGGCTTCCGGTGTCCACTCGATCGGAGTTTTGTCGTTTTTCTTACGGTTGTGCAAATATTTGTTGAGTTCGTGTTGAAGTTCGGCTTGATGTGGTAGGCAGTCTCGATAGAAATTCAACATGCCTAGGAAGCGACGTAACTCGACGACAGTTTTCGGTTTCGGATAATTTGAAATGGCTTCAATGCGATCTTCAGTAGGTTTTATTCCGTCCGCCGAGACTTCGTAACCGAGAAAATTAATCTTATTTTTTCCGAATTCGCATTTTTCGATTTTTAGTGTGACGCCAAATTTTTCTAATCGTTGTAATACTTGATGTAATAATTCAATGTGTTTTTCTTTGTTTTCGGAATATAATAAGATCTCATCGACGAAACAGAAGCAGTTTTCGACGCCTCGGAGTACTTCGTGCATAAATCGCTGGAATGTCTGACTCGCGTTACGTAGTCCAAAGGTCATGCAGTTGAATTCAAACAGACCGAATGGAGTTATAATCGCGGTTTTCTGCGCGTCTTCCTCGGCGATTGGTATCCAGTAGTAGGCCATTTTTAAGTCGATCTTCGAGAATATTGTCTTGTTATGAAGTTGATATGTGAAGTCTTGTATGCGAGGTATCGGATAGCGGTCGGGTAGTGTGACCGCGTTTAATCGTCTGTAGTCACCGCAAACTCGTAAGCCGCCGTCCTTCTTCTTCACAACGTGTAGCGGGCTCGCCCAGGGGCTGTTTGACGGTTTGCAGATGCCCATTTCCAGCATGTTCTCGAATTCAGTCTTTGCAGCTTTGTACTTGTCCGGTGGAAGCGGACGCGGACGGGCGTAGAGTGGCGGGCCAGTTGTCTCGATATGGTGGACTACGTTATGTTTTGAAGGTTGTTTGAGTGACATGGGTCGTAGTACACCTGGATATTGCTTCTGTACGTGGTAATATGCTTGGTTTGTGCCGATTACGTGTACCGTTTCTGTTTCTTTTTCAGCGCCTGTTGAAATTTCGATAGCATCGACGGAAAGTTCGGTGACTTTATCTATTAGTTTCTTCTTGTGCAGGTCTACTAGTAGTTTGAAGTGTCGTAGAAAGTCAGCTCCCAAGATCGATGTTTTGACGTCGGCGATGATGAATGTCCATAGAAAGTTTCGCCGTAAACCAAAATCTAATCTTAACGTTTTTTCGCCATACGTCCTGATAGGTGTGTTGTTTGCGGCAAATAATCTGCAGGCGTTTTCGATTTTTGTGTTGCTTCTATAGTTTGATGCTGATAATACGGATATATCGGCGCCGGTATCCACGAGGAAACGTTCTCGAGTGTTGCGATCGTAGATACATAGGCGGTTACTTGCAATAGGGACATCGAGGTCCGCCGTAGTCGATGTCGGAGCTAGTTTAAAGCCTTGTTTCTACGGCAACACGGTGACTCGCAACGCTTCGCTTTATCGCCGAATCGGTAATGATATTTACATTCCCACGTGGCATCGCCGGGCTTCACAGATGATTTGTTTCTAGGTGTATTTGAACTTGATCGTGGTCTTGACTGAGAGAGATAGCGACGGTATTGACGATGTGTGGAGCGGCCGCGTATTTCATTTATTTCTAGCGACAATTTTTCTAGCTGCTTCGATAATATTGCTATTTGTGTTGATACGGCGTCCGTTGTTGTTGTTGCGGTCGATACCGCGGCGATCGTCGCGGGCTCGGAGTATTCCGCCATCTTGTCGGCCATGGCGGAGAGTGTGTCGAGCGATGACTCAGTATTTACTGATAGAACCACGCGTATCTGAGTAGGTAAATGATTAAGCCACTCGATACGGAGTCCTTCGTTCGTAATCATACCGGCGCTTAGTTCTCGCATCTTGCGAAGCAATTGAGAGGGTTTCTGGTCTCCCAGCTGTAGACCGCTGACGAGCTTCTGGAAATTCTTTACGTCGGATTTTTCATATACGGCGAGTAGGCGGTTCTTCAATGTGACGTATTTATCAGTAGCCGGCGTGTCGTATAGGATGTCAGTGACGTGTTGCAGGTCCGTGGCTTGCAGCTGTTGTAGGACGTAACGGAACTTTTGGTCATCGGACGTCTTCAAGGGGTCTACGACGGCTTCAAATTGTATAAACCAGGCTCGTGGAAGGTCCCTCCAGAATGGTAGTATCCGTGACTGTACGGAGATGGCTGCCAGGTCTACATCGGCCTGAGGTTTGGGATCTTGAGCAGCAGTATCTTGATCCATTTTCTCAGCGTCGGTAGGTCACCACTGTAGGGGATTACTACTTCCCTAACTATTTCGGAGGTTTCTTGAGTATAGTAATACACTTGTTGATGCTTCAGGTGGAATGATTTATTTTAAAAATTACACTGGTACATATATACAAAAATTACAATTATAAATAACCAATAAACAATATTTACAAAAATTAGTCTCCAATAAAAACTTTCACATTATAACCAATGAAATTGGATTATAATGTGAGTTATAATTTAATTACTGATTTACCAATCAGAAGGGCTACATTAAAAATAAAAATCTTTAGTAAAATTATGTACAAATCAAAACATTGGCTTTTCTACCAATAGCAAGTGAGTATTTAAGAACAATGATTATTTTCTAAGAATTATACAAGAGGTGAGGGGCGCCCCGTCGCCGCGGGGGGTGCCATATAAATATGCGCCTTTCTGCGCCCATACAAAACTCGGCGTATGTGCTCCTGCGCTTTAGTAACCGCGCGCCTTCGGCTCGCGACGGTCATATGCTTCATGTTATGTATGGACGCTGCGTGTGGTAGGTAATGTAGGTCCCACACTACGTTGGTTTTTGGTGCTCACACGCAATGTTTCAGATTCAGGCAGATAGTAAGTAACGGAGTGTTTTGACACTAAGTTGTGCCCGAAAAACTGTAAAAGAGAATAAATAGATTGAGATAGAGACATCTCTATATCTCTCTAGAAATTGAAAATATTTATAAAATGTGTGTAAAAATTCAAGCAACTGTAGGTTCTGTTTTTAAGTAATTATTCATGTCTCCTGCACGTGTGTCATTATTATTTTTTTTTAATAAACCCTTAACAAAAGTATTTTTTTGTTTGCGCAGTCCTTCTGAAATTATCAGAGTCCTTTCCTATCTATTTTATAATTTTGTCCGTTTCTTTCTGTTTCTTTTCCATTTCTATGTTTCTTTTATTTATTTCGTGCAATACTCTCAGCACTATTTATTAATATAATGTATTTCGTGAAAGCTTCACGTGTTTTTCCGCTTTAGTTTCAGAAAACCTAGTATCGAGACGCTTCCCACTCCACTCCGCTTTCCGCTCGAATTCGGGGCTGTACATGTTGCGTGGCGGAGCTTAATGCTCAGTGGTCTTGTAGACCAAAGCAGAGAGATGAAAATCATTCATTCAAATGAAATTCGAAATCACAAGCAATCACGATATTTTTTTCGTTATATCACTAGACATAATCTTATTTTTTTTTATATTTTTGTGTTTTTTTTTTATTTTGTTGCTTACACTATAAAAAATGTGTTTTTATTAAATGTTTTCTAAACTTTTTTCTAAACTTTGAAGTTCTTAACTTTTAATGAAAAAAATGTACTAAATTTATCCTTAATACTCGTATTACACGAGGGACATACTTTTTAATAGGTAACATAAATTACAATAACCAACATAAATATTACATTTTCAACTGTCCAAAAACATATGAACACGATACTTTTTTTATTTTTTTTTTTTTCACGCTGTATCCCGTACACAGTAGAGTAGGCAGTGGGAACCTAGTGTTAAGATACTCCGTTCCCCACTTTCCGCCGAATTCGGAGGCATTGCGTGTTAAGTGGCGGAACTTAACGCCGCGCTTTACCTCGGCACCAGAGCGAAGAAATGTACACGATAATAATAATTAATATATAGAAACTCATTGATGACTTCCAAGTTTCCTTCGTTTTTAGTTATTTTTTAAGAAACAAATTAGTAGTTTATAAAAAAAATCACTTTCTGTTCTAATAAAATCTATTTACAGTCTTATATACCTACATTATATAACATCAATAAAACTGAGCTACGTATAAAAATATTATGAAAGGCAATTTAATTATGGGGACCGACGACCTTTCGACCTTATCGATACGCCATAAACGATAGTATTACTACCGAGCCATAAAAAATCTGATGAGCAGAACTAACTAGATTTCAATATTCATTGTTAGATTATGCGTATATTGAGGATTTTTTAGTACATATAAAGTTCTTTTTAAGCTCTATTAAATTTATTGGTACTATTATAGTAAAGGTAAAAAGTTTGTGTGTTTGCTTGTAAGTGTTAATCTCTGGAACTGTTCCCGTTGGATTTTTTTCTTGTATAAGATAGTCGATTATTTCATTCCTGATGATGATATGCTTTTAAATTTCATATTTAAATTTATTAAATGGTATTTTAAATTGGTGATAATGCGTTCCATAAATTAATTAATAACTTAGAGTAAAGAGACAACCTTCAATAAAATATTTGTAATCTTTTAAAATTAAAAAAAAGGTGAATTGAAAGTACATCGCCCTTTTCTTGTTTTCTTATATGGTGATATTAAGTTGTGTATAGATTTAATAACAGTCATGTTATACATCTGTGCTGTAAAGCTTCTTTTCTTATTTTGTTCATATTCTTTTTTTTTTTTTTTTTTTTTATTTCTTCCAAATCACTCTGAAATTATTATTTTTTAATATTTTAAATAATTATTGTCTTCTGTTACAAGCTTAACAATAATTGATGCTTCCTACCAAGTGTTACATAATTTTACCCGTAGCCGCCAAAAATTTAATATAAACCGCCACATAATACCGCCAACTGAAAACTCCCCAGTGCACACCAAACTGCACATATGACGAAAAACCAAGCAGTTCTTAATGTCTAAGACATAAAGACTATATTATAGATGAAATGTAGAATTTTACATAATTAAGTTAGTCGGGCAGTGCGCATGAGTCAAGACGAGAGCGGGTCAAGAGTGCTCCAGTCAGTAGTCAGTAGAGTCAGTCGCCGTCGGGCGTAATCTAATTAATGGACCAGCTATTGTGTTTCATGTTAGACTTTTTTTTAATAACACCTTTGGAACCACCGTTTTGTGTTATTAGTGCAGTGTGAGGAAATTTGTGGAAAAAAAAGCTTTTTGGAACTTTTTTTTGGTGAAAGCTGATGGGATTTCTGTAGTAGGTACGTTGTTTGGTTATTATTTGTTATGAATTGTGACAATTTTGTTAATAATATTTATTTTTTATAGACCAAATGTCAAAATTTAGGTTGCACCTCTAGTATATACATAGTTCGCGTAACTTAACGGCATGTGACTTTAAGTTATGTATTGTATATGACAAAATAATAAGTTAAAAAGTTTTATTTTTATAGTGCAAAAAAAAATGTTATATATTTCAAAATATAATTATAACCCGACCACTGTCTGATATTAGACAATCAATTGAAAGTATTATTATAATTAATATGACATGAAAAACAATATACCACAAAACTAACCACAATTATGATATATGTAGGTCTCATTCCGTAATGCTTTGCAATACATGCCATGTTTTTATAACAGAATAAGGTTCCTTGTGTGCTTTATGTTCGTATAACCTATTAAATAAAAGTTCTAGATATCTTTTTTTTTTAGCTTTAAGCCGTATCCCGCACACAGTAGGGTAGGCAGAGGGTACCTAGTGTTAAGACACTCCGTTCCCCACTTTCCGTCGAATTCGGAGGCTTGCGTGTCAAGTAGCTTAACTTAACGCCGCGCTTTACCTCGACACCAGAGCGAAGAAAATGGAAATATAATTTCCACTCCTCGAGTGGGAATCGAACCCACAACCAGTCGTTTACAGTCACACGCTTGTGACACTAGGCCATGACTGGCCACATTCTAGATATCATTTATTGGATTCTAGATATCATTTATTGGATAAATTTATTAAACATTCGATTTTGTTATGTTATGCCATTGTAATCCACACAAAAGCCAGTGTGGTACAATGGGATGCGAGATGATTGTTGGTTCGATATCCAGTGAGTGAATTTAATCTCAAATTCGGTGGGAAAGTGGAGGACAG
The DNA here is from genome assembly GCA_019049465.1 of Dryas iulia moderata. Lineage (NCBI taxonomy): Eukaryota > Metazoa > Arthropoda > Insecta > Lepidoptera > Nymphalidae > Dryas > Dryas iulia. The sequence continues at coordinate 7,515,145 of CM032438.1, forward strand.
AGTGTCCTAATACTAGATTCTCAATCTCTATCTCGAGATGGGTATCCTGAAATATTAAAAAAAAATTTTAAAGTTGTACCTATTAGCTAATTAATTTATACTAGACTAGTTCATTATATATTATATAGTGATTAAAAAACCTGAATATGTGTTTTGCCTATATATTACAATAATATTTGGTTTAGCACATTACTTCTATAGTTCTAAAGGTTAGAATTTTTCCAATTTTAACATAAAATAACACAATTAATTGTCTCTAGAATCACTCGTTTTTTCAAGCAACTGTGACATCTTTGTCATAATATCTGATAATAGTACATTTCACTTTTTTTATTTACTTACATCTTTTCAACATCCTGCCGTTTGGTGTAAGAATAAAAGCCTAATGGTAATTTCGATATCGAAATTTTACTTAATGGCAGATCGAGACCATTAATAAAATTTGTAACCACGCAGGAGCTGAACCCACAACCGTCAAACTTAATCTGGCAAAATTCGAACTTGTTTGACCTTTGAAAAAGACATTTAGGAAACGTATAAAAATTTTGAACGCAGCGGGATTCGAACCGGCGCCTCCTGAATACCGTTCTTGAAATTCTTATACGCCTTATTACAATTTATTTTTGTTGTTAGCATCTCTGTAGAGAGATTTTTACAAATTTCTACTACCCAAAGATTATTCTACGAACAATTATTTGGCAAGAGAGAATGCTATTTATTAAATACTTTTAAACATTTTTAAAGTGTTATTCCACACTTGGGAAAATTTTCCTACGTTTTCTAAATGTCTTTTTTAATTTTCCTAAGTGTGGAATAACACTTTAAAAATGTTTAAAAGTTGTTTGACCTTAATTAGAACTAATCAAGACATTCCTATGAAACCTTACACTGTACATGTGCTTTACTGTATTAAGTTACTTCTTTTTCTACATTCAAAAACTTCTTGTATTTTTGTTCTATTAATATATTATAAATGCGAAAATTTGTTTGAATGTTAGTTCCTCTTTCAAGTTAAAATTACTGAATACATTTTATTGAAAGTTTACAATAAAATGGCTTATACATCAGAATGTTATGTTATGAATATATGTGGCTAGTCGTGGCCCAGTGGCACAACCGTGTGACTGTAAACGACTGGTTGTGGGTTCGATTCCCACTGGAGGAGTGGAAATTATATTTACATTTTCTTCGCTCTGGTGTCGAGGTGAAGCGCGGCGTTAAGTTCCGCCACTTAACACGCAAGCCTCCGAATTCGGCGGAAAGTAGGGAACCGAGTGTCTTAACACTATAAAAATAATTTGTGAATTGTACAAAATATCAAGTAAGTTGTTTTGATTATAACTGCTTCCGTAAATTCAGATTCTGATAGTTTATTTATATTTTCTTATGTCAATTTAATTGAGTAGCAACTAATCTTAATAATAACGTAAATGAGTTCTATACTAGTTTTTTACTATATGAATATATATTTTTTAAGCTTCACGCTGTATCCCGCACACAGCAGGGTAGGCAGAGGGAACCTAGTGTTAAGACACTCCGTTCCCCACTTTCCGCCGAACTGGGAGGCTTGCGTGTTAAGTGGCGGAACTTAACGCTTAGGTTCCCTCTGCCTACCCTGCTGTGTGCGGGATATAGCGTGAAGCTATTTAATTTAATTTAATTTAATTTAATTTTTAATATAAATAGCTATAAATGTCCATAAATATATTATATATTTATAAAATAACCGCTAACCACATGTAGTCACATTTTTCTTGTATTATACTTTCACTTACTTATTTAAAAATATATTATATCTTATAAAAATTCGGCGTTAATTTCCGCCACTTAACACGCAAGCCTCGCGGGCGGAAAGTGGGAAACAGAGTGTCTTAACACTAGGTTCCCTCTGCCTACCCTGCTGTGTGCGGGATACAGCGTGAACCTAAAAAAAATGGCAATAAATACTATAAATACATAAATATAAACAGCTATAAAATAAATGCTCGTAAATATAATATATAATATTTTAATAAAATAACCGCTAATCACGTGTAGTGACATTTTTACTGTATCACATATAGTTAGTTATGTAGACTTCACGTGCTTCTAGGATTATGTCGTGGTTACGTAAGTAATCGTATTCCAGGCGACGCGGTTCATTTGTAAGGGATTTCCGCTAACATGCCCTCTGTGAACTTTACTTTTGTACATATTTCTTGAATTCATCTTTGAGGCCAGTCATGGCGTAGGGACGTAAAAACCGCTGGTTGTGGGTTTGATGTCTACTCGAAGACTTGGAGTATATATCTTTTCTTTTTAAACAAAACGCGGCGTTGAGTTCCGCCACTTAACACGTAATGCCTTAACGTTATGTGTTAATGTTAATAACATTAGGTTACCTCTACCTACTCTGCGGTGTGCGGGATTTGCTATGAAAATTAATAGAATTTATGGCATCTAATTGTGTGGCCAGTCGTGGCCCAGTGGCACAAGCGTGTGACTGTAAACGACTGGTTGTGGGTTCGATTCCCACTCGAGGAGTGGAAATTATATTTCCATTTTCTTCGCTCTGGTGTCGAGGTAAAGCGCGGCGTTAAGTTCCGCCACTTAACACGCAAGCCTCCGAATTCGGCGGAAAGTGGGGAACGGAGTGTCTTAACACTAGGTTCCCTCTGCCTACCCTGCTGTGTGCGGGATATAGCGTGAAGCTATTTAATTTAATTTAATTCATAAAGGCCATCGTGTGAGAGCGTCTGTCGTGATTGTTGTGGGTTCGATTTCCACTTAGGGGTATGATTATATTTAAAAATATTTTAATTTTTTCCACAAGACTAGCGTTTAGTTTCGCTACTCAATACGCAATATCTCGGATTCTGCCTGTGCTTCACTTTCCAGGCAAATTTCGGATATTGCGGGTAGAGTGATGAGATTCGATTCCGCGCTTGTTATTGTCAGAGCACGGTACCGAGTAGAGGATATCATAGCAGAATTCTCAGAGAGATCCTAGTGTCGTGAACCTGCGTTTTTCACATTCTGCCAAAAATCAATACATTATGTGTTGAACATATTATATAAATAACATATAAATGTTAAACATTGCTAAAGCTGTAGAAAAGAAGAAAAAAAAGAGCTTTATAGTCGACATACATATATCATAATAATTTAAATACATTTCTAATTTCAACGAACATCTCGTTCTGTTAATGAGAAAACCTACCGCGTAGTGACTGACATATTCGGAGCATGGAAAAATAATTGCATAGCCTTATATAGGACGACGCCCCTATAAAAACTGTCATCTCCAAGGATCAAGACGGGTCGTCGTTGTATAAGTACAATCGATATGCCATGCGCTTCATAATTACAGCGGGATAATATTGTTTTAAGATGTTATTTTAATTAACGTTTTAAACGTTTTAAACATATGTACATATATTTTTGGTTTCACGCTTTTTCATATGACAGGATAGGCATTTGTTTCTATGAATGTTTTTTTTCTATGAATGTCTCTGATTGCTTGTTGAGTAGCACTTAATGTAATGCTTTGTCTTCTTACCAGAGCGAAGCAATAAAAATAACTCTTCTGAGTTCGAATCGAACCCGCAACCGTCGGTCGTGTACCTATACTATGCAGTCAGCCGCTGCCACACTGTGCCACGATTTCTTCGTAATGGTTTTGAAACCCAAATTCATTATTGTACTTATTGAAATCTGATTTTATTTATTTATTCATATCACTTATTATTTTTTTAAACGGATCCATACCTATATTATAAATGCGAATGTCTGTCTGTTTGTCTGTCGCGCCTTCAATCTACCGATCCGATTTGGATGAAATTTAAGTAGTAATATAGAATGTAAGTAGTAATAATTACTGAGACATATGGTACTATTTTTTTTCAAAAATCTACCTGTGAAGGGTTGATATAGAGGATGAAAGTTTGTATAATCCAAGTTTAAACATAGGCTTTTCAAAAAGCCACCCCCCGAGGGTTGCAATATAACGAAACAATCACTTAGTTCACGCAGTGAAGCTGCGAGCAGGTCACTATTGAATTTATAAATGAAAAAAGAAAATAGTTTAAAATAAATTGAATAAAAGAAAATGTTAAATTTAATTTTAATAATAATATGTGAAGTTATATCAGAAAATAGTAGGCGCAGTGGCATGAACGTGTGACTGTAAACGACTGGTTGTGGGTTCGATTCTCGCTCGAGGAGTGGAAATATTTAATATTTCCATTTCCTTCGCTCTGGTATCAGAGGCAAAGCGCGGCGTTAAGTTCCGCCACTTAGGACGCATTGCCTCGGTATTCGGCGGAAAGCTAAAAAAAAAAGAAATGATTATATTTAAATTATTTTCAACTAGGCGCTCGCTCGTTGCTTCGCCGCGTGAACTACATGACTGTTTCGTTATATTGCAATCGTCGAGGGTAGATTTTTGAAAAATAAAGTAGTCTATGTTTAACCTTGGATTATCAACTATATACGAGCATATTCCCAAATTCATTACAATCGATCTTGCGGTTCAGATTTTTCATATAAACTTTCATCCCCTATTTCAAGCCTTTAGAGGTTGATTTTTTAAAAAATGAGTAGCCTATGTTTGACCCTGAATTTGTTACTACTTTCATTCTAAATTTCATCCAAATCGTACCAGTAGCTGTGAAAGCGTGACAGATAAACAGACAGACTTTCGTATTTATAATATACCAGCGGCCCGCTCGCGGCTCCGCCGCGTGAACTACACAACTTTTTCGGTATAACGCAACCCTCGGGATTGGATTCTTGAAAAATAAAGTAGCCTATGCTTTACCTTGGATTATCAACTATATTTATGCCAAAATTCATTACAATCGGTCAAGAGGTGCAGATTTTTCATATAAACTTTCTTCTTCTATTTCAACCCTAGAAATTCAATTTTGAAATAATAAGTAGCCTATGTAAGACCCAGTAACTGTTACTACTTATATTCTAAATTTCATTCAAATCGGACCGGTAGATTAACTGTGAAAGCGTGACAGACAAACAGACAGACTTTCGCATTTATAATATAAGTATGGATTCCCCACTCTGGTAGCTGAGACAAAGTTCGTGGCGAAAGTGGCTATTATGTTTCTCTGCAATACGGGAAAAAGCATGAAGCTGCTTTTTCATGTATTTCTAAAGTATTAATATAAAAAGTACTCGGATTTTGCACTTTTATTCTTCGCTTATAAATAAATTATTTTTTCAGGTGCTAATCGACGTATGGAGGGGCGGCATCATGTCGAGCGTGACGGGAGCGAGCATGCTGCGTACGCGCAGGAAAGATGTCAACGTCAAACCAAATCGAAAGTAAGCAAATAACATTAAAAATACTGATTATGTGTTTATTATAACAAATTTTCCTCGTAGCAGCTATTATTAACGTTATTATTTCTTATATAATTATAACGAAATTGCCTTACACTAAAACTGTGCCTCGGACTGCTCTTAGCAGGATAAAATTAGATGATCTTTTGTTACGTGACAAAAATTTTCCACTATTTTGAATTACGCCTACTAAACTAATTTGAATGGCTAGAGAAAATAAATATTATATCTTGTTTTGTTTAACCAGAAAAAGAATATGAATATATTTCATATATAAAATATGTCTCCCAAGTAAATATGGCTATGTAACCTTCCCATGATCATGGCCTTTGACGGCTTTGCCACGACACCGATGGCGTCTAAGAATTACTCATTCATAATTGCTAACATCGTGGTACAGTGGAGCAAAGCTTGATTATGCGCTCGATAGTTGTTGGGTTTACCATCTCCACATTGGCTGACCATTTCGAGGTGATTATTAAAGTATTTTTTTAGTTTGGAAAATATAAAAAAAAAGTTATTTAGTGAAAAAAAAGTTTTTTTTAGCTTCACGCTGTGTCCCGCACACAGCAGGGTAGGCAGAGGGAACCTAGTTTTAAGACACTCCGTTCCCCACTTTCCGCCGAATTCGGAGGCTTGCGTGTTAAGTGGCGGAACTTAACGCCGCGCTTTACCTCGACACCAGAGCGAAGAAAATGGGAAATAATTTCCACTCCTCGAGTGGGAATCGAACCCACAACCAGTCGTTTACAGTCACACGCTTGTGCCACTGGGCCACGACTGGCCACAAGTGGACTACGAATTCCAAGGCAATTCGTAGTCCACTTTCTTTTTTCTGCTTATATATATATATATATATATATATATATATATATATATATATAACACGTTCCAGCGAGTGGGAATCGAACCTATAATTATCTGTCAACTATCCACCACTACGCTACAATGGCTGTGGCCAGTGACTTTTTGAACAACAATTTTGTTATTTTCTAGGTTGGACAGAAAATCATCCCGGGGCATGCTGTACGAGAACGAGGAGCTTCGTCTACGCACTATCAATATAAATGCAGAAGTTGAAAGAGGTTTACATTTTACTTGTTCACTAGCACCAGTATCTAATTTATTTATGTTGAGGTTCTTATATATTAAGAAAGATCTCCCTGATTTTATTTCATTTTTTTATATTTCGTCGTTGTGACAGCTCTTGGCCTATTTTCAAAAGATTGCAGATTTGATTCCTGCTGTCTTCAAATTTTTATACATTTTTAAAAATGACTAAAAACTCTTGTGCTCGTAAAAACTACAGGCTAATCCACTCTTAGTGTTCCCTTACACTCGCCAAGAAACCGACATAACGAATTTCATTTTACTAAATAGTAAGTTAGCAAACCAATAATAGCAAAAATGTATTTGGTCGTAGTCGAATGTAGAAATCATTGCTGAGAAGAAAGAGGAGCAGGTTCGAATCACGCTGATTGAATTTTTATACGTCTTCTAAGAAATGATTCATATTCTAATGTGTGAGGCACTCAAAAATATTAAAATAACATTTGTATTTTTTTAAAATCTTAAATTATAAATCATAAATTTACAGGTCAATCAGATATAAAAAAATTAAAACGTGAAAATGAACAGCTCAAAAGGGAGATATCGGCGTTACGCTACGAATATGACAGACTGGACAGGATGCTGCGGGATAGAAGATCGTCTCCGGAACACTCGGACGTACGTCATTTATTATATATATACATTATAGATATTTATTTATATTTAAGAAATTACTAATAAAATTTAAATTGAACTATAAACTCATAAAATTAAATCAAATTATGTTTTAAGTTAGGTTATTATTACAGTATATAAAACACTAGGCAGGTATTCTATCTCTATTATATGATCTTTTACTAATAATTTTATTATATAGTGATTTTTTCAAACTTTATTTAATATTATCCCCACAATTGGGATTTGAACTCCCAACAATGATACACAATTAATAGAATATTACTTCACTAAAGAATATAAACTTTTTAGATATTACTACAATGTCATAATAAATTCTTTTTTAGACCACGTGACCTTTAGAATTATGTTAAAATTTTGAAGTGCCTACACGTACTATCGAAGTCTTTACCTTGGTATAATGCATGCCACTTGCAAACTGAGACTTAGATCTAGTTCAAGAGTAGGTTCACCTAGTTCTAGATAGACTTTAAAATACTTGATAATGTGATTTTAAATGAAATTATGCGCTGGCTTTGTCTTGTTAGTCCTGTCAAATTATGTGCTAAGTTTCTTAAATTTAAATTTATCTTTTATCACATATAAAAGATTTTTAAATAATTATGAAAAAAACCCCTTTTTTCAGTTTGTTACGAAGGACGTAGAAAAAGTCTCTTTATTCTTAAATTTCTGAGTTTTTAGGTAATCGTTTGATACTTTTGAGAGAGATTTAAACCTGCACTTATCACTATTTTATTTACTTCAATATATGTATATGTATTAGCAACCCTCTTTATATATATTTATAGAAATATTTTCCTTTTATAACCAATAACAATAGTTGATACTTTTATAAGTTTTAGTGAAAAATACTTACTTGTCAGAAGAATTTTATATTTATTTTTATTTTTTATTATTATTTTAAGTTCAAAATATTGTTTAATTATTTTTATTTTGTTTACGCGACAGTCTCAATCTCAACAGGACGCTTACGATACTGAATATCCTAATGTGAGTATGAAGACATAAAAATGGGAAACTTAACTTCATACTGTGTAACATAATATACTTTCATAAAAGTCATATTAAAAACGAGAAAAAAACTTGCAATTAATAAAATATATTTTATAAATATTTTAAAATTATTCAAGTTTCTAAGTTTTCGAAAAAAAAAGTTATTTTCAATTTTGCTTCATTATTCATATTCTAGACTGGATTCATATTTTCAAAAACATGGCATATTCCACAAAAAAAAAAAAAAATATTTTGAAATTGTTATGATTTTCGAAGAAATATTTTCCATATTTTTTGAGGTTATTATAATTTTTATTTTTTATTTTGCATGTATAGTGTGAACCTGAAAATTACGAACCGGCCGACCATAGCGTAAGTGGCACTATATGTAGATTAGTCTACTTCATTAGCTTAGACTGTAGCGATTCTTGTATGCTTTAATTATTTACCATTTCTTGTAGTATGGAAGAAATGTATAAAAAAACTCTTTAAATAACGCTAGTTAAATAATTAACCCTAGTTTTTAATATTTTTTTCATATGTAGATATTTGTAACTAATTTTTACTGTTACGTGTTATTAAAAAAGCAGCAAGTTTTTCTTTGTATTTCTGATAGGTGGTTGACTTAGTGTCGCAACACTCCTTTCTTTACTTTTCGCTCAAACACTTTGCACTTAGAGTGATGCAACACAATACTATATTTTGCCATACCAGAGCGGAGAAATGAAAAAAAAAACATTTTCCCAGAGTAAATTTAACTGAAAAGCATTGCGGATACAGTAAGTTATCTATAGTGTTACATTGGATAACGAACAAGATAAAATTCAGCATTCACTTCAATACGCAATGTTTCTGCGAAAAATGGAGAACGGAGTGTCTTAACACTAGGCTCTCTTTGACTGCCCTACTACTATGGGATGAAACGTGAAGCTATAGGAAATCTCTTTACCTATTGTGTAAGTATTAGGTGTTATGTAATGTTTAACATGTCTTTTAATACTGTCATAGTGAAATGTAAAGTTTGTTCGTTTGTAAAAACTTATTTAAATCTAACTGTAACTAATTCATTTATAAAGTAATTAATTATTAATAATATTAGGATGACCAAGCTTTGCCCCGTTGCACTGCATTTTTTTGGTTAATTAAAAAAATTAAGAGTAAAATAAAAATTAGTAATATGAATAAATATCATAATTATATTAAAAATCAGTAGAATGATATAATATTTAATTAAGTTCATTTCTTCGTTCTATTGAACAAAACAAAGCGTGGTATTGAGTTCTGCCACTCAATACATTATGTCTCGATTTCGAGTTGAAACTAGAGAACGGAATATTTGATCACTAGGTTGTCTCTCATAGTATCCTGCTATGCGGCAAAAAACGTGAAGCTGACCAGTACATATACACACGTTCAATAATATTTGGCGTAAAAGAACGTGATATGGGGCTTAGCTCATAGTAAAGCGTGTAATGATAAAAGGTGATTAAAGCATGGGATCTCCAACACTAGATTTTCTAAATACGGGAAAAAGGTTAAAGCTAACCTATATATAGTCATATAATAATATTTTCCATTAAACATTCGTCTCGAATGTGGCATGGGGTTATATTTCTATGGGTTGCAGTAAAATATTATTTTTAAGCTTCGCGCATACAGCGCGGCCCGCACATAGCAGGCTAGGCAGAGGAAACTTAGTGTTAAGCATTCCGTTTCCCATTTTCCGCCGAATTTTGGATTGCGTGTTAAGTAGCGGAAAAATATTAAAGATTTCCACTTTTCGAGTGGGAATCGTAAGCACAACTTATGGTTGGGGCCAGACGTAGCGCAGAGGCACAAAGTGTGCCTGTAAAGCGACTGGTTGTGGGTTCAATTCACACTCGAGGCGTGGAAATATTTAATATTTCTATTTTCTTCACTCTGGTGTCGAGGCAAAGTGCGGCGTTAAGTTCCGCCACTTAACACGCAATGCCTCCAAAGTTCGGCAGAATGCGGGATACAGCGTGAAGCTAAAAAAAGGAAAAAAAATGATGGTTATTTCCATGGGTGATGGGTAAGAGCTATAACAAACATAAGTAGTTAAGCACAGTATGATGTGGCAGGACAGCGCGTCGGTGTGCAGCGCGTGCGCGGACGGCTCGGCGCGCGCTGTCGCGTTTCATGACCTCAGCGTCGTGCCCGAGGAGGGGGAGGACAAGGTGAGATGACATATTGTGCCTAGTTATTGTTTATTTGTGTTAGTTATTAGAAAAATTGATAATTTTAGTTTGTATATGCATGATAGTGTACTTGTCTACCACAAGCAAAAGCCTTAAATTTAAATTTTTAAATATACTGTAATGTTATAAATAGCAAAATGAATGATCTAATCTGTAGTAAATTATAACTTACTATATATTTTGTGTATTGTGTAAGTCTTGGTAGTAATTTGTCAGATACCATGGAGCTACATTAAACAGCTTGTTTTATGATAGTAATAATGGATTATTCCCTATTTTTGGGAAATTTGTGTAATTTAATGCGGTTAATGCTCATTTGAGAGTCTCATAGTTGTAAAATTAAATTTGATTTCAAAAGATTAACTGATGAATCTCTAGCCGGCTCTTCCCTTAATAGTCTATCTGTGTAAAAAATATTTTAATTTTTATTTTCATTTAATCAGGACATCATTAATTTATATGCGGTAAATAAAATACTTTATATTATAATTATAAACAAAATTTTGTGTTCTTCATATGGTAGGATCTAACAGGTTCTAATGAAGATTACATTGGATTTACATTAAAAATATAGATGTTATGTGTAATTAAATAAAATTCGGCATTAATTTCAGCAATTTACCACGAAATAGTAACTGTGAATAAATTAGAAATAGATAACTATCCCCCTTAATCCCCCCCTATATACCCTTAATCTAACCGCCTACCTTAATTGAATGAAATATGTACATAAATATAAAAATATAGTCACAACAGATTAAAATGTGATTTTAACAAGAGTTCTGATGTTTTTTTTTATTCTTGTTTTCTTTAAAATCCTTTTGCCTACTACACGCGAACATTGCCATTCCTTTCTTATTTGTGGTTTCAATAGATCTCGTTGTTATCTCCGTCCAGTGTGTTTGTGTATATTTTAAACTAGCGGCCCGCTCGCAGCTTCGCTGCGTAAACTATGTAGTTGTTGCGGTATATCGCAACGGTAGGAGGTGGATTTTTAAAAATTAAAGTAGCCTATGTTTAACCCTGGGTTATTAACTATATTTATGCCAAATTTCATTACAATCGGTCGAACGGTGTAGATTTTTCATATAAACTTTCATCCCCAATTTCAACCCTTTAGAGGTTGATTTTTGGAAAAATAAGTATCCTATGTTAGACTCAGTTATTATTACTACTTTCATTCTAAATTTCATCCAAATCGGACCAGTAGATTAGCCGTGAAAGCATGACAGACAAACACACAGACATTCGCATTTATAATATACTAGCGGCCCGCCCGCGGCTTCGCCGCGTGAACTATTTCGTTATATTGCAACCCTCGTGGGAGCATTTTTAAAAAATAAAGTAGCCTATGTTTAAGCTTAGATTATCAACTATATTTATGCCAAAATTCCAAATGAAAAATTACCATTGGTCAAGCGGTTTAGATTTTTCATATAAACTTTCATCCCCTATTTCAACCCTATAGAGGTTGATATTTGAAAAAATAAGTAGCCTATGTTAGACCCAGTCACTTTTTCTACTTTCATTCTAAATTTCATCCAAATCGGACTAGTACATTAGCCGTGCGTAGCATGACAGACAAACACACAGACATTCGCATTTATAATATAAGTATGGATATAGTCAATTACATTTCCATTTAGTTATATAATTTTAAATTTTAAATTATTTAAATTTTTTTTAATTTAATTAAATACTGTTTTAAAAATAAGAGCGAACATAAATAAATATTGTAGAAACAAGAATAAAGTAAACAGTTATTAAATATGTCCGTTCTGCTCTATAAACTTTTCAACAAATCGACATTTAAGAGGAAATAAATCAAATATTTTACTCCAAAACGTTTACAAACGATCGCTATGAAAAGGCAAAACAGTTCCATAGCTACGACTGACGTATTAATCTGCTCCAAGCATGCGACTACAAATAGATCCATTAGATGCTGAACTGCAGAAACCTGTACCATTAAACGAATAGTTTAGTATATATTTTTTAGCTTCACACTGTATCTCGCACGCAGCAGGCAGAGGAAACCTAGTGTCAAGACACTCGGTTCCCCACTTTCTGCCGAATTCTGGAAGCATTGCGTGTTAAGTGGCGGAACTTAACGCCGCGCTTTGCCTCGACACCAAAGCGAAAAAATGGAAATACTTCTAAATATTTTGACTCCTCGAGTGGATCCGATGGAATCGAACCCACAACCAGTCGCTTTACAGTCGCGCATAGGGCAACGACTGGTCTTCAACTATATTATATTATATTATATATTATTAAAAATTGAATTTGGGTAATCTGAGTCAAGGGCGGCCACGTTGTACGTTGAAAATATTGTGGTGCCTAATGTTAAAGAAATTATAAATAAACCTCAGTCGAGTCCGGCCGGTCGTTTGTATCGCACAGTGATTCGGAATTCCCGTAATGTGTCGACAGAGATGGTTTGTTCATATTATTATTCATATATTACACCTGAATGTGTATTTTTTGTGTTTTTTCAAATTTTTTTGTGTTTTTTTATATTTAAAAATTGTCATGTTTGTTTTATTTGCGATGTTGTGAGTTCATTTCTTGTCCATTAATAGGTTAGCATGTAAATATGACCTGAATATTCTATTTCTACCTGTATATCTAATCATTTTGACAGCTGATTTTCTTTTACTAAAGTTTATATTATATTTTTTAATGGAGAACAGAGTGACTGGACACTAGGTTATCTCTGACAAGCATCTTATCTGAAAAGCCTGAATAAAGCTGCTTTAAATTTTTATATTTTTTTAACGCTATTTTAATTATATTTTTAACGCTATTTTAATTTGTGTACTAAATGACAGTTACCAAAAGCTATGTCTATCTTATCTAAGAAATGTTAATTACTAAAGTGTCTTACAATAGCTCGAATGACTAACTATATTGCTTTACCAACAAACTTATGCATATATTTAATCTATAACAAAATTTTTGAATTACCACCTTAATTGCACTATTTTCCGCTTTTTTACGATCGATAAAATTTATATAGTGGAAAACGAAGTGTCTTGACACTAGAATCAACTTTGACTACCCTGTTACGTAGGTAAGAGCGTGAGGCTGCTATTTTATTTATATTGAGATATAAATTTGAATGTGCGACTGATTGTGGGTTCGATTCCCACTCGGAGAGTGGATATATTTATTGTTTCCATTTTCTTCCCCCTGTTGTCGAGGCAAAGCGCGGCGTTAAGTTTCGCCACTTAACATGCAATGCCTCTGAATTCGGCGGAGCGTGGGGAACGGTGTGTAACACTAGGTTCTTTCTGCCTACCCTGCTATGCGCGGGTTACAGCGTGAAGCTAAAAAAAAATAGAGATATAAATGAGACATGAAATATAGTCAATTACTACAACAGATATTTTAAAAATGTCTACTACCGTCAATATTATATGTTTACAACGTTGACTACCAGTTGAATAAAACAGTTAGATTCTAAAGCACCTCCACGCTTTTTCCCGCATACCAGAGTAGTCAACGGACCTAGTGTTAAGACACTCCGCCCTCCACTTTCCGTCCGAAATCGTAAAATACTAAAGTTTAAAGATTGATTATAATTCAATCAATAGTCAAGCTACGGAAGTTCCAGTGACGCACGTCGCGTCGCGTTCTCAGCACATAATGTGACAAATCTGTCGAGGTGACGCCGTTCCTAAATCTGAAACGATCAAAGAACAGTTGGAACCGCACCGCTGGTGTTGAGTTGCCTAATAAACTTCATTTTGTTATGTCAATTAATTTAGATTTTTTGGGTCAACCTCAAGGATTATAGTTAGATGATTTATTTATAATTGAAAAGGTTAATCATTTTTGTCTATTTTTATATTTCATTAATAAAAAATCCAAAAGAACTTAGTGTCAAGATATTCAGATGTCCACTTTCTACTAACAATCGAGGCATTGTGTATTGAGTGACGAGACTCAATGATAATTAAAGATTGAAAATAATTTAAACATAATCAATCCCCCGAGTGGTATTCGAACCCAGAATTAATCGTGTTTACAGTCAAACGCTGTCTCACTACGCTGTAACGACTTTTTTATAGTGTTATTTAAGTTAAATTTTTGATTTAACCAATCCAAGGATTATAATTTAGTTGATTTATTGGTAATTGATAAGCTTATTTTTTATAATATACTTTAATAAACTTAAAAAATATATCTTGATGTATTTAATATGTATTGTAAAATTGCACACAACTGTGTAATACGCATGCTGCTTGCAGGGCCATTTGAAAAAATAAGTAATTAATTTAATAATAAACGCACGTGGATGAAAGCTTAAATAATATTATAGTACAAATGTTTAATCCATAATCCCAATTGTTGCAGAGCGGCGCCGCCACTCCCTGCACATGCGATGAATGTCAAAAAGATGCGAAACGAGCGGACGAGAACAACCAAACCAACAAGAAGGAAGCGATAACGCATAAAGAAGCGACACAAGTACAAAACAATACGCACGCCAATACGCCTAATAAGGGGGACAATGGGTCGGACAGGACGGTCGACGTGCTGGTACACGACGCCCCCCACGTGCCGCGGTACTTCCAGTGTGTGACGTCATCCTTCCCTGCCCCCTTCCCCCCCGCTCCCTTCCCTACAGGCGGCAATGTCGAGGATTTACTAGGAGAAGTACAGTCCACGGCAACCATACAAACAACATACATTCAACAAAATTCCATATTCATGTGCAACACTAGAAATATAGTTCAGAATAAGTGCTGCTGCAAGAATCGCGATTCGAACGCTAAGACTGAAGTTTGTCCGGAACAAACGCCGAAGTGCTATGTGACGGAGAAGAATATCGAATTAACGTACGATTATCCCAGGACGAGGCCCATTCCAAGTAACAACAGCCAAAAGTCCGAGGAACAGTCAGTACAGTCGACCACTACTGAAGTAGCGAGCACCGTTGTGTTTGTTGAGAAAAAGATGCCCACCAAACCGAAGAAATTCGATTTCTTCTTTCGTTCACGATCCGCACCAGTCGGAGAGAACGAGGAGCCCATATACGCCACCGTCAACAAATTGCCCAAAAAGTTGAGAAGAATGGAGCTTGCGAATTTAGAAAAAGAAGTGGCTTACAAAAACGGCGAAATAGATTCGTCAACGCGAACCGAAATCACGTTAAAAACGGACACAGACTCCCAAGCACCACCAGACGACGACACGAGCCGGTCGGAGCGGGAGAAATCCACCGTGCTGCGGCAGGAGTCCCCGAAAGCGAAGAAACGAAAGAGGTTTTCTTTGACATTTAAAAAGCGGGAGAGGAAACGTCGTGAGAAGAAGGATAAGAACGGTGTGAAGGTTCCCGGTGGTGTTCCCCAGTCGGTACCGGTGTTGGTGGAGAGCGACAGCTCGCGTCTGCTGGAGGAGGTGGAGGCGCGGCATAGAACGTGCGCGCGACACCGCGCCGCCGCCAGCCCGCGCCCGCACGCGCGCGCCAAGCACGACACCTACCAGGTACACAGCTACCCCGTCACGAGCCCCTACACGGGTCACGTTATAAACCAATTGGTTACTTGCTAGAATAGGACGACGTTTTTGACGAAATTTGCACTTTTTACTCATATTACACTGTATATAAAAAACTATGGAAAGCTATATAGTTCCTTGACATATTAAAATTTAATTTACAATATGATCCTTTTTTTCTAATATCTAGTTTATGAATTGGTAAATTCTCATTAGCTATTTATTAATTAAAAATGAATTTAGATTAAACATAAATTAACACTGTCATTGCATTTCTCAAAAGCCAACAAAATAATGACTGTGAAATTAATAGCCCGTTCTATTTACAACTAAATGGATCTCATCTAGAGATCAAATATGAAATTAATTTTGTCACTTTGATTTACCAATAATATGAATTTTATATGTAGTAATTTTATCAACAATATAATTTTTAAAAAGTAAATACTAATTGATCTCTGTAAGTCAATTATTACAGCTTATAGCTTAAAGTAGTGTAACTATATCTCTTTTTTCAATTCGAATCAATCTCCTTCGTGTATTCTCCTTACAACGTGACGTTAGCAAAATGATAAGTGCATAACCTGCACGTTCTAAACTAAAAATTTAAACTAAGCGTTACCTAAATATTCATTTTCTTTCTCTTATCTTACGTATCAAGATGATATATTACCCAATTGGTTTAAAACGTTTGCCTTTATAGGGGGTAATCACACGCATATATTAGTTGCTCAATGTATTAGACCAGGGGTGCGCAACCTGTGGCCCGCCAAGCTTAAATATACATTATAAATATTCTCTCCCCACCTTTTATATACTATAAAAAAGTAAGGTAAAAAAAAACAAATATTCAACAGGCCTGTTGCTAAAAAGGTTGTTCACCCCTGACATTAGACTCATTTGTATTGTAATTTAATTATATACGTAATAATATTATATTATATTCATCATAAACATAGTTTGTATTATTGTAACCACATCCTACCATACCATGACTTGGGGCGCGTGTGATTGCCCCTTCATATTCCTAGATTTATCAATAAGAAATCTTTTTAAAGGTCACTTTAAAATTTCAAATTAGTATGTTATTTACTAAAAATTTTTATATATTAAAATTTTTAACGAATAGACATAATAATTCATGTAGAAATCACAGTTGTAGCAGTAGAAAGTCATGTAGAGCATAGTATAATACTTAAGCGAATACTCCAACATAAAGAAACAGTGAAGCAGTTAATAAAGTTTAAAGAGTAATTTTAATAGCTATATACTTTTATGCATGAAAGCTTCATATATATGTACATCTCGAATTAGAGCAGTGCTTGGTGAACGAAGAGTCTTAGCAACATGTTCTCTTCGGCCACGCCGCTACGCCAAATTAGCTTATTTATTTTTTTATGATTTTTTTAGAATACTGATATTTCCTGTATATTTGCGGCCCTCATGATGCCATATTAAAGAATTAACCAAGAGAAGTTACCAAATTAAATTTAAATCTTTAAAAAGAGTATAAAAAGAGCCACTAAAAATGTTTTGAATAAAAATCTACTTACTTAAATTATAACAACTAAATAAGTTTTCAATTAAATTAAACACTTTTCCAGGAGATGACAACATCGCATTCAGAACACGAGAGGACAAACAGTATGTGTTCGTCTGTCAACTCTTTAGGTTCCGCGTGTACTCACAAAAGTAGGAAGCTCTCAGCCGCCCCTCAAGACGGCTCGATACCCTGGTGCGGGTGTTGGGGAGCCGGTTGTGTGTGACTTACAGTGAAAAAATGTACAAATAGACTATTAATTTATATAAAAACTGTTTTACAGTTCAGTTTTTTAAAATAGCGCTTGGAAAATGTCATTTCGCTAATGTCATTTGATGTAAAAAGAGGAAAGTTATAATTAACTATTTTAGCGCTAAGAAAATAGTGATTTTAAACGTACTTGTCAAAATGACAATTTAATGGCATTTTGTTGTACGTATTATCTGTGCCTTTGACAGGTGTTAATTATCTGTTTGTTTTTTAAATATGACATTTTGAACAGTACGAAAGTGGAATTAAATTAATATTTAATTTATTTATTTACTGTGACATTTCATTCAGTGAGGAAACATGGCTTTTATTTTATATATAGTTGGAAACGTATAGCTAACTTTGTAATAATTTCTTCTAAGAAGAAAGACGCATAATCATAAAGTTGGCAAGAGAAAGAAATAGCTATTTCTCTCGTTTAATGCAATAATTGATTCCTTGAATGGTTATCATAGTAAATAAAATTTAGTATTAAAATATGAAATAACAAATGTATGCGAAAATAGTAAGAAGTCGTTCAGAGTATTAGAATGTCAGACACGTAATAGGCCCTGTGTGTATCGTTTCATAGGTTTTATAAAGCTATGTAAGGTTTAAATGTAAATAATGTAACAGTGAAATGCAGAATACTAAATGTAAAATAAATAATTTACTCCAAATAATGGAATCATTTCTTTTATTTTCTCTATGCCAACAATTATTGAAGAAGTTTAATATTTTAAAATGTCATAAATATATGTAAGACATGAAAAACATTTAAAAAAAAAATCCCTTAGCGGGTTCGAACCCGCACCTCTTAGAAACTTATTAAAATATATATAAATAATGAAATAAAACAATACATTATTACATAGATGGTTATTTATTATAAAATATGACACATTCTTTTGAACTGTGTTTTACAGTTATTTGAGACGCACATAGCAAAATTGTTCACTGAACCTTCAATTACTATTCCACTAATACACAAAAAAAATAAAAAAAAAATACAATTTTGACAAAAATTAAACTTTTTAAAAAAATATAACAAAATAAAATTTCTTTTCTTAAATAAATAATAATTGAAGTTTCAGCGAACGAAGCGTACATTGATTCTACTTTAGAACATTCGAGAACCTACAAAAACGAATGAGGGACGCGAAAACAAACTCAAAATGACATTGTATATCAAATACGTTCCAAAAAATGGCACAAATTAAAAAAAAAAACTGTTTTAAAACAAAAAAAATGCATTAAACAACAAATATATGGCTTTGAGAGATTTAAAAAGAAATAAATAAATAACTCGAAATCAATCAATGTACAATATTTACATCGAATATTTATAGGAAGTACATTTAAAAAAAATAAAATTTAGAGGGGACATGGGAGTTGTACTGAGAAGCCAAAATGTTAAGAGGATATAGACAGTATACGCGATAAGTCGACAAGTTCATTAAAACTTCTTTATAAATCGTTTAAAAAAGTTGATTATTTTTATATTTTTGAGGAAACAAACGAAATTCACTCATTAAAAAAAGTGAATTTCGTTTGTTATATTCACGTGTTATAACATCTTTTCACGCAGTAAGTGTAACCTCTTCACGCGTTGAAAAATGTTTTCACGCAATAGGTAACCTCTTCACGCATCAAAGAGTCTTTTTAAAATGACTTTTCACGTTTAATTTACATGATATTTCATTAACTTACTAAACAAATAAAATTATATTCACAAAATTGAAAACTACAACTTGTCAACAAACTTGTCCACTCAACGAATACAATGTAAAAAGTAGGTTCTTAGTTTATTTTCTTTCCTTTCGATTTATATAGTAAAATATAAAAAATCCCGCATCATTCCCCTATTGGACACGATCGTGCGTCTCTTTCTCGCGCAATGCGAGAACAACGCGCGCGAAAGAGACGGAGATATATTGTTATAATGATAAAAACTTACCTTACACGTACTTAAATCGAAACATCTAATATATTAAATACTTAATGATAGTTACATCGATTTCACATTTTAAACGCAAACAATTATAGAAATTGCATTTCTTTTTTTTTTGTATATATATTATGTATGTATATATAAGCTTCGAGTAGGATACATTTTACATTATGCGAGTGTGAACTGAAATAGAATAATTTTTGTAAACATTGCACTGGGTTTAAAATTTAAAATTCCTAACTTAATAATAATAATAATTAATGAGAAAAGGAAGATCAAAGTAATAGTTGATATACAATTAACGAATCGATCACATACATTATGAAATTGTAATCAAATTTAAGTCACTATGAGCAATATAAAACAACTGTACTAATACAATTTCATCGTCATCAATTTTTTTATTAAAAAAAAACAGTTGAAAGAACATTTTTAATCTGTTCCAAGAAAGAAAAAAGTGATTAAACTCTACCAATTCTCATAAAACAACCGAAGAAACATTAGAAAATAAATATACATATAAAAATATGTTTTTCCTTCTAACTTGTTGTATACAAAAACACAACTTCTATATGATCAGTCTATTAAAAACCACTTAATAGGCCTGCCGCTTCATAAACGGACCTAAACGTGTCGCCTAAACATTTTCGAAACACTTAAAACTAAATATAATATAATAATAATAAATGTGATGTGCAATAAACGAAATAGAAAAAATATAATACATTTCTTTTTTTTTAATTAATATTATAATAATTAATTTAATAAGCAAAATAAAAAAACAAATACACTGAGATCGATATCCTCTAGACAATATGTATACAAGTAAATAATTATCATTGTCAAATAATATTTAATTTAATTACAACAAATCAAAAATCGAGACATATATTTTTAATAATAATTAATAAAAAAAAAACCCAAAATGGCCGTTTAAAAAATACAAACGTAAAATTAGTTTGGGATGTAAATAAAAATTATATCAGTCTCATTTAAAATTGAGATACGTTTGAGCTGCATTTGATTGGACAGAATAAAAATAATGTAAAATTATTATTTAACATTCAAAAACAACGGGCAAGACTGATGGGCCAAAAAATAAGCGTTTTCGGCAAGAAATTACTAAAAAAAAAGCAAGTCACATTATTGATTTTTTTTTTTAAATAATATTTTAAATACACAAATGTCCATAATATATAGGTATCCACTATGTTACATTACATATAGACCGAATACATCGGCTGACGGAATGTGCACGGTGTTTCATACATACCGACTTACATTAAAATATCCTCCAGATAAATATTTGTGCAGTTCTTATCTAAAATAGCGACTACGTTTTAAAATACTGATCCAAATTTAGTCAATACACCAAAATTTAGTCCATTCATTCGTTCATATAAAAAAAGCGTTTAAATACGGAAGCGACGCGGTCTAAGCATAATATGATATGACTTTTCCATACTGTTGCCGTTAAAAAATAAATACAACCGACTTCTGTCAACAGTCACTTTTAATACACGAACTGCTAACTATTGTTATATAAAAAAAGGATTACATATAACAATTGTAACACAAGTCAACAAATCTGTCATATAATGCAAACATAATGACATTCACATTGTATTTAAATCGTGACAAATCGGCCATTTTGTTTACGCATTAGTAAACAAAATGGCCGACTTGCGTATTTATTATATGACAGATTTGCCTAACAATATAGTATATGTTATATAATCCTTTACGAAGTCGGTATCGAGTAACGGTATCGAGACGCACTATCACTGGAACGGTATAACCTTATAGTCCACGACGTGTCACACGCCGTCCATCACAAATGCTACGCGCATTGTGGGTTCCTGGAAATTAATTATATTTATTTAATTAAATTAAATTGTGGCCAGTCGTGGCCCAGTGGCACAAGCGTGTGACTGTAAACGACTGGTTGTGGGTTCGATTCTCACTCGAGGAGTGGAAATATTTCATATTTCCCTTTTCTTCACTCTGGTGTTCGAGGTAAAGCGCGGCGTTGCCTACCCTGCTGTGTGCGGGATACAGCTTGAAGCCAAAAAAAAAGTGCAATAAAGGATATAAATAAACGTACCCATATTTCTCACACCATAACAAACGCCTCCTGCCCGCGGAACAAAAACGGATGCTGATCTATCATAGTCTGCACTATATCCTCGAGGTAAGGCCGCGTCATCTCGAACCGGCCCATGTCAGAGAACTGCACCGGCAGGAGGGTCGGCCACCAGCATATCGCTAGGTTCTTGCTGTCCATTGAGTTCAGTTTTGAGTTGTCTGCGACTCTGTGTGAGCATAAAATGCGTATAGTTTAATATAAGGCATATTATTTTACAAATTATTTAAGTAATTAAAATACGCTTCTTCTACATATAGCTTTAAGGAAAAGCTAAAGAGTGTTAAAAAACGAATTAATTCTTTAATTTATATATTCTATTGATAACAATAAATTGATTAATGTTTAAAGTATAGCTATATTAAAAATACAATAAGTTAATATAATCAGTTTTGCATGTATTAAAAATTGAAAAAAAAAAACAAAATAGTGTACCTGGTAAGAAATTAAAATCATTTGTACTTACTATATGAACATTCATCATGTATAACAATATTATGAATACATACTTCATAATTTACTCACCCAATCAATGTATTAAGCCTGAAAACTAAGAAAACTTCATGTTTAATTATATAAATATGAAAATATTTATACATTAAAACATAGACTTGATTCTTAGTTTTTAGGTATAATGTTGAAAAAACGTACAACTTGTTGTGCTTTGTCTTACAATAGTCGAGAACTTAATGTAAATATAATCATTCTTAGGAGTGGAGTTCAAATTCAATTGCGCCATGACGGTCTAATTTAAAAAAAGGATTATCGAAACACGAGCACAACACAGGCACAGGTGTGTGTATTCAGGCACATATATTTATACGTATACAGTAGTACTGCTACAACGCAAGCACACGCATCCACACTCAAGCATAACAATTTTAGAACAGTTGCATATTTCTATACGCACTTACACTCGAGCACAATTCAAGCACACAAATCCATACTTAGGCACCGCCTATATTAGCAGTTCCAGCTATCTCGACAGATACAGACTCGAGCACAGGCACCCACACTCCAGCACACACTCCCACATTCAGGTACACACGCAAACACTCGAGCACACGCGCCCACAGTCGGGCACTCAGGCCCACAGGCGAGCACTCAGGCCCACAGGCACCCACAGTCGAGCACTCGGGCACAGGCAGTACCTCGCGAAGTGGTGCAGCAGGTAGTCGAGCGTGGCGCGCGCGGGCGGCGTGAGCGCGGAGGCGAGCAGCGCGCGCAGGGCGAGCAGCCGCCAGCTGCGGTCCTTCAGCTCCACGCCGCCGGCGATGCAGCCGCGCATTGCTGGGACAAAAAATTGTTTAGTTTAGCTCAGTTGGTTATTTGTATGGGGCCAGTCGTGGCGCAGAGGCACAAAGAGTGACTATAAAGCGACTGGTTGTGGGTTCTATGCCCACTCGAGGATTGAAATATTCAATATCTGCATTTTCTTCGCTCTGGCGTCGAGGCAAAGCGCGACGTTAAGTTCCGCCACTTAACACGCAATGACTCCGAATTTGGTAGTCCGTGTGGAACGGAGTGTCTTAACACTAGGTTCCCTCTGCCTCCCGTGCTGTGTGCGAGATATAACGTGAAGCTAAAAAGTAACTTATTTGTTTAAGTGATATACGTATTTACTTTGCAGTTGTACAGGTTGTACATTTTGATTATTAAATAAATGAGTTGAAATATAAATAGGCACAATAATATAAATATATATTTTTATGTTATATAATACGGTGTTTCTTTTACCTTTTATACAGTAATATAAATTATTTTTTATATATTTTATTATATATAATTTATTTCTAAATAATTTTAAAACTTTATTAATATTAATAACAGTGCACAATAGTAGCTATGATAGATAAAATGTTCTTTACACATGTTGTTAATTTAATTCATAAATGACGTAACAAGTCACTTAACGTTTTCATACAAAAAGTATATAACAAATTTGATTAAAATGTTCTTTAATAAAAAATAGGCTATACATATATTTAGATTTTTGGTTATATGTACATACACATGTTTATCTTTAACTATAAAATATAATTTCAAAAACGACAAAACAAACATACCAGCAATATCCTCCAGCTGCGCCATACTGGCCTCGTCCAACAACGGAGGTAGTTTCTTAGAGAAGAAGTCCTTGAGAGCGGTCGCCACTGCGTTCACAGGGATGTCCAGAGATTCCAGATCTATGTTGGGATCTGGGAATTATTTAAATAAGTATGTTAGTCCTATTAAACTAGCCTCTTCCACAAAATATTATTTAAATAGCTATATATATTAGGCGCCAGTCGTGGCGCAGTGGCACAAACGCGTGACTGTAAACGACTGGTTGTGGGTTCGATTCTCACTCGAGAAGGGGAAATATTTCATATTTCCAATTTCTTCACTCTGGTGTTCGAGGCAAAGCGCCGTGTTATGTTCCGCCACTTAACACGCAATGCCTCCGAATTCGGCGGAAAGTGGGGAACGGAGTGTCTTAAGACTAGCTTCCCTCAGCCTACCCCGCTGAGTGCGTGATACAGCGTGAAGCTAAAAAAAACAAAAATAAAAAAAAATATATTTATCTATATAAATAAATAAATAATAGCAATCAATAACTAAGTAATGCCTGAAATTCTGTTTGTATTAACTTGATTTATTATGTTTTAGATGGACTATTACGTTTCTTCATCTGTTGTTTATATTTTTTAAGGTTTATATGCCAGCAAAAAATTATGGTCAGGCTGATCAAATTGTAGTAGTTTCTTTTTTGTCTGTTGCAGTTTATCTGATCTATTTTGACTCTTCGATATTAGTGTTAAATCTCCTTATATTATTTATTTATTCTGACACAAATTATTTATTACTTATTACATATAGGTAATAGTATAATTAGAAAAAATATCAATTACAATTTGTTTCTGCGTAATTACTATATTATGACGAACTAGCTACGCTATATAATATTAAGAAAGAAAAAAAAATAATGTACCCTAAAAATATTATGCTAACTTATTTAATATTTGTTTCTTTTGGCATATACAGCCAAAATATAAAAAGCCATTTAAAACTTCACTTAAAGAGAACTTCACTTAAAAAGAACCTAGTGTTAAAAACACTCCGTCCTTTACTTTCCACCCAAAATCTAGACATTTCGTATTAAACTAGCAACGTTCAACGCTTTATCCTACATACCAAAAAGAAAAAAAAAACAATTTAAATACAATAATTTTGCCACAACCATCAAATGCTCTTTTACATACAAAAACAAACAAATAAACCTAACATAAAATTACTTTTAACATTTTTAA
Organism: Dryas iulia moderata; assembly: GCA_019049465.1. Lineage (NCBI taxonomy): Eukaryota > Metazoa > Arthropoda > Insecta > Lepidoptera > Nymphalidae > Dryas > Dryas iulia. The sequence goes on from CM032438.1 coordinate 7,540,118, forward strand.
AATTTTATTCACACACTTAGGAAATTGAAAATTACACTTAGGAAATTTAGAAAACTTATAAAAATCGAAACCCCGAAATCGCAAACCGGTTTCTAGGAAGAGCAGGTTCAAATTCCGTTAAGTTTAAATTTTTATACGTTTTCTAAACGTCTCTAATATAAAAATCACAAACCTTCGTAAAACTTGCTAAATAGCATATCAACGTGCGCCCGGTTGCCGGGCACGCGGTATAGCCCCTCAGACGCGAGGCCCTCTCGCTCTATGAACTCTATGCATTTCTCCACGAAGAGTGGCACGCCGTGTGGGCCCTGGGATGAAGAAAATAATTTATTTTTGGATAACAAACAGCTTAATTAGTTAGAATAAAAGAAAGAAGAAAACAGGATTTGAACCCGGATTGTCGAAGTACTCTAGCCTAATAAGCTATACGTTCTTGTTCAGTGACATTAAAATTTGGAATCGAATCTGTGGATTCGATCTGTGGATTCGTTACCTTCGCGTATACAGTCAAACGCTATACAGAACAAGAGAAATATTTTAGAAATACCACTGTACGTTGCAAACTTGCCTAAAACTTGCCCAAACAAAAATGACGTCAGTCGTGGTATGGTGTGATGGTGTGTTCGAATCCCAAGGAATGGAAATATTTAAGCCGAGCCCACAATACAAATATTGTGGGCTCGGTTCCTGAGGAATGGAAAAATGTATTTTTCCATTTTTTTCGCTCTGTGCAAAATCGTGGCGTAAAATTCTTCCACTTAACATGGAATGCCTCTAGAATTCTGTGAAAAATGGGGTAACGAGTTAAATATTTATATTACCTGAGGTCCCCAATTTTGGATCGCATTCGCATTTTGCATCTGTGATGCGTTCTTCTTGTCTTTACTCTTAGAGAATTCCTGTAAAGATAAAGCATCATAGATATTTACAACATATAAACAATAATGTTTATAAATTAAAATAATATGTTTTTTAACATCATTAAACTCTATATTTTAATGAACTTATGTTAAGCTATTTTATGTTTCTGCATTCTCTCAAGCGATAATGATTTAAATTAACAATCAATAAATCATTTTTTTTTGTATTAACACACAATCTTTTAAATATCTTAACAAATTTAATTTAGAAACACACAAAATTGAACAAACAAACACAAACACAAACGCTTTAGAAGGGTTAAATCGGTTTATCAAACCCTAAGCCCTAAGGGAGCCAAATAGGCATATAAAGTTTATATGTAATTACGTTTTTTCTGTTCATATAAGTATGAAACTTTATTTAGTAACAACTGGTCATAAGTACGTAATTGCCAGTTCTAGGGTAATACGATTTTTTCCCCTAAGAGATGAAATGTGGATTGGTAATACATCATATTTAACGCTAGAAAGATGAAATAATCTCTTTGGGCTCTTATTAATAATAAATAAGTAAATTGATACTACTGCTTGCTTTATAGTTCACGCGGACGAAATCAAGAGTGAAGCAAGCAAGGGTTGCTAGTATTATTTATTATACAAGAAACGCTTTTTCCGGTGGTCAGGACCTAGTGTCAAGACACTCCATTCTCCACTTCCTATTCAGTATGTGTAAGTAGCGGAACTCAACGCCGCATTTTATCTTACCAAAGCTAAAACACAATAATAATCAGGTTAAGATATAATCATTCAACTACCTTATGTCTTCTATCGTGTTTCCCGAAGGCCTGCCTCCGCCGCGAGTCAGCCGCTGACGACGACGAGTTGTCCTGAGCTGACGACGGGTATTCTCCTGACAGCATCTGTTGTACATAATAACAAATATAATATTATATTTTTACGAATATAAGAATGTTTAAAATTTCTTTATTTACTAAGTGACTGACTGAAACTACTATTAAAAAAGTGAAATGTATCTAAAAAGATATTAAGAAAACGTTATATCTACTTTTATAGGGGAGAGAAGACGAGGAAAGATATTTTTTTTAGCTTCACGTTGCATCCCCCACACAGCAGGGTAGACAGAGGGAACCTAGTGTTAAGACACTCCGGTCCCCACTTTCCGCCGAATTCGGAGGCGGTGCAAGTTAAGTAGCGGAACTTAACGTCGCGCTTCTACCTCTAGTATCAGCCAGAGCGAAGAAATGGAAATATTAGCTTCACGCTATATCCCGCACACAGCAGGGTAGGCAGAGGGAACCTAGTGTTAAGACACTCCGTTCCCCACTTTCAGCCAGAGCGAAGAAATGGAAATATTAAATATTTGTACTCCTCGAATGGGAATCGAACCCACAACCAGTCGTTTACAGTCACACGTTTGTGCCACTGCGCCACGACTGGCCCCAAAGAACTGGACAATATAAGAATAAAATAAGTAATTAAGTTTAATAAAAATTTACAGTTACATTAAAGGATACATAAAAACTATAATAAAAAAAAGTTTTAAAGCGACAGTAATACAAATGTATGTATATCTAATACATACGACATACATTTATATATTCCACCGCTTCAAAAACTTTGACATAAAAAAAAGTCAGAAAAGAAAAAGCGTATTTTAATTTTATTGTATAAAATCATACCTTATGAGTAGGTTCATGATGAGGTGGTGGCGGCAGAGGTCGAGGTCTCCGCGTCTCTCCGTCAGAACTGCCTTCACTTGAGTCACTTGCGGCTGTTACAAAAATATATTTATCACTTTACCTACATAAATACAAAAATAAAGCACTTTTAGAGAAGTAAAAAGTCCATTTGAATAGGAAATTACTTAAAATAATCTAAAATGAACACCTTCAAAAATATTCTCTTAATATTTGTCCCTGTTATAGCAACCATTCCGATCAGGGCTGCGCTATGGAAATATATTGTCAACAACAAATGGGGACACGTAAGCAAATCAAGACGTCTAACAAATCATTGTTCGACCATGCAAGATCTTCTTACACTGATAGAATGGAGTATATCAAAAAAAGCGTGTTAAAAGGAACGAAATTCTACATCGTTTGAAAGTATTTGTAGCAAGATTCTAAATATTTACAAATTGAAATACAGATTTTTCAAAGTGACGCAGTATACCACTCGGGAAATACAGATTTTATTTAAATTATTCTTATTTCACCGCTCTGGTGTTAAAATAAATTAGCGGAATTGAATTCTACCACTCAATAAGCAATATCTGGGATTTTAATAGTTTTATTATAGTACCTTTATCCTCTTGTGTCCTCGCCCTATAGCCGGTGGGCAGCTCCGGGGGACCCACAAACATGCCAAGCTTTGGTACCCGAGGACTTTGTACTGCCACGAGATTGCCTAACGATCTGAAAATAACAAAAATTGACAAATTTTTTGACGAATTGACGATTACATTACTAACACATTGAAGTATTAAAAAAATAATATTGTAAAGTAATAACAGGCAAAGAAAAAAGTTGATTTGTTTATTGATAAAATTTTTGATTTTGTTGTCTAATCAAAAGTGACATTAACTTATTTTTAATTTATATAAATTAATAAGCATTTTAACTTCACATACCTCGATTATTTAACTCTATATAAAAAATATATGTGATGAGTGAATTATCTCAACAATTTCTCTTTCTCTATCTGTCATATTTAAACAAAATAAGCAGCCTCTACATAGAGAGGACCCCTTTTGATACTTTAAAACACTCCGGCACCTACTCTATGTTTTATAATAAAAAACAAAAAAGCTATAAACAGTATAATCCCCACCTCTTCTTATAATGGCGGGGCGCGTGATGCGCGTGGTGCGCGTGACGGCGACGCACGTGCGCGCGCGCGCCGCCCGACGCCTCGCTGGAGCCCGAGCTGTCCGTTTCGGAGAATGCTGAAAAAATGCCATATAAGTACACATTTTCCAGTGTCATTTTAAAATTGAGCAAAATAATATGAATTTAACGCTATTTTAAGCAACTTACGTGAAGTTGCTTTTTTCGTATAGTAGTTTATCAAATAAAACCTAGTGTTAGAAAATTTGTTCTCTACTCTACACGAAATCGAAAACTCTTTTAAATTGGAGTAAATTAAATATTTACAAAAGTTGTAAGACATTTTAACAAAAATATGTTAAAAGGAATGATATATATATATATATATATATATATATATATATATATATATATATATATATATATATATATATATATATATATATATATATATATATATATATATATATATATATATATATATATATATATATATATATATATAATATACACTACAATGTTATCAAATTATCATTAATATTTCACATTACCAGTCAAGCTTTAATATCTGAGAAAACCAATTCAAAAGTAAATAAAAAAATCCCAATTTAATTTACCAAAAGTAAATTAACTTTTATTTAACATATAACAATAATTTAATAACTTACATGGCTGATGTAAAGGTGTTTTCTCGTGTCTTCTATGTCTTCGCAATCGCGTCATAGACGGTGCTTCCATGTACTCATTCGTTTCTTTTATCTGTATATGCATGAAATTATTAAATAATTCACTTTCTTGACTTGAATTTTAAATTAATGCTTGTTAATGGAGATTAGTGAGAAAAAACCCTGATTTTAATATACACTGTTCTCTACGCCCTGCTGGAATTCAATAGATTGTGTATTTGTTCAACTTTCAAATATATTTTAAATGTTTATATAGAGCGAATAAAATAATTTACAGCTTTACAGTACATACAAATATAAAAATATTATTATTTTTCAAAATGAAATTTATATCATTGAAATAATTTGAACCGTTCAAGCGCCACTGTTTATCAAACAAAGTTTGGGTAATGGGTTTAAATCTCTGCACAGATGCTAGAAATAAAAATAATTTGTAATAAACTCTTATAAACAGATAATTTCAAATCCGAGTGTAGGACACATAGATAAGCGGGCAGAGCACTTGGATGGATTTCAAGAGGCACGGGTTCGAATCCCGTTGCGTTTAAATTCTTATACATTTACTAAAAATGGTATTTTATATTTAAATTATATCTAATTATACATTAATTGAAAAGTAGTTATACATACTTGTGCGTACTGTGCATCCAGCTCAGTTTCAGAGCTGACGCCGGACGGGTGGTGGTGGTGGCCCTGCTGGCTGGAGTGCGACCAGCCCGAGCGCTGCGACTACAAACAATTGTATATTAAAATAACGTTTTTAATTATTATTATTTTTTTATTAACTTCATGACGTTTATGCAATTTTGAAATTTAAAAAATATATATAGTTTTCAATATTCAGCAACCAGGAATTTATAAGTAATTAAACAAAAAAAGTAAGAAAATAATTATTAGTACAAGAATAAAATGATTGACGAAAATTATAGTTACAGTTTTAAAAAGCTTCTTTCTAGCGAAAATACGAAATAAAAATAATTTGACAAGCAGATATTACGCCACGGTGGACTCAACAAACTAATTGATAACTTTAATATTTAATACAGATATTGAGTGCAAGAAGATACTTTAAAACTTGTCGAAATAATTTTAAGTATAGTAATTTATTTTTAGAGAACCCAGTATCATCGCCCTGTTCACTGCTTTCTACCCGAATTAGAAACATTGCATATCTTTTCATGGAATAAAGGAGGCAAACGAGCCGAAGGCCCACCTGGTGTAAAGGTGGTTAATTTCGCCCATAGACATTCACAACATTAGAGTTATGGACGCATTGCCAGCCTCGGGGATGTCTCAGGACAGAGGGAGGAAGGATGGGAATGCTGGGAATAGGGAGAGCTGGCTTACATGCTATCGAACCGGAACACATCATCAGATATTTGGCGGTTCGTCTTTGACATGATAATGGTCGCGAGCCAGTCGGAGAACGAATCTCCTACCACTTCTTGTAGTTTAATTTTAAAAAAATAGTAGACAAAAATCATTAAAGTAGATATAATGATTACCTTTCTCTCTCTGTGCTGCGGTGGACCAATGGTGATATGTTGGAGGGCATCGCTCACCATTGTATAATTGTTCATATCTAATTTACCAGGTTGCTACAACAAAAGAAAACGATGAAATAAAAAATCATAATAAAACGGACCTTAAAATAACTGTTTAGCACTTAGAATGATTTCTACTAGTTTTATTAATATTTTTTATTTTACTGATAGTTTTTGAGAAATGTTTTTTCCACGCTTTTACCCGAATAGCAGGGTAATCAGAAAAGCACTTCATTCTCCACTATCAGTCAAATTTAAAACATTGTGTGTTGAGTGCTGAAACTTCGCTCCCTCGCTTCGTTCACCGCTCTGGTGAACGAAGAGCGGGAGCAATGAAAATAATTAAAATACGATCATTCCTCGGAGTAATAATCAAACCCACAACCAATCGCAACTACAAGCAGTCGCTGTACCACTGCGCCACGATGGTCTCTAATACCGCTCTACATACTTCTCTCATACTTCATAAACTTTATACGTTCAACATCTTGCTTTATAAATTTTAACATAACATAACTTTATGATATTGATATATAATATACTACCAATTGAAAACTTTTGAGTTTCGATAAAATTAAGATTTCAGCCTTATCGTATAGATTAAAAAAGGATTTTTTTATTATTCTATAATTAAAACGAAACGAGAAGTACCACGTGAAGGTCACCTTCGTCCAAAACATAATCTACAACATTTATTCATTCATAGATTACAATAATTTATAAAAATATAAGAAAAAACATATAAAAATACCTTAAGAGTTTGCGAATGTCTCAATCTCTGATGATGGGGAGGCGGCGGTCTCGCACGTCCCGTTGTGAACGCTCTCTGACCGTAACCAGCCGGCTGCCAGAGCCCACCACCATCTAAATTATTTTAATTACATTATATTATATACTTTTTTAATATATATCTAAAATAAATAGTAAAACAAAAAAATATCTTTGGTACATTAAATTGCTATAACTATACTTAATATTATTAGAATATTATAAACATGCTTCATTTTTAACAAAAAAAAATCTAAAAAGTAATTAAAACTACAAAACTTAAATTAGTTATAAAATATATTGCTTAAATTTACATGACAAGTAAAGTGTGTATGAATAATAAAAATAAAAATTAATATCACTATAAAGAATTGTAAAGCAAATATGGTATTACTGTTATATAACAGAATTAATAGAAGTATCTCCATACTTAACCTATATAGATTTTTGATTCAAGCTGGAAAATGAAATCGAAATAAAATAAAACATTTATAATTTTTATTTAATCATAATAATCTAAGTATACAATCATTTAGCTTCACGCTGTATCCCGCACACAGCGGGGTAAGCAGAGGGGACCTAGTGTTAAGACACTCCGTTCCCCACGCACCGCCGAATTCTTAGATTCATTGCTTGTTAAGTGGCGGAATTTAACGCCGCGCTTTGGCTCGGTACCAGAGCGAAGAATTATTTATATATGGCCAAAACATGGCCTTAAGCCAGCTAACTTTCAGTGTCTATTTTATTAGGATGTGGTCAATGAGCTCATCGTTTTCTTTGCTACAATTAAAATAGTACTGATTTGTATATATGTATATGTGCGTATAACATTAACACCACATTAGCCCCAAACTAATCTACATATGAAATAAATAGACCATGCAATAAAATTTTAAAAAATGCAACTACCCACATATTTTGCTTGGAGAAATTTACATATTTACTTCAGAACTCTTGACAATAAATCATTTCTTATAAAACTGTCCAATAATAAAATATATTATATAAATAATAACATGAATTAAGATTAAGATGCTGTAGAAACTTGTATGGCACTTTATATAAAAGTGAGAAGAAAAAAACTTTATTCGCCATAAAAACTTTAAGTACATTATTTCATACTTCTCTTTTAACACTATTTTCTAAAAAGATACAAAGACATATGACAATTAACTTATAACATTTACTCTTATCTAACATCAGCTACAATTCATAATTTGTAAAGTATTTACTAAAAAATATTATTAAGTTTTCGACATGAATGTATTATAAACATAAAACACTCAACTCACCTTAATTTTATCAATCTAAAGCAAAATATGTGGGCAATCGACCTAACATTACCAATAAAATATAACTTTAAACAAAAGAAATAAACAAAACAAGGCATTCGGACGGACAAACTGATAAATATCTATACACTAATACATAACAAAATATCTATATATCTGTAAATATCTATATATCTACACAGTGTCGTAAGTAACGCATGCAGTCACCTGACTCGTGCGTGCTCAGCGAGTCCTCCGAGCAGTTCAGATCCGCTGCGTTCAAATTATATTTTTTTTATTTGTCTACACTTTTTTTTATATATATTTTATAAATACATAATTTATATTAATACTAATTTCTTATAACTATAATCTGATTTTAATCACGCAACTTTTCATAAGTCTTTTAGTCATAATATAGTATGAATTGATATTTAATATATGAAGTTTGTCTTTTAAAAAATAATACATTATTTGTAGCTTATATTTAACACAGTATAGTACATACATGAAATTAATTATGAGTAGCTGATGATGAAATTATGAGAAATCATGAAATTAATTGAACATGAGTATAATCAATTAAGTTCTAAAAATGAGCCACTTTTTCTTATGATATTATTTAATAATGTACATCTTGTCTTATAAAACTATTTAAAGAATTAGTCTGTTACAAATAAACTAAAAAATATATAAGAAAATAATAGTTCTTACGTGACAAGTCCGCATGCATCCTATGATCGGGTGGTGCGGGTTCCGGCGGCGTGCTCGGAGGCGGATATACGCTGAAACCTAAAATAAAACATGGAATTATTATAAATAATAATTAAATGCTATAATGTCGACATTGCATTTTAAAGCACCGAGGCCGTCGTGGTAGAGTAAGTCATCGTTTGATTAGAACAGCGATTAGTTGTGGGTTCGACCCCCACTAGGATGAATGATCATGATTTAATTACTTTCATTTTTTGTTTTGGTAAACAAGACATCAAAACCCCGGCTTTGAATTTGTAGAAGAGTGGGGAATGGAGCGTTTATACACTTAGTTCTTTCTGCCTACCCTGCTATGCGCGAAAAGACGTAACACTATAGAGATTATTAAAAAATATTTATGAAATAGAAATTATGAAAATGTCCATTATATAACATGGGGCCGGCGTGGCGCAGTGGCACGAACGTGTGATTGTAAATGACTGGTTGGTTCGATTCCCACTCGAGGAGTAGAAATATTTAATATTTCCATTTCCTTCGCTCTGGCATAGAGGCAAAGCGCGGCGTTAAGTTCCGCCACTTAACACGCAATCCCTCCAAAATTCGGCGGAAAGTGGGGAACGGAGTGTCTTAACACTAGGTTCCCTCTGTCTACTCTGCTGTGTGCGGAATACAGCGTGAAGCTAAAAAAAAGAATATTATAACAAATAAATAATGTACCTTTCAAGAAACTTCTATTCTTAGAATTATTCATAGTATCGCTGTACTCAGAGTCGATGTCAGCGCGCGAGTCCGGCCCGATGAGGAGATCTAGCGAGTTGGTGAGTTTGTGCTCCATTCTAAGTAAGAATAAAAACAATTAATATATAGTATTTAAAAAATATAAACATATCTATTTCTCTTCCACAAATCTTCAAGTATCACTCCCATTTCAGTGTTCCTTTTTTATCTTTACATATCAAAGTTTAAATTATTAATATCTTCAGTATGCGCGGTATTTACACATTTTAGATGAAATTAAATTAATCAGATCAAGAAATTGCGTATTTTTAATATTCGAAGTTACACATAAAGAAATTGCGTATTTTTAATATTCAAAGTTACAATATCAAGTTTTCTAACTATAAAAAACGTCGAACAATTAATTCCACATATTATTTATATTTATAATACGACACACAGTACTTCAAACTTTATCCAAATTATTTACACATTTTCAAATATCTTATTAATACTCACTTATGATCCAAATGATAAGAATGCAGACGCGGCGGAGGGGCTGGTCTCGCAGCGGCCACATCCGGCAAGTTATGGGGGTTCAGGGGGTTCAAGGGGTTGTGGGGGTTATGGGGGTTCAGGGGGTTGTGCCTTGGGGGTGCTTCTAAGCGAAAAGCGCGCTCGATTTCGCCCTTGCGCTCCCACACCTCTTTGAAGAATGGCGTGTAGAATGCCGCTGTTGAATAAAAATATGTATAAATATATGTACACATATTGCGTATAATGTTAGTGTGAACAAACAATGCACATTGTTTGCATTTATTGGACAACTCATTTGAATTTGTTTATGGCTAGTTTAAATAATAATTGAATATTATTTTTTGTTTATACATTTCTTATCAGTGTCTCAGTGAATCAAGGTATGTATAAACTTATTGTATGGTTTTAACTTCTTACACTAGTAACCAGTCTTCCTTAATCCGTTATAATACATTTTTGATATTTTAAAAAGTATGCGTTACGAGATAAAGAATTCGTTACAGCTTCACCTATTTAAATACAAAAAATTGACTAAATAAGCATTTTAAATTAATTTTCTCCATACAATGTGAAAATTCAGCGACATTATCTATGATCAATTTGCATACTTAAAATCAACCAACCAAAAGAAGGAACATATATGTTTCTCTTTGTTTTTATTTCACACTTTATACCACAAGCTATGTTACAAAGAAACTAGCATCAATACATTTCGTTCACCACTTTCCGAAGGAAACGACGGACGGATCTTGCCAGGTCGGGGAAAATATAATCATTCCCCCGAGTGGGAATCGAACCCAGAACCAATTACGACAACTTAAAGAACAAAATGGCCACTCACATTTATTCTCAGCGCTACAAGTGTACGTGGTGAAGTGAGCTCCCAGTCTATCAGCAGTGGCATTCCCCTCAGTAATGAGCGCATGTCCCACGTCAGTACCAAAGAAGGCGTTGGCTGCGGAACCACCGCCGTCGGAGACGGCTACCATTTGTATGGGTAGATTGGGTATATTCATTGAGAATGCACTGAAATTGATAATAAAATTGCAAAAAAATAGATAAATAGTAGAATATACATATAATCAATACATTTATCAAAATGAAAAATTATTTCTTTAGTTTTCATCATTTTGGGAAAATGTGAAGTAGTTTTTAAATTCAAGTGTTTTCTTTTCCTAATTTCATCATAATAATGTAAAAATCGAATTACTAATTTAAATAGAGACTTTAGTTATCGTTTTTTTACAACAAGCCTCTGCAATGGTTGCATTGCATTATTATTGGTTGTGTTTAGGAGATTGCAAATAGTCATAAATTGCATATTATTTTAAATTATGTATACTGACATGAATTGTAAATATTTTCATTTAAAATTATTTCCATTTCTCTGCTCTAAAATTCAAAACAATGTGAGGCGTTGTATCGATATCGGGCGGAAAGCGATGAACGGAGTGTCTCGACACCAGGTTCACTCTGAATACCCAGGGTATACAAAAAAAACACGAAGCTATAACTTACTTCAGTGTAGCCAAGCTCGCTTTCCGTTTGGCTGAATATATGAGAATGAAACCGTGTATTAGCTCTTCTCTGAACTGACTAGCGCCATGAAAGCTTGAAATTATTACCTGAAAAGAATTTTCATTATCAATATTATAATAGTATATTGACATAACATATCCCAATACAAGAAGTACGCACTTTACTCCCTCCATCCATGCACAAATTTCAATAGAAATATGGAAAAAAATATAAAGCTCAATTTGAATTAAAACTCGAGTAACATATATAATTAATAAATAGTTAACAATAACCAATGTTAAAGACATAAGAAAAATAAATTTTGTTTTGTAGACTGAGTCTAAACAATGTTTGTACTAATTAATACTAGTCTGTACTTGAGTTCTCCGAATATAAAATTGTAATGGAGAAAAAACATATAAAAAAATTGTATGTAATATGTGGTTATAATATGCGAAAGTAGATATACATATATTATACAACATTAATCATATAACTAAATTACATTGAAACATTATCGTTACATATGTTTAAATAAACAATATGTAAGTAGCTTCACGCTATATCCCGCACACAGCAGGGTAGGCAGAGGGAACCTAGTGTTAAGACACTCCGTTCCCCACTTTCCGCCGAATTCGGAGGCTTGCGTGTTAAGTGGCGGAACTTAACGCCGCGCTTTACCTCGACACCAGAGCGAAGAAAATGGAAATATAATTTCCAGTCCCTCGAGTGGGAATCGAACCCACAACCAGTCGTTTACAGTCACACGCTTGTGCCACTGGGCCACGACTGGCCATTGCAAATAAACAATATGTAAGTATATCTATCTGTTTATACTAACTTCAACTTTCCGCTTAGAATCTCCCAAGAATGTTTCAATGAGTATAGACCGGTCGCCGGTGAGAAAGCAGGCGCGGTGAAGTAGCAGCGGTGATAACACACGCTCAGGCGAATACGGGTCGTCGCAGAACATGCACACCATTATACTGGAAAGGAAAATGTATGTTTTCATTTATTATATATGAGGTACGTCCAGAAAGTAAGTTCCGTTTGGTAATAAAAATAATTTGTCTACAGATACAGAAAAAATATTTATTGCATTAAAATGTACAACTCTTAAACTACTTTTCTACATAACTGCCGAAATTTTGCAGGCATTTGTCATAGCGTGGCACAAGTTTTTCTATGCCTTCTTCATAGAATGTTGCCGCCTGTGTCTTCAAGCATTTGGAAACATTTTCTTTCAGCTCTTCGTCATCGTTGAAGTGTTGACCGCCAAGGAAAGACTTCAGATGTAAGAACAGATGGAAGTCGCTAGGAGCGAGGTCAGGGCTGTACGGAGGATGGTCAAACACGTCCCAGCCAAATCCCTGTATGAGATTTTTCGTCACATTTGCAGTGTGTGGTCGTGCATTGTCGTGAAGAAAAACAAGTTTGGACAGAAATCCTCGGCGCTTATTCTGCATTGCGCGGCGCAATTTTCTCAGTGTCTCGCAGTAAATTTCTGCATTGATTGTTTGACCTCGCGGTAAGAAATCAATCAGTAAGATGCCTTTCCTGTCCCAAAACACTGTGCACATGATTTTTCGAAGTGTCAAGATTTGTTTGGGCTTAACCTTTGCTGGAGATGAAGTGTGCCTCCATTCCATTGATTGCCGCTTAGTTTCTGGGGTGTCATAAGAAACCCAAGTTTCATCTCCTGTGACTATCTGTGACAGAAAATCTTCACCGCCTTCATCATAACGGTTCAAAAACTGACGTGCACTATCCATCCGTTGTGTTTTGTGTTGCTCAGTAAGAATTTTCGGTACCCAACGTGAGCAAAGTTTACGAAATTTCAGTTTTTCGGTAACAATTTCGTGAATTAATGATCGTGATATTTGGGGGATTTCCATAGCGAGAGCACTCATTGTAAACTTACGGTTAACCTTGATCTTCTCATCAATCGTGTGAACCAGTTCTTCTGTAATCAAAGATGGACGCCCACTTCGTTCTTCATCATGCACTTCATTACGTCCTTCATTAAACTGTCGGACCCATCTTCTCACCATTGAATCACTCATCGCATTTTGTCCGTAAACCTCACAAATTTGCCGATAAATGTCAATCGGTTTCACTTTCTTAGCATTCAGAAAACGAATCACAGATCTGATTTCACAAGCGGCGGGATTTTCGATCAACTGAGCGAGCGCTGCAGCGGATATAAATGGAAACGGAACTTACTTTCTGGACGTACCTCGTATAATAATAAAAAGAACAATAAAAATAGTGACACAGTTAAAAGATCAAGACATAAATAATTATTTATTCATATCATTCGTTGATTTTCACAGTTCTTTATCTGAATCAAATCATAGAAATACTTATTAAACTTAAAATCGCCATTTCATTACTTGTTTGTTAATCATTTTTATTATTAGAACTTTACTTTAGAAATTTATTATATCTAAAAAAAACTACTTAGCGAATTAAGTTGACTTTACATAGCTATTACTAAAAATATACTATATTTTTAGAGAACGTATAAAAAATAAAACGTATCGTTATTTGAGCTCGCGCTTCTTGGAAACCTTCCAAGAGGTCATTGTAGGGTTCCATGAAACGTGGGTTCCAATTTGCTGCGTGTCACATTGTACAGTCTAGTTTAATTTTTAATTTCCTAAGTATGAGAAAAAGTAAGACACTTTCTTATATATTACGTTCTTTTAAATATCCAACCAACATATACAAATATATATTATACAAATACCACAAAAACCCACCGTATATCAGCATCGAAGCACACAATAAGATCTTTATAGAGATGCGCGTAGCTGGCCTTCTCTCTGTTCGCGCGTATCAGCTCTTGTATCGCGTCCGCTGTCAACGCCTCCGTGCCGAGCTCGTTGACCGACGCCTCCATGTAGGAACAGTGTAGACTGGAATTACAATTGGCATTATTATTTATTGTTTAGCACAGAAATACTGTATGAATCCTTGAAAGAATGTAGTTTTAAAAAGAATTAATATAACTTATATTTAGGTTATATAAGTTCAGTGGAATAATGAATGTATGCTTTATAAGAACATATAGACTTCATATAAGTCTAATTTTAAGCTTTTCCCGCAAAGCAAAGTAGTCAGAGGACCTAATGTCTAGACATTCCACTTTCTGCCTGAAATCGAGACTAATGAGTGTTGAGAGGAGGAAGTCAATGCTGAGCTTTACTTTAGGTACCAGAGCAAAGGAATGATAGTAAATAATCATTCTCCCGAGGGAGAATCGAATCCACAACTATAACGTTCAACTAAAATAGTCAGTCGTGGCCCAGTGAGTGGCCAGTCGTGGCCCAGTGGCACAAGCGTGTGACTGCAAACGACTGGTTGTGGGTTCGATTCCCACTCGAGGAGTGGAAATATTTAATATTTCCATTTTATTCGCTCTGGTGCCGAGGTAAAGCGCGGCGTTAAGCACTTAACACGCAATGCCTCCGAATTCGGTGAAAAGTGGGGAACGGAGTGTCTTAGCACTAGGTTCCCTATGCCTACCCTGCTGTGTGAGGGATACAGCGTGAAGCTAAAAAGAAAAAAAAAGTAGTCAGACGCTGTAATGCAAAACAGTATTAAAATAATGAATATAAACAAATACCTTATTTTAAAAAGAAAAAAAAGAAAATTCCAGCGTCTTTTGTAAAAGATTTTCTTTATAAATCAAAAACAATGTAACACATACTTATCAGCAAGATTTTGGCCTTCCTCTTGGAGTCGAGCGAGCTCCTTCTTATCCATACCTTCGTCTTGGACAAACATTACTACTAGAGGCAGACCCTAGAATAATAATGGAACACAGATTTATTTCAAATCTTTGGTATAAATTAGCAATTAACTTATTGTTACCAAGCAAAGTAAAAAATATTTTTTTTCGCTTAGATTTTAGAAGTATCTATTATAATTTACAGTAAAAACAATATTTAATAAACCTTTTGTTTTGGCCATTATTAGACATTTTGAAATTTCGACATTAACAATAACGAGTTCATAAGAACTGTTTTCCGTAGTTTTCATAATTTTTTTAAAAATGTATTTCCCAATGCAAATACCTACGCGATTTAACCGGTAAATAATAGTTTTATTTCAAAATACACGGCACTATTTATTTTCAGTTTGTCTATATCCAAAGCCAAAATCTTTCAGCAAAGGGACTATTTACATTTAGAATTTTCATTTATTTTTGTGACACAAAATCACACTTCTTGATCGTATTTACAATGTAGCGAGAGAATATCTTTAAGATGAGTTAAAGCTACTAAATAGGGGTTGCGCACCCCCTACTCTAAATTATAATACGAATTGATCATATAAAAGTGTATTACTTTAAACAATAACAAATATATACCTGAAACGGTAGCTTATCCTCTTGCTCTAGACTAGACAACAAAGTTTTCTCGGCACACCCACGTATATACTCAAAGGATTCTTGATCTTGATACACACAGAAGTAACCTAAAATATTGTAATAGTTTTTAAGCATATCACTTAAAGACGTGAGTGGATAGGCGATATAATAATTTTTTTGACTTTTTATGTTCCAGATACGAGTATAAAGGATTATTTTACATTTGTTATAAGACTAAAAGTTGACTTATATTATTTTGTTACGGTTTCTTAATTTTTATTATTGATCTTCTACTTTGCTTCAGTGCAGTGACTTTATTAAAATTTAACATGCCTTTTCTTCGTTTACACTCAAATGAGTGGCTATAACTACAATATAACAACTTATTAAACAAACCATTAGGCGCAAAATCCCTCGGCGGATCAGCCGCAAAGTCATCGGTCCTCAACCTCTGCTCCACCCTCCACGCAGTGCCGCCCACTGAGATACGGCGCTCGCTATCACAGCCGGCTGTGAGACGCTTACCGAACTCTCCTGCTACGCCTTCCACCTGAACAGAATTTGGTATATCAATTACGTTAGTATTGATGACTAGCCCAGTTGTTGTAAACAAGTACTGAAATTCCATGACTTATTATAATTTACAGTAGTTACGTTTTCACGGCTTATTTACCAGTCCAATTGAAATGAAATTTGAAAGGGAAATACTTGAAGATCCACGATCCAGGCTATTTCTCTCAAAAACCAACCCTGAAAGCATTGATATCAGGGTTAGATGTTATAGTTTATAAGAAAATTCTAAGCTAGGCTACGTTTTATTAAAAATCCGCCTTGAGGGATTGTAATATAACGAGACAGCTATAGTTGTGAATTTTCGATTTTATTTTTGAACTAATTTTAGTAATTAAATAACTATTATTGGCTGACATTACTGTGTACACTATTGTTAATGTATCATTAACATAGCCAGTCATTCCAGCGCTATTTCAAGACGACACAAACAAACAAAATACGTAAAATATACAATAATAAAGTAAACATACCCCAAGTATAATAAGATTTATCTGTGAAGAGTCAGTAGTGAGCGCCCACGGCGCCGCCGGAGGACCTGCCTGGCACTGAGACTCACTGGATGACGTTAAAGATCTAAAACGTATTAGACATTTATTATTACAAATACAACAAATGAAAAATATAATAAATACAACAATTTTAACAGGACAAGTTCCAATTTACGGTAAAATTGTTACAGTTGTTATTATTGCTTCTCACTTTTCCTTGTATAGCAGCAGGGCAAACAAAGAAAATTCTAGTGCCGAGACTGCCACTTTTTACCTAAATTCGAGACATTTTGTGTCAAGTGCCAATTCAACACTGCGCCTTGTCTTGTTCACCAGAGACGAAAAATTAAAATAATTAAAATATATACATTTCACCCAGCACGAATTGACGTTATGCCAAATGTTATAAAAACTAACTTAAATATAAAGTACATAAACACCAATCAATATCTCTGTATATAACTTAACGAATAACAATAAATATTTGTCATAGGCCAGTCGTGGCTTGGGGACCACAAAGTGTAACTAAAAAAAAGCGTGAAGTTAAAAAAATATGTCTCATACATACCCAACTCTAGTATTAAGTATGACAGGCAGAGTCGCGTCCAAGGCAGTTGGCGGCGGCGGGACAGTGTTCGCGCATGGGACAGTGAACGAAACCTAAATGCTGGAACAACATTAGTTTTCTGTCTTGCTCCATACGATCCAGCATTTTATATCTGTTGAAAAACAAAAATATTTTTTTTAACTTTGTACATGTTTTTGTAAGGTTACCAAATTTTTACTATTTCTGCTTTTAGCATATTAAATTTCATCACGTGATGAATAACGGGAGCCTTAGTCGCTAGATAAACAGAACATTATTGAGAAAAATCTTATTTTTATAAATTATCCTTATAATGTAAAGGACAGTTATATTCAATTCAGTAATAAAATACAACTAAATACACATTTTAGTTAAATTTTGTTAGTTTTTAATATTGAATTGACTATAACGTTTTATATATGTTAATATAATAGTTAAAAAAAATTTAGTGTTAGGAAAAAGACATTTAAAGAAAACGTATAAAAATTTTGAACGCAGCGGGAATTCGAACCCGCGCCTCCTGAGTACCGTTCAGGCGCTCTCACCACTGAGCCATGCGTTTTTATACGTTTTCTTTAAATGTCTTTTTCAATTTTCCTAAGTGTGGAATAACACTTTAAAAAGTTTAAAAAAAAATTAGTGTTAGGAAGTTAATTCTACTGACGTTTTACTACTGTTAAACGTAACAAAATATAAATTCCATTATAAAAAAATCAATGGGAACTATATACAAGCCAAAACAAAATATCTCAATAGTTTTGAATATTATATCACAACACAAGTTCATTATTATAAGTAAAATTGTACTTACCTAAAGTCATCTTGCAACACATCTGTAATCTCCTTGATATCCTCTTGTGTAATAGTTCCGGTGGGCGATATCCTCTTGAAATGATAGAACAAATCTGCATGTTCCAATAATAATTCCTACAAAAAATCATAATTGTTGAATAAATTAACATGGAAATGTAATGACTAATAATGATAATAATATTATTAAGTTCATCAATTGACAACTTCTTAATATAAAGCAGCTTCAGGGTTTTTCCCACATATCTTCTATGTAGCCGGAGTACCTAGTGTTCTGTCAAGCAAGACACTTCTGGAGAAGAGTCTTGCTTGCATTCCAATCATTTTTTATCATAAAGAAACAAGATTTTTAACCATAAAATCTACTGTATTACTTCTCTTTAGAGCGTCATCCTTTTTCCTGTAAAGCACTACCCGTAAGAGAGAACCTAATGTCAAAACACTCTGTTCTCCCTTGACATTTATTGTAATATCCCCAATTATGGAATTAAATCTCTTTAATTTTTTGATTTGTATGGACATAATACCCACTTGCAAATTATGCTTAGCACGTCTCTGTATCTCCCTCTGGTGTTCATCGTACACTCGTTGCTGTTGTTCCTCCGTGAGGGCCTCATAGCACTCTCTGCCCATGAGGAGTACCCGTACTTCCGAGAGCTGCTTACCAGGGGTTACATAACCTGTCTCTTCTAGCAGACGTTTGAATTGTTGACACCATCTGTAAATTAAGATATTTTTTTAAATAGATATATATAAACTCTTTATTGTACACATAGACATTACAGAAAACAGTACACAATAATTTATAAAATAGTACAGAATGTGCAAAGGCGGTCTTATTGCTGGCAGCAATCGCTGCCAGACAATCTTTGTAGACAGAAGCATGGTCTTCACGGGTTAGTGTAGATAACCAAAATTTTAAATGTTTTGGAAGATAAAACTTTTTATTCAAACAGACAGACAGACAATATATTTTTATTCAGGTTTAATAGAGAATTTTGTTAAGATATTCTGTTCTTTACTTTCCGCTCGATATGGATGTTGAAAAATTGGATAATTTGTGATAAATTATAAAGTTTATAATATTTTTAATGTTTTTTAAATTACTATTTATTCTTAGGTGAACTCAAACAAGAAAACAAGACATATAATCAATAATAATCTAGTATAAGTATGTAAACGCATATTAAGGTGATATTAAGAGAAAATAGTCATGGGGAGAAAAATAACACCATTGCTTTAAAAAATAATTAAAAAAATTGTGGCCATCGTGGCGTAGTCTGGAAGCTTCTCATTGTCTACGTAATGGACGTGGGTTCGATTCCCACTAAGAGGAATGATTGTATTTACTTTCGTTTCTCTGCTCTGATACCTTGTAGAAGGCGCGTTATTGAGTGCCGCCACTTATATACATACTTATATACCACTTATATACATACTTATATACCACTTATATCCATACTTATATACCACTTATATCCATACTTATATTATAAATGCGAAAGTCTGTGTGTTTGTCTGTCACGCTTTCACGGCTAATCTGCTGGTCCGATTTAGATGAAATTTAGAATGAAAGTAGTAAAAGTGACTGGGTCTATCATAGGCTACTTATTTTTTCAAAAATCAACCTCTAAAGGGTTGAAATAGGGGATGAAAGTTTATATGAAAAATCTAAACCGCTGGAGCAATTGTAATGAACTTTGGCATAAATATAGTTGATAATCTAAGCTTAAACATAGGCTACTTTATTTTTTAAAAATGCGCCTCCAACGGTTGCAATATAACGAAATAGTTCACGCGGCGAAGCCGCGAGCGGGACGCTAGTACTTATATATATGTATCGAATCGATTTCGGGTGGACAGCGGAGAATTCGATATTAAGTTCCGCTCTGCCTTTTATAAAAAAATTAAATGAATGATATACTATATAAAAAACACTCACTCGTAATTTCGTTGTTTCTCTTGTGCTTCATGAAGATAAGTCTTAAATATAGCTGCCGCTTCGTTTGTTTCTAGTATCTCATACGGTATCTTCTGCGATTGACCAAGTGTCTGTAGAATTGTTAAATATTAAATTATTATATATACAAATATTAATTTAAAAGATCACGGGCTATAGTGGCGTTTTGTTAAGATTTAGTGTGGTATTAAGTTTTGTGTTTCAATAAGTGGTCAACAACATTTTTGAATTCTGTTGGGGCGTGAAAAACAGAATATATTAACACAAAATGCTATAAGAAGGCTGACCTGGTAGCGCTGTCGGTCGCCGACGCGCAGCGTGGCGTCGTCGGGGCGCGGGCTGTCGGGGTCGGAGGCGGAGGGCGAGGGCGGGGAGGGCGCGCGCGCCGTGAAGTACACGCCGAAGTCGCGGTGCGCGCGCAGCTGCACCACCACGGAGCACCAGTCGCTGTGCACACATACCAAACATACTTATATGCCATCTCAAACATACGACCAGTCGTGGCCCAGTGGCACAAGCGTATGACTGTAAACGACTGGTTGTGGGTTCGATTCTCACTCGAGGAGTGGAAATATTTAATATTTCCATTTTCTTCGCTATGGTGTCGAGGTAAAGTGCAGCGTTAAGTTCCGCCACTTAACACGCAATGCCTCCCAATTCGGTGGAAAGTGGGGAACGGAGTATCTTAATACTAGGTTCCCTCTGCCTACCCTGCTGCTGCAGCTGCTACGACTATACTTTACTAGTGTATTGTATTTCTTTAAAACTATTTTTTCACGCATATCGAATATGCCCATATTAGTATTTATAATTTACTATTACTGTTACTACGAGTAGAAATGATTATGTATTTAGAAATATGTTTCCAATTAATTTATTAAATATTTTTATAAGTTAAAATGAAAACGTATCCAAAAGAGATTGATGCCAGACGCCGAGTCGTAAACACGACCGGATGTGGGTTCAATTCCCACTAGAAGAAATGATTCATGTAATATTTTATTTACTTTGTTCATCTTTTATTAAATTGACAAAATAGCCATACTTCTCTTGTAAATCATCAGTGGGCAGTTGCATCCTGGCCAGTACTTGCGGCAACTTGGCTAACTGTTTGCGCAGCTTCTTGGCCGAGCGCTCTTCCTTCAATCTCTTTATGTGACGTCGAAATACAACCTGTTTAATATTAAATTTTATTTAAACAAAAAATAAATTACTTAAATGATTTAAATTTTATTGAGAGGGTTAATTTTTTAGGGATATTCTATAAATTTAAACTCATTGAAGTTTATAAGTTAATTTAATTATATAAATATAACGGGATTTGACACCGCCCTTCTATAAGCACGTTGAAAAAAATCTAATCTATACATAAATTCCATGGTGAATAAATTTCTTTTACGAGTACTACAAATTTCTTAAAATATCCATACTTATATTATAAATGCGAAAGTCTGTCTTTTTGTCTGTCATGGCTTTCACGGCTAAACTACTGGTCCGATTTGGATGAAATTGATGATGAATGAATTGATGAAAGTAGTAAAAAATCTAGGGTCAAACATAGGCTACCTATTTTTTCAAAAACCCACCTCTAAAGACTTGAAATAGGGGATGAAAGTTTATATGAAAAATCAAAGCCGCGTGACCGATGGTAATGAATTTTGGCATAAATAATCCAAAGTAGACATAGGCTACTTTTCAAAAATCCACCCCCAAGGATTGCAATATAACGAAACTGTTATGTAGTTCACGCGGCGAAACTGTGAGCGGGCGGCCACTAGTTGTTTATAAATTTTCGGAAGGGATTTCTAAGGTCTAGCTAGTCTACATGTATATACCTGAAAAATTTCATACCTGAGTCCCATCATTTCCAAACTGCTGGACGAATTTGATCCATTCAGGGTGATGACACAGTCGCTTACTGACTGCTGACCACATCTCTCTGTAAACAAAAATATATGACAAGCTTAAATAATAAATAATAAAATTCAAAGTTACGTATAACTTAATATTATTAATATTTTTGGATATATAATTGTATAAAAACAAGAAACAACTTAGAAATTTATGATAAATTTCATTAAATTTTTTTTGAACTTATTTTGTAATAATTTTTAGCTTCTAATGTGTACACATTAGAAGCAACAGGGTAGGCAAAGGGAACCTAGTGTTTAAACACTTCGCTCTCAATTTTCCGCCTAATTTTTAAATCGTTGCGTATTAAGTGGAGGAAAATAACGCCACGCTTTGTCTCGATACCAGAGCGATGAAAATGAAATATTAAATATTTTCATCTCTAGAGTGGGACTGGAACCCACAACTTGTCACATAAACAGTCACACTTTGTGCCCACGCACCACGGGCTTAATACGCACGGCACGCTTCATAAATAATTTTATAAGTAAATAAATAATAGAAAAATATTACTTGTGATCCTGGACGTGTATTCTGATGAGCTGCGTGAATGCCTCAGTGACGAAATCTAGCGTCTCCCTTCTTATTCGCAACGCCTCCGCATAATTGGCCACCTAATGACAAAATATATATCGTTTTAATCTATGAAGAAAACAGAAATAAAGTACAATAAAATAGTTTTATAGTTTTCAATATTTTCAAAGTTGTTAAAAAGTGCGCGAAAAATTTTAAAGTTGCCGATTCGAACCCGCGCCTCTTCGAAGCTTACCAAAACGTTCGGGTACGAGTACTGCTACATTCAAAATTTGTAGTTATTTACTGTTATGGCCTGGGGCTCTTACGGTTAAGACGAGATCTGAAATTGAAGCAGTAAATATTTTTTTCGGGAAAACGGGGCCAATTAAAAACTTAATGATGATGTTATAAGTATACTCGAAAGATCTTCGTGATTTTTACACATTTTGGTAGAGACCTGTGTACCGGTGACCACGGCCTACTGTAGTGTTCGAGACGTCGGGACTTCTAAAACGTAGTTGTTTCACATAACGAAAATATATGCGATTAATCCGGAAAAAATGGTTTTATTTCAAAGTATATTCGTTACAGCCCAAGATTTAGTAAAATATGCGGGGTATGGCAATCATGAATTAAAAACAATATATAGAAAAAATATATAAATGAGTACATTAAAAAACAAATCAATTGATTCACTCGCTGAAGAGCACTCCAAAAGAATATATACTTCTTTAACTTATACTTTTAATAAAGTCCCAGACAACTTAACAATCCACTTGTTGTTTTATTACGAATCTACTTACGTTGAAATTGTAAAAAAATACGGGAATTATGCGAAAACAAAAGAAACTGAGATTACGAACTTATATTCTTTTATTAGTATTACCCACAGTTTCATACTTCTTTCTAGCATAACAGGGTCAGAGAGAAGCTAATGTCAAGACACTCCGTACTCCACTTTCCGCCCGAAATCGAAAATTGCTTATTGAGTGGTGGAATTCAACGCCGCGCTTTGTCTTAGGTACCAGAGCAAAGAAATGAAAATAAAACAAGTATAATCAATTCCCGCGAGTGGGAATCGAACCCACCACCAACCGTGTTTACAGTCATACGCACACTTTGCCGCGACGGTCTCTTTTAATATTAGTATTGTTTCTTTCGTAATTTCCGTAATAGGCACGAGAGCACGCTTATAAATTCATTTCCCACATGACAAGGTGACTTGTAGAGAATGATTTTTAAAGATAAGCCCACCTTTTGTATACAAGTAGGCACTTAGATGGTTTTTGAATTGAATACAATTATGGATACAAACATAAATAAATAATAATCTCTGTTTCCTTGAGTTTTGTTTGAATGCGTTTCCTTAGTAGCGTATATATAAAATTATATGTGCATAAACATGGTGGGGTGGGTGATATTTATTTAACTAATTAAATAATGTATTAATAATACATTATTATAAAACGTATTATCTTACTGAATTATTTCTCCACATAAAATACACATATACTAAATTTCATAATTCTCGTATTAACTTAAAATACTTTCAAGTTTTCCTTTCGAATATTAATATAATGATAACCATGCATTAAATGCAATATGTAATTTATATATGCACACTTATATAATTGCATTTTTATAAGAACACTAAGTGTATGCGGAATTTCAACTACATGAAGCAGTTGGTAGGGGGTTGAATTTAGCTCGCAAGATTTGACTCATACTAACTATAACGATATTAATAAAATGAATTTAATAAGACATTATAATATAACAAAATATGTATAGCATAAATTATAAATAATATAGAGATCTTGTTTTTTGTCCACCATTGCGTTAAATCTACTAGCTTTTGTATGAAAAGTCACATACATAACGTACAACAAAAGATTCAAAAAACAAATTTCAACATAGAGCGGAAAAATATATGCAACAGTTTAAATAAATAAAAAAATCAAGTTAACAACAACAAAGAAAATGAACGTACTAGAAACAAAAAATCTTTTCTCTTCATCCTTCCGCCTTTTCCCAAGTCAAAGAAAACCTAGTGTCAAGACACTCTTTTCTCCACTTTCCAACCGAAATCGAAACATTGTGTGTTAAATGGCGGAACTTAACGCCGCTATTTGACAATACTTGTCAACATATCCGTTCATTTCAAGCTATTAAATAGTGCATTCTCAATTAAAAGATACTTTTTGCACTATCGTTAACCAGTTAAAGTTAACTATCAAGAACGGAGATTAAATTAATTGGATCAAGAGGATGTCGCGTTACCCGTATATTTATAGAGATGAATGCCTATATATGTACAGATACTATGTAAGTAGTATAGACTTGCAAAACGGGTGTCGATTATGCCTTATAAAACTATCTCTTCTCAGGTTCTCAAGATTTTTTATGGTCACAAGTTCAAATCCCAGTTAAATTACATATCGACGCAAAGAACGATCTTGTCGTATTTCGAAAAAGTGGTAGGTATATTAATTATAATTGTAATAATTAATATTTTAGTATTAATATTTTAGTATTAATGGTATAATAATAATTATTATTTTCGTATCTTTTCGAGATATGACTAAAAAACAAATGTACATAAGCTTTTAATCACACTTAATTAATCTTATATTTCCTTAAATTTAGCGCTTTTAGTGGATATAGGTAGAGACAACCTAAATAACTTGTCCAAATTCGAGATGTTGGTTGTTTAAAGTCACTCCTTAAGCCAAGCTTGAAAATAATTTAAATATCATTCCCCCGAGTACGGATCGAACCCACAACCATCGCGTTTAATCAGTCGCCACACCACTGCACCATAGTAGAAAAAAAATATAAAATAACCTCCAAAAAAAAAAACAAAAAAGCCTAAAAAATAAATAAAATCTACTAATTTCCAAACGTAAATATCAAACGAATCATAAAACTGAACAGGAAGACGATGTTTACTGAAACGCGATACGATGATAATGACCTAGCATACCTACTTACTACCTACTAACTAGTTACTTCTTGACGCTACGCTTTGTTGGTTTTGCGCTAAATGCTAATACTGTGACAATAGTGTACAAGGTCTTTTTTGCGGAACTTCATTTTTAAACGTTTTAAAGGAAATCTTTAATCGATTTTTTACGTTATTGCTACGTGCATATTATTTTTAAAGAATAAACTGCATTTTTAAAAATTTGAACATAGCGGGATTTGAACCTGCGCTTCTTGGTAGACGTATAAAAACGTTAACGTAACTAGCAACCGCCCAAGTTATATGATATAACCGCTAATCCATATTTACACTACTACTTTAAAAATATTAAGAATAATTAATAAAAAAATCTTTATACATAACTAAATTTACCCTATACATAAGTAAATTTTTAGTTTATTGAAAATATAACTTTAAGATACATCGTATAGTTTATGAAACTTTTCAGACAAACAGAAAAGTATAAAATTTTGTATACTTACTCTTTACACGAAGAAGAACAAAAAGCCTTTATTATAATACGTTAAAAGTACTAACATACTTTTTTAATTACTATTACTTAGTAAATATTAGTATTTTAACTTCTATAGCACTAGTAGCACACAATATATTAAACATATAGTAGAATGTGCAATATTTCTTCCATTAATTAATACATTACATATGTTTAATATTTTATGTTCCGTTTTTAAGGCAACACGTATTTTAGGCGTCATAATATTATATATTATTTTTAGTTAATAATAGTAAAAAGGCGTCAATATGTCAGTCCATAGATAATTAAAATGATTTAATTTGAAAAATTTAAATTAGGATGTGCGCACTCAGCGCAAACTTTTTATTCAATATTTGAACATTTCACGTGCGTCAAAATGACACTTCTAAATAGTATATAAAAAGATAAAAAAAATGACACGAGAATATCTGCAATATAAATAAACACTTGGCGAGCCGAATAAAATTATTAACCGGATCGCATTTTAAGGACCCCTTATCTAAAATACAACCTACCTTAATCCTAGCTTTGGACTTGTCAACCATTTGGGCCAGCAGGAAGAACGCCTGGTCGACATTAACGTTGTCGTGACTCGACGTCTCCACTATGGGAATGGACCCCTTGAACTCTTTCCTTTGGACCAATCTCTCCGCCTCTCTCACCCCTTGCTCGCACGCCTCGTCGTTTTTGGACGTAACTAGGACTACTGGTTTCTTTAGTTTGAGCATGTTTTGGAGTATTGCTGCTAGTGTTTCGTTCTAGGAATAAAAATTAGGTTAAATTAAATAATGTTAACTAATTATAGTACGTTTTACAAAGAAAACCTAACTTTTTCAACAAAAAGAAAACTTAAATTAAACAATCGAAAATTGACCGAAGGAGTATGAATTTTGGCATATATAAAGTTTATAAAATATGAAGAAGTGCAGAAAGCCTATATATTTTAGAAATACATTAATTGAATAACAATTTTGGAATACTTATTTTATTAATGTATCGTACTCTTATATAAGTTGTAATTATATAAATTGACATATCTGCGTGTTGCCAGAGCAATGCTACATGTGTAAAAGAGACTACTATTAAGTATAATTATTTATGCTCTGTCTAATTAAATAAAAATATAACTGTTAAATAAACAACATAACAATAAATAACAAACTTCAAAAACGACCAAGCATACCTGTTTCTCCCAACTGCGTCCCGGTACAAGGCTCACATCGTAGACACAGAGGAACCCGTCGACACTCAACTTGCCATCCGGCATCAATTTCTGCTCATATTCCTTCTCTATACCCAGTTGATTCTTGCATACGTACATGAGTTTTTCAGCGGACTGTAGCTTCGTTGCTACACATCTTTTCACATAAGTCTCCGTTTTGCCCACTGCTATAAAATTATAGTAAAAGTTTAGTAGAATGATAATAAGAAGAGTTTATTTTAATTTTTTTCTATCCAGCATCAAACTTTTTCTTGCATAGTGGAGTAATCAGAGAGGTAGCGAAGGTGAAAGATTGCGTATTGTGTGACGGAACTCAACGCCGTGCATTGTCTTTGGTGCCAGAGTCCATATATGAAAATTTAAGCAATCCTTTCTCCGTGTAGGAATCGAACCCACAATCATCGTGTTTACATTCATATACAGTCCCACTGCGCTACTACGGCCTCGAGTTGAGAAAAGTTCTTTTTAGTGGCATAAATACTAAAATATAATTTTAAAAATACTATTTGTAGCGTCTGACTGGTTGAGGGTTTAATTCTATTGGAAAATGTTTTGATTATTGTCATTTCACCTCTATGGTAAGACAAAGTGCAGCTTCGTTTCGCCACCTACAATACAACACGGAATTACTCTAATTTTGGCAAAATGTGGGGCACAGTGTGTATTGGGGCTTACGATCTTCTATAAAATAGGATATTGTATAAGATAAAAAAATAAAAAAAAACAATAAAAAAACGAAATTGTAGGATGATGTGGCCAAGCTATATAGCCAGTGTTATCATTCTATTTCTTTTTACTAAATACATATTTAAAATAAATGCAAAAAGAATTTCAATTTTATTCAATTTTAAATATTCACACAATGTAATCGGGTATATTAATCGCACCAAAATTCAAAGAGCAGCTTGTTGTTCCTGAGCTGCATTTTAGCCCCCTCATAAAAAGAGACAGATAAATATTAAAACACTATGTTAATTACAAACAATTTACTATCACTAAACAAACCTTTAAACGGCTGGAAGCACGCATCATCCACGAATTCGGTTTGTTCTACCACTTCGAACCTGTACTCCTGCTCATCTTGCTCCTTCTGAACACTCCCCCAGTATAAAAAGTGATCGTTGTTCACTACACGGCCACTGAAGTCCGACTAAAAATATACATTTACCTATATATAATAAAATCGATTAAGTTATAATTTTTTATAAGCTATGATTTAACTCGCAATATATGTATGTATGTTTGTTTTTCGGGTAGAATCTTGCAACTCACTCACAAAATAGACTTCTTAAAACAACTTCTATATAAAACAAAACATATTTTGCATATATCCTTAACCGATTGTGTAGAAATTTGGTATATCTATATTTATTTCGAATGACAATGTAAAGTTGTCTGTGTTTATTCTAGATACTAACATGGCGGAACTTTCATATGGACATGAACCTAATGGACAAATCTTGAAAAAGTGTATTTTTATTTATTTATTATAATATACTACATGACCATCATTGCAGTATAAACTTCAAATGTAATGATTATTGCTCACAGGATTTTTGCAAACCAGGCAAACTATAATATACATTATTTACAACCCAAATAATTAAAGTAAAGCGAGGATATAAAGAATTAATTACGGTCAAAATTTTCATATAAGTTAAATTTATATGATCTAATGATCTTTAAATTGTTAAACAAAAACACACATGTAGCATTTCATGCCCGAGAACATCATTAATAAGTAAGTAGTATAATAAATTAAAATTTAATAATTATGTGTGTTCATTATAAATATAATGTATTGTTTTAATAAAAGAAAATAATAATGAAATGTTTCTTTTTAAAGACAAAAGATTTAAAACAAATATATCTTCGCTACCAAGCAATAACGCCAGAAACTGCAAAACATTCTTCAAGTAATTTCATTTTTATGGGAGTTGGAATATTTTATTCAATAAAATAAAATTTAAACATTACTTCATTCAACATTTTGAAAAGTTAAAAGTGTTTACATACTTCAAAATGTACGTGCTAAAAGTTATATAAACGTCTAAATAATAATACTGAACTATATACTAGTAACAGAAGTTTTTGACTAGTGTTCATCTGGTATTTTGAATCGAACCTATGACTTTGAACTTACATCGGTCACGCTATAATTTAAATTGTTTGATCAGCATAGACATATTTAGACTCAATGTGAATAAACACCAAAGGTCATATCAAAAGTAAAAACATTTTTTTACCTATACTAATCAATAAAATTGGATATACCAAAATATTTTTTTTTCAATTTGTCTGTTTGTCTGTCTGTACTGGCTAATCTCTGGAATAAATGGGACAAATTTTCATGGAACTTTCACTGGCGGATAGCTGGTATAATAAGGAGTAACTTGGGCTATTTTTTATGTTAGAATTATATTTATTTTATTTTATTTCACGCTGACGATGTTTCAAGCACAGCTAGTTAACAATATAACCGAATATAAATACAACCAACCGAACCGAAAACCGAATATAAATACAACCAACCGAATATAAAAGCGATTCAAATATTACAAATATGTTTAAACTCTGATAAAACATTTTCCCAACGATATTTTACAAATTATTTTATAGCGCGGCGTAAAGTTCAGCCACTTAACACGCAAGCCTCCGAATTCTGCGGAAAGTGGGGAACGGAGTGTCTTAACACTAGGTTCCCTCTGCCTACCCTGCTGTATGCGGGATTCAGCTTGAAGCTAAAAAAAAAAGTATTTTACAATTATCGAATCACTACTTGTAGACGTACATTATACACATTTATTAATATGAACATACGCGATGTTAATTCAGACAGTTATGTAGTCCGCTTATTAATGTTTCACAGAAAGTTGTTTGTATACTAATAGGCCAATTTGTAGACCTAATAATACATTCAAAGTTACCAAGTTTGGTTTACTTAGACAAAGTTTAGAACTCAATTGTAGAAGTAGACTGTATGAACATTTTTCTTGTGTAGCTTATTATATTAACATACTAGTGCTATACTCATGACCTCGTCTGCATGAAATTTATAATTATCCTAAGTTACTCTTGCTACTGTAATAAGGATGTTACATCAGCTATCTGCTAGTGAAAGTCCAGTCAAAATTGGTCCAACCGTTCAAGAGATTAGCCGGCAATCAGGCAGATAGAAAAAAATTGTAAAAAATGTAATTTTTGTATACTTATGTGCCGTGGCGTACATGCGTATGCATTTAGAAAAGAGCGGTCATTTTAACATAACAAACAGACACTAGAATTTTATTTATACGATATATAGATTATTTGTTACATTAAAAATCCGTACAAAGGTAAGTCCTAAAAAAATCCAGTAAAACTTAAAAATTACCAACTTAAAAGTTAAGAGTTTATACTGTTTAATTATTATTTATTTCAAACTTATGCTTTGGCAAAACTTAGGCTTTACTTCTGAGAGATACGGTAAACATTAATTAAATTAGGTTAGACAGTTTGGACTTTTACCATCTTATCTAGGTAAAAGTTTTTAGGTAAAAGTTTTTAGGTAAATCTTTTTTTTAGGACATTTTTTTAAATAATATTAATTTTAAAAATAACATATGCAATATATTCCAAAAGACAATGAATGTAATTATACGAATACACATCTACAACAAATTTTAAAATGAACTAAAGTCAACCCTTTGTTTATGTTTGGTTATAACATATGCTGCATACTTACTTGACTTAACACAGATATATGATCGACATTGTAATCGTCAGCATCTGTACGAACGAAACGATTACAAAGGCAAGATTTGCCGACACCTAGCTGCCCTTTATCTTTTTCAGTACCTGAAATAATGAAAAAAAGTTATTTGTAATACATTTATTTAATGATACGCTAAATTAGCGTAATTTTTATTTATTTGTCATTATATGCAAGAGAAAATCTTGCAATACTATTCTGCACGACTTCTTCCGAACCCAACATCTCATATCACCAGAGCAGAGAAATGTAAATAATATATAATGATTCCCGAGTGGAAATTGACCTCACAACTATCACGTATACAGAAAGGACGCTATCACACTGTCACATGAGGCCCACTAATTAAATAAACAAATAAAACAGTTACAGACTATTTTAACATACATATATTACATACTAGCCGGCCCGCTCTAATTGGAACTGCCTAATTGTTTCGTTATGTTGCAACCCTCGGGGATGGATTTTTGAAAAATAAAGTAGCCTATCTTTGACCTCCGATTATCAACTATATTTATTCCATAATTCATTACAATCGGTCAAGCGGTTTAGTTTTTTCATATATATGTCAGACCCATAGTTATTTACTACTTTCATTCTAAATTTCATCCAAATCGGTCCGGTAGATTAGCCTTGAAAGCATGACAGACAAACACACAGACTTTCGCATTTATAATATAAGTATGGATTACCATTCCAATTCCAATGACGATAATTGACAGTACCTACTGACTGTTTATGTTAATTGATGATTTAAAAGTGGTTTTAATAGCCTATTTGAATAAAGAATATTTTAATTTTGATTGAACCCACAACCATCGCGTTTGCAGTCAGAATACGTTCCACTGCGCCACAATACTCTCTGTACATATTTCTATGCAAGTTTGAATAAATAGAAGCGAAATATTAGCTGGAAGGGTTAGAATAAACCTCTATGAGTGTCACTCATACTGTGACCTTTTAAGTGTCACTCCACCACTTAAGCATTGATGAAGTCAAATGTAGAAATATAGTGTAGAGGAATCTCTTATGTAGCTGCAGAAAAAAATAATTGAAATAAGTTTTTTTATATAAATACACCAGTTGTAGCACGGAATTTTGTTTATACAGAT
Source organism: Dryas iulia moderata (assembly GCA_019049465.1). NCBI lineage: Eukaryota > Metazoa > Arthropoda > Insecta > Lepidoptera > Nymphalidae > Dryas > Dryas iulia. The sequence goes on from CM032438.1 coordinate 7,572,362, forward strand.
TTTTTATTAGAACATTTTAAAAGTAAGAAAAGTTTCTACACTCCTTAATTTTTAAAAGAAAGAAAATCCTTTGTGTAAAAAAACATATTTTTTTATTATATATTCTTTCATGTTTTCTCTTTTTGTGCTCATCAGGACTCTTTAAGGAACCTGTTTTAAAATTCCAGCTTTCTACACTTAGTTCTTTTGTCTGTGAATTATATGTCAGTAATGCAGTGAAAAGGCCAGTTGTGGCGCAGGGGCACAAAGTGTGACAGTAAACGCGACTACTTGTGGATTCGATCCAACTCGAGAAGTAGAAATACTTAATATTTCCTTTTTCTGCGCCACTTAACACCAAATGCCACCGAGAATTTGGCGGAAAATAAGGAATGGAGTGTTTTAACACTATTTTCCCTCTGTCTACCCTGCTGTGTGCGGGATACAGTTTGAAACTAAAAAAAACTCAAAATAACTTTATATGTATTCAAGAAAAAAGTTGACAAAGTGTATGAAGTATCAATGACTTTTAAAAGAAATGCACTTAAAAAAATTATACTGATTATCAAAATCAAATATTTTATGATATATGAATTAATGCCTTGCAGTAGAATAATATTGTCGTAAGTGCTTTTTTTTTTTTTTAGTTTTCCGCTTTTTTCCATATAACAGGATGCAGCAAAACCTAGTGTCAAGACACTCCCTTCTACATTGCGACCGAAATCAAGATATTGCGTGCATAATTGTGGAACTCAATGCCATGTTTTATCTTATCTAAGTATTTTTATTTCATTAATCAACTGTATTTTTGTAACTAAATTTCTTAGCTTCAGCTAAAAGAAACTAAATAATCTAGAACAAGAAACTATTGAAAATTATCATTTTAAAATATAAATTTCAAACTATCTTTCCCTGCAACTATGTGCACATCTAATCTAGCCAAAAAAGTTTTAAATCTAAAATATAATGATTACATCAGTTATTTGACAGTGAAAGATCCCTTAGATCGGTCCAGCTATTCAGGACCAGAACAAACAGACAGACAAAAATCCTTAGTAAAAGGCCAGAACATTCATGTATTTTGAGGGGAAATATTTTTAAACCCTTAATCTAGTTTCTTACAGGTTATTTTCTCGATATTTAATTGACCAATCTAAATCATGTATTTTCCATTCTACATGTCATTGGTGAAGCAAATTATGGTCTACTGGCATATCTAACAAAAATTCTTGAAAATGCTATTTTACCTTACATTCATTCATATGCATTTAATAAATATTGGTTGTTTTAATATTAAAAAATGACATTAGAATAATTTCATTTATTTTTATGTATAGATTATAACATATAAAATTCTGTTTCAGATTATATTGAAATACTATTTTATTTAAATAACATAATGTTGTGTGAGTATAACACTTACTGTATTATTTATTTATTTATTATTAATTAATATTGTATTATTTATATATAATTTAATTTGAATGTACCTAAATAAATACAGAAAGTATAAGTGTAGAAATGCACAAAAGTTACATTTGGTGTAAAGGCAGCCTTATGACCACAGGTGATCTCTCCCAGGCAACCATCACCATGAAAAAATTAGTAGATGTTTTGATCATTTGATCATGAATCAAAGAATTGGGTTGTGTACAAATGATATACATAAATATTTGCTTAGTAAAAACTTACCTACAATTTAAATATTATATATTACATACAAGACACATCTTTGTTACCCAAAATTAATAAAGACTATTATAATTTAATGTATCATAAAGATACCATAACAAGAATGCTACTAAATGAATGCAATTTAATAACTACAATTTACTTTCACATATACACAATACATAAATAAATAATGTATGTCATATAATATGAGCTTTAAGCTTTTACCAACATAGACAGAGGAAAACTAATTTCTAAACACTCTGTTCTCACACTCTAACCTCTAACCAAAATTAAAACATTAATTAAGTCAATTGGCAAAACTTATTCCATTCTTTTTCTTGTTACGTGAGTGAAAATGAAAAAGAAAAAAAGCATTCCACCATATGAGATCATATCCACAACTAAACACAATTATAAGTAGAACCTGTACCAACATAACAGAATGGCCTCAAAAATTAATTAAATCTGAACTATATATAATAATATGTGTAATATGAGTCTAAAATAAGACCTATCACAATCTCTTTGGATATAAATAATTAAATGATTAAAGAGCATATAGTACAAGAGGATGTTCAAAACAAGATGTGATAACATTACAATAGACATGTACAATTTGTGCGGGGCTAAGGGCCACACATTAAATAACATTACTCATAGGGGTAACATCATTCCTGTATAACTGTATATCTTAGTAAGAAGCTTAAATTAGAATGTTTAACTTTTATCTATAAATGCATGGCTAGCATATATTTTATATATATAATTATTTTTGATTAATTAATATTTATCTTCTTCAAAAATATATTTTTTTTTAAATCTGTTGATTTGCTAAGTATAATGAAATCTATATTTTTCTGTTTTTAGAATACTGATGCATTATAATATGAATGTAGCTTTTTTTAATTAAAGCAAATGCATTTGTATAGTAATTAATAAAATGAATTCAATTATTTGTATGAGGGAGAGCACTATCATTTCTTTGTACATATCATATTGTTATATATTTAATTTGTTGGGAACTTGTATTTAATGACATAAAACACTATCAAATATATTTTAAACTTCATTAACTCACCAGACAATCCTACAACTGATATAGTGACCAGTTTGCCCCCAGTGTTCTCAGACTTTTTAGCCATTTTAGGATCTATCACTCTAGTGGAATAATATACAACAAGGAAATATCACTTAATTCACACATCACAACACAAGATCACTGCACTAAATAAACAAATTTAATAAATATTTTTTAAAAACACAATAAATATATCAAATTACGTTTTCTAAAGAAATTATAAATAAAGTAATAATATATTTTTTTATATATATAATATGCGATTACGCCTGAAAATAAATCTTTGAAAAGCTTTTATTCCACTTAAATTAAGTGCTATCAATAATTTTTCTCGCCAATTAGTGAAAACGGAAAGAAATGATCGTCTGAGCGTAATGACTTCCAGATGTGCTGCTGTTTAGCAACAGTACTTAAATAAGATACACAAATTGCGCAAAATAAGCTACAGATTCAATTATAATGACAAATATTTCATTGATATTGAGACACCCTTCGGAATAGAAACTGTAAAGACAATTTATTGTGTTCTCGTTAAAGCCCTATACTTTGACACATTGAATCAAATTGGAGCTTCTCTAGCAAACAGAAAAAAATGATATAAATAGAACAAGAGTGATCACGTACATATTTATCGAAATATAAACCGTCAATTTACATTTTTTTAATTGTAATCTTATTAATTTAACACGAAAACGCAATAATCCACCACTGACACAACTCGCGTTGCTTTGTACAAATCAGAATAGCCAACATAAAAAACACTTTCTTTTCAGTTCATGTCCATGTCCACAGGATAGGAGGTGATAATTGATAATAAAATTGATATTATCGAATATCAACTGCATAGAATTATATTTTTATAAAATCAAATAAAATTATATTCTTGAGAAATATATTCATTTTAAATTGTTAAAATTGTAACTTACTTTTAATATTTTTGACGGAAAAAATATTTGATTATTCGCATATAGAAATTATCTTTATCTGTCATTCGCAACGTATAATTTGTAATTATTTTCCCATGAAATTTGTCCGTTTTGTCTACTTTAAAAAATATAAATATTATATATTATGTAACCTTATATTACTATAAAAACACTTATATTAATTGAAATCAAAAATACTTATATTTCGGTACTTAGGCTTGATAAATAAAACATAATATTAAAATGTTAAGAATTTATTAGTATCCGATCGAAACTAAATTTTTAGCTGAAACCGAAACCGAACCTTCGACTCGGACGTCAGCTTCGGCCGAAACCGAAATCTTAACATTTGATGACGTTATAAAATTTGTATAATATGATGGAAAATAATGATTTCTTCTTTTATTATTACATGTGCCTTTGAGTTATTGTCGTTACATTGTTTTACAGTAAAAAAAAAAATTTTTTAAGATAAATATAAGTTTTTACAGTATCACGTTTCGCTTTTCCTGCATAGATGGGGCCATGAGAGAAAACCTAGTGTCAAGAGACTCCGTTCTAGACCTTCTGCCCAAAATCGAGACGTTGCGTGTTGAGTGACGGAACTCATCGCTGTGCCTTGTCTTAAGTTCCACAGTGGAAAAATGAAATAATCATTCTTCCTAATGGGAATCAAACATACAGCCATCGCGTTTACAGTAAGACGCTGCGAAATACGCCATGAAGGCAACTGAAAAAAATCACAAAAATAAAAATATTTTATAAGTACAATGTGTAATTAATTTATAACTTTATATAATTTATATAGTATAAAATAACTTAGTAAATGAATTTACTTATGTGAAACAAAATATAAATAAAATGTTTTTTAAATAAATAGACACATTATGAAAATTATACATTGTCCTTAAAATTGCCATTCCATCATAATATCATAACATATTCCATCATAATAATATTTTTATTTTAAGGTTCCACGAGGTACAGGTTCAAAATCTGAATCCACTGCATTCAGATTTTTCTAAGTTTTCCAAAAACATATTTTCCAATTTCCTAATTGTGTGCACTGTGCAGTGCGAATAACACTTCAAAAAATATCAAAAGTACATTGTATCATTTTATGTCATCAGTCAACACTGTACATAACTTTGACAGCACCATTACGAAAACACAAGCGCATAAATGTCTCTCCGCGATATTTTCTTGAGAAATGACTTCTACAAATGATGGAAAAGACGTGAAAAGTAATCAAACAAGTGGCCAGAAAGGCAAAACATATTATATTGAGCTTTACAAGGTAAGTGTTATTCTTGTATTTACAAAGATAGGAGGAAATAATGGGACGCCGTTGTGATCGTAAAGTTCACTTTACGTCCGCCATATTTGTCTCCTATGAAGTCTTGTTTTTCTATATTTTCATGAATGTATTGGCAATTTCAGTGTACATACTCAGAGAAAAAATGATAAAAACAATTGTTATATGTTAAATCTCTACTAGATTACTTAATGTCTTATTTCACTCTTCATCATGGTATTGTGTCAGGTCATTAGGGCTCCATATTATTTACTAAATTATTAGTGGCATATCAGGATATATGCAACATTTTTTAAAAGAAAAGAGAAGCAAGTCGTAAAAAACGTGTAATTTAATAAATTTTCATGATTTCAATGCACAATATACATATTGAAGACAAAATAACATGAACATATTTTTGATGGTTTGTTTGACAGCCATAATACTTCTGCATCAGTCACGTACTCCCTGTATTACACACCTACAAAATATGATAAATATATATATTATCCATTACTTTTGCCAAGATGACATCATATTATAATAGATACTTCATATATTTAATTTACTCTGCTCAGTAGGTACTTGACAAAAGTACTATACATTGTCAATTACTTCTTGTACAAACTTGCTTACTTTGGAAAGATTATAATAATTGTTGAAATTCCATTATGAAAAAATACTTTGCTGTAATTATTTGTTTACATAGTAGTGACATCAGATTTGAAAACTTATTAGACTTAATTTTTTGTTAAAGCAGAAATACTTACGTATGTAGTTGTAATGTAAATTAAAATATAATGAGAAACAAATGAGGTTGTCATAACCTAAAAATTCTCCAAATCTTTACTTAGACAATATTAAACCAAGATACCACTGGCATATAATAACTTATGTCAGAAGTATCAAGATGTGCTTAATTTTTGCATTGAAAAAAATGATATAACCATTATTTTATTATTATTTATCACTCATATTGTCTGTAAAGCTTGTCTGTTGAATTAATTGGCCAGTATACAAATCAGACCAACATCAAAAAGAGTATTTGTTTGAAAAGTATGTGTTTGTACACAATAGACGCAATACTTCTTTTAAGTTTAAATTTTTGTCTATTTATGTACAATTATGTGTATATTTTATGTATACTATTTTTCTCATAATCTGAACTTGAACTACTTGTGGGTTCAAATCTCACTCGGGGGAAGTTATATTTAATATATTTTAATTTTTCTTCTCTGATGGCAAGACCATGAGCAACATTTTTATTGTGTTGGATTTGAGTATAAAGTGTCGTGACACTAGGTTCTCTCTGTCAGACTGTGATGGAAACTGGGAATCTGAAAATAATATTAATAATTTGATAAAATCTATTACTTATATACTTAATAATATAAATAACTATGCAAATATTACTAATTTTATATAAAATACTATATTGCAATTATTCATGATTTAAGAATTAAAGCCTATACAAATATTGTTAAGAAGAATAAAAAATAGTTAATACTTAAAATATTCAATAGCTTTGGTTAGAAGGTTATATATCTAAAGTTATTTTGTCCCTTTATAAATTGCCTAGAGCTTATAAAAGAAAGAAGCCTAAAATTTTTTTAATTGACTTAGTGTTAAACAGATTTAGGCATCATGTTCCTGTAATACTTTGTACTTATGTTCATTGAACTAATATAAAGAATATATATAAGTGCTAATTAACTTTATTTCACTCAGCAATTAGATTAGATACTAGTAGAGTATAGGTATGGTTTATATTAAAATTATAATATATTGTGGTTTGATATGTCCAACTATTTAACATTTATGTTAAATGTAATTATTTAAAATGTAATTATAAAATTATTTTATCCATTTTTAACATTTAGTGTTTCTTTTTATTTAGATTTTTTATTACATATTGAAGTGTTCATTTTAAAATTTTGTTTAACCCAGGATTTGGCTATCTTTTTTAGTAACGGCTGTAACCAAATATTGAATTGAATGTTTTGGCAGACCAGTGACACTTCTTAATATTATTTAAATATGTAATCTAAGCTTGTTTTATGACAATTCAATGAATTAAATATATATTTTAATATTTAGTATAAATATTTCCAGTCATTAGACAGTCGCCTCAGCTCTGACAGCTCAAGCGAGGAGCGTACCCAAGCAGTGTGTGAGGCATGGCGCCGTGTGCACAGTCTCTGCCAGCACTCGGTGCCCGACACACACCCTCATCTCCTGGCGTGGCTGCAGAGGCACACATCTTATACTATATTACAGGTATATACTTATTTGATTTTTGCATGTTTGTTTTTTTTTGCTTTTATATAACAAAATGGTCTTTTGTACATGTTTAAGTTTGACTATTTGACTATCGTTTTCTTATATCTTTTTTTTTTTAGTTCTTTTTCTGTAGTTTCTTGAATTACTGTTGTACATGATTAATTCAAATATTTAATGAAGCTGCTTTAAACATACAAGTTAGGAAATCTATGACATTAATTATGAATGTTGAACAAACAAACTTGCTTCACTTTTATTATCAAAACTATGTACATTAATATAATGCACTTGTCGCTGAAATGCTGAGTTGCCTTAAAATGATGATGATTGTGCTATTTTTGCCTGTTATATATTTGCTTATGGTTTACCATCATTGCTGCTTAGTCTAACTATTAGACTAAGCAAAAAAAATGAAGCCATTATGGTGCAATGTAACATTATACAACTGTAAAAGGTTGCGGGTCACTACTCAGGGGAAATGATTATTTCATTTTTTTTCTTTTTAGCTTCACGCTATATCCCGAAGACAGCAGGGTAGGCAGAGAGAACCTAGTGTTAAGACACTCTGTTCCTCACTTTCCGCCGAATTTGGAGGCAAAATGGAAATAATAAATAGATTAGATTGTATTGTATGCAGGATAAAGTGTGCAGCTAAAAAAACCGGCCTATATATTAGCATTATAAATGTTGTTGTGACAAAATTGCAAATATTAATTTATTATTGTTTTACATTACAGAGTGAATGGCCAAAAGCCACAGACACTACCAAATCAATAGAACAACACACATGGCTAGAAGAGGCAATCGATGCATTCATATTGGAGTGTAAAGAGGCCAAAGCGCAACGAGATGGAGTCAGTCTGGCGTGGGAGAGTCAGCTCTTACAGCGGGCGGTTTGGTTTAGATCAACGCTGTCCGACCCCTGGAGTCACCCAGTTCTCAGGACTTTGCTGAAGTCACAAGAAAATCAGTTGACTGATGAGGAAGGTTGTTATAAGTTTAAATATTTGTGATTAGTATTTAGTATTATTTTATATATAGTATTCATTGAGTTGATTTTGTACATACTACACTGTATATTAGCAGTGGAATATGTTTTGTGATGTTATTTAATATATTTTCAACCCTACCTGAGTGTTTTAAGTATCAATTTCCCATTTACAATAAAAAATAATCAATAATTAGATATGTATAAATTAATAATAATGTATTGTAATATGGTAATATATATGTATATCTAATGTAAATTTCGTGTAATTGTAAATTGTAAATTTAGTGTAATACTTGGACTCTTTTAGAATAGTAGATAGTAACGTAACAAGAAAATAAAAATCTAAAATTTATATGTTAACAAAAGGTACGGGCTCATGTCCATAGAGCATAAATATAAACAGTTAAAAAATTTATATTAATTTCAATTTCGGTATTCTTTCGGTATTTCAATTTCGGTATTCGATATTTATTCAATTGATTACAACAAAGAATGGCAATTAGTGTGTTCTTTGCCTAGATTTATTATATATACCTTTTACATTTAACTTTATACTTCATGAGCATATAGCTCCCTTAAACTCTTCCTATAAATTAAGATGTTATGTCCAACATGGCAAAACTGTTTCATGTATTACCTTATCAAATCACACTTTTTCTTGCATAGAATAGAATTTTGCCCGTGGGGGGACGGGTTAAGAATACCATTCCCCCGCCGCTGGGTAGCGTCCCGTAAAAGGCGGGTAACCCAGTAGCTTGGTGGTAGGAGATTCGTTCTCCGACCGGCTCGCGACCACTATAGACGAACCGCCAAATATCTGATGATGTGTTCTGGTTTGATGGCATGTAAGCCAGCTCTCCCTATTTCCACCATTCTCATCCTTTCCTGCCTCTTCTTCTTCATCCCCGAGGCTGGCAACGCATCCATTATTCTAATGTTGTGGATGTCTATGAGCGAAGGTGACCACTTAACACCAGGTGGGCCTTCTGCTCGTTTGCCTCCTTTATTCCATAAAAAAAAGTAATAAAAAAGTGATACGCAGAAAGGCCCTTGTGTGAAAACACTCCACTTTCTACCCCAATTTGAAACATTGCCTGTTAAGTGGCAAGCCTTGAAGCCTTAATGTTAATACTAATATCTAACCAACAATGTTACAGTCCTAGAATGGCTAAAAGAGGAGAGAGGAGTGACGTTCGTGACGCGGCTCAAGCAGCTAGCGGCTTCCCGTCGCTGTCGAGAGCTCGCCCTCCGCCTCGCGTCGGCTGTGATGGAGCGGGCTAGAGCCTCGCTGCCTGTTGTGTGTGATGATGATCAGAGTACTGGTGAGATGTGTTGATTGTTAGTTAGTTTGCAGTGTTGGCTTAAAATTAATTGCAATTTACAAATCATTATATGTTTGTCAATGATTCATTATTTGTTTGCCAATTTGTAAGTCATATAAAATTCACAATTAGCTGAAAATTAATTACTTGTTAATATTTACTCTGTAACGGCAAAATGATGAATTAATTGTTAACTGTGATATTGGCACAAACAAATGATTAATATTTAATTGTTAATTGCAATTAAATTTTGTCCAACACTGCCAGTTAAAATATTGGTAAGAGAGTATGTTGACTATCAGATAGTTGACTGCCTTCTATGTATTGTAACTTGATGTAAGTTTGTAAGGATGAGGTGAAGATTTATATGTAATTTTTATTTAAACTAAAATATTTGTTCAATATTTATTTTATTCTTTCCCTCGGCCTACCCTGCTGTGTGCGGGATACAGCATGAAGCTAAAAAAAAAAAAAAAAAAAAAACAAACAAATCAATTTTCTAAATTTTGAACATTTTTTTTCTTATTAATTTTCAGTTTCAGTAAAGTTTAAGTAATTAATTTTCAGCTAATTGTGAATTTTATATGACTTACAAATTGGCAAACAAATAATGAATTATTGACAAACATATAATGATTTGTAAATTGCAATTAATTTTAAGCCAACACTGCAAACTAACTAACTAAAAATGTTCAAAATTTAGAAAATTGATTTGTTTGTTTTTGTGCTGTTTAACTTTTAAAAATATTGCTTTTTCTTATAGATCAAAGGTTGGTTAGATGACATTTTTATCAGAAATAAATTCAATTTTAGCAGTGATATTAATTATGCATAGATTTTACCTAACTAAATTGTTTTAAATTTTAGTCACAAACAACAAAAAAAATATCAATACCTTCTGTATTGATATTTTTTTTGTTGTTTGTGACTAAAATTAACTACAAGAAACTATTATCCTACAGATACACAAAACTCATCCAACACGGAGTCACCTTTTATGAACACCTTAGAAAGGGATGCTGGCTTCAAAGAGGAAGTGTGGAATTTGATCACTGACATCGAGCTTGTGTTATTGCACAGTGAGTCCCAATCACGGTGTATTGAATTGGTAAGTGTATACATTTTTTGTTGCGGAGGAAAACAGAGTGTTTTGACACTAGGTTCTCTCTGACTTTCTTGATATGCGGGAAAAAGTGTGAAGCTGCAAAACAGAAATTTTAGCTTCTGATTGTAAACTGATTAATGAAACCGAAAACAATCTATACAATATATAATATGCATAAAGGCAGACATGACTTAGTATTAAGACTACACTTTACTGAGTCAGTCAACTTAGTTTTATTTGAATGTATAAATTTCGTATCTTCAATAAATGTATTGTTGTTTAAAAAATTAGTTGGGAGTAGTTGAAATTTGGTTTGGTTATTTGTAATAGTTTTGCTAAAGAAACATATCTTGAAAAGTATTCTCAAGGGTTAAGTGTTTGACTTGACTTGACTTTATAATGAAAAAAGTTATAACATAACATTTAAATCTGTCCAGTAGTCCCGAAGCAGTATAAGGCAAAATGTAATTATAATTAACAATGAAATATGAACATAACAACATTCAAGTTGTAGTGTAAAATTTAACAACTACTTAATTTTCAGCTAATTGTGATTTTTATTGGACTTCCTCACAAACAAATGAATCCATACTTATATTATAGATGCAAAAGTCTGTCACGCTTTCACGGCTAATCCACCGAGCCGATTTGGATGAAATTGAGAATGAAAATAGTAACAGTTACTGTGTCAAACATAGGCCACTTAATTTTTCAAAAATCATCTTCTAAAGAGTTGAAATAGGGGATGAAAGTTTATATGAAAAATCTAAACCGCTTGACCGATTATAATGAACTTTGCTTAAATATAGTTGATAGTCCCTCTCAAACATAGGTTAATTTATTTTTTAAAAATCCACCCCTGAGTGTTGCAATACAACGAAACAATTATGTAGTCCACGCGGCTAAGCCGTGAAGGGGCCGCTAGTTGTTAATATTTAATTGTTCATTGCAATTAAATTTTGCCCAACACTGTCCTGAAGGTGTGCACCTACGAACATTCTTTTTTTTTCTTATTTAGTATAGATAATGTACATATTATCTATGTACAAATAATGTTTTACAAAATTACATGTTGTGACCAGTCGTGGCCCAGTGGCACAAGCGTGTAACTGTAAACGACTGGTTGTGGGTTCGATTCCCACTCGAGGAGTGGAAATTTTATTTCCATTTTTTTCGCTCTGGTGTCGAGGTAAAGCGCGGCGTTAAGTTACGCCACTTAACACGCAAGCCTCCGAATTCGGCGGAAAGTGGGGAACGGAGTGTCTTAACACTAGGTACCCTCTGCCTACCCTGCTGTGTGTGGGATACAGCGTGAAGCTAAAAAAAATCTAATAAATATATTTTAACACACAGGCAAAACAAACACCGCTACACAATTGCTGCAGCCTCGTGGACCGACTGCAGGGGCGGCTGGAGAGCTCGCCGCGGGACAAGAAGATATGGAAGAATGCCAAAGAAGTTGCCACTCTTGTTGCGCAGGTTTGATTCTTGTTATTGTAAATGTTTGGGGTTGATTGCGTTTATTACAAGACAGATGGAAGGAGATTTTTTTTTATTTAGCTCTATGCTTTTTTCTGCTTAGTAGTCAAAGAGAGTTATTTATCGCCTGAAATTGAGACTTTGCAAATTAAGAACACATTTAATATGGCAGAACTTAGTGCTGTGCTTTATTTTAGGTATCAGATTGGAGAAATGAAAATAATATATAGTACATACATACCTGTGAGTGAGAACAGAATTGATAACCAATTGCGTTTGCAGTCACTATTTGTGTCTTGTGCTACGTCCACCCGTACGTTTATTATCACTATCTATTTTATATTTATTTGATTACAAATAAAAAGTTTACATATAAAAAATAAAATTTATTAAATAGCTTCACGCTATATCCCGCACACAGCAGGGTAGGCAGAGGGAACCTACTTTCCGCCGAATTCGGAGGCATCGCGTGTTAAGTGGCGGAACTTAACGCCGCGCTTTACCTCGACACCAGAGCGAAGAAAATGGAAATATTAAATATTTCCACTCTTCGAGTGGGAATCGAACCCACAACCAGTCGTTTAAAGTCACACGCTTGTGCCACTGGGCCACGACTGGCCAACATATTATACGATGACGGTTTTTAGTATGTGACATTTAATATTCAATATTAACGTATATAACATGTAATATTTAAATAGTAAAAATAAACATGAATCCCCCCGGTCCTCAGGTGCTAGTAGCCCGCTGCATGGTGGTGCCGACGTGCTCGGGGCGCGCGTCCGCCGCGCTGCGGCACGGCGCGCGCGCGCTCGTGCGCCTGCTGTGCCCGCGCCGCCTGCCCGCCGCCGCCGCCGCGCTCGCCGCGCCCGCGCGCACCGCCGACCACCTGCACGCGCTGGCGGCCGCTGTGCATGTGCAGGTGCGCGCCTGTCTTTGTACAGATGCTTGTACATATGTATCACTTATCTACTATATTATTCTTACTAATTATGTATACTAATATTGTATACTCGAAAGTCTGTCTGTTTGCTTGTCTGTGTGTTAGTTACGCTTTTACGGCTTAATGGACGGATTCGAATAACATTCAACATTTCATTCCCAATTCGTGTTCTCTCCTTTATATGCTATGACACAGTAAATTATTTAATGTCATATACTATGACATTAAATAATTTACTGTAATAAACAATTTAAGCTATTTTTAAAATCTATTCATTTTTTAAGTCGTGACGTGATTCCCACTCGATAAATAGGAATATTTAATATTTCCATTTTATTCACTCGTATCGTGTTGAAACAAAACGCGGGTTTGAATCACACCACTTAATATGCAATGCCTCCAAAATTCGGCGAAAAGTCGAGAATGGGAGCGTCTAACACTAGTTTTGCTCCACCTACCCTACTGTATGCAAGAGACAGCGTGAAGCTAAAAAATACATTAAATATATTATGAACTTCTAATTAAAAGATTAAACTGTATGTATATTATTTTCAGCTACTCGTCTTTGCCCCTTTTGCAGAGTATTCTAAAAGATCAACTACAACACACAACTGTCAACACAATATTTTTCACTCTAATTTGAGCCGTTACGTTTTCCGTTCAGCGACGGAACTAAATGCCTCGCTTTGTTTTACTTGTAGAGCAGAAACATGATAATAATTAAATTATAATGATTCCACTGAATGGAAGTCGCACCTACATCGAATCTACAACCATTATTACAGTCAACACTGTTTCACTACGCCACGATGTATTGTTAAATTTTATTTTATGATTATTATATTCTAATTCATGTTTATGATTAAGACATTTTTATTAAACGTATAAAAAATTATGCTAAATTGTTGCTTGTTGTAGAGAGATTTTTACAAATTTCTACTACTCAAATGTTCTATAAGCAATTGTTCAAAATATTTACACTTTTTTAAAAATGTCTCTTTCAATTTCCTAAGTGTGTAAATAACCCTTTAAAAATGTTAAAAATGTTTATGATTGCTTAAATTCGAACTGTATGAATTTCAGTGCAAAGATGAACGTAAATCGTTTGTGTGTGAGCTGTACGTACGCGCCATCACAGCGGGCATGAATGAATTGGAAAGACTTAAACTCAAGACTGAAAAGGTCAGTTTTGTTTACTTTTGTTATTCTTAGTTGTAGAGAAACAGCATAAAATTGTTTATTACTTTTATAAACTATATGTCTACAATAGTTTAATTTTACAAAAATATTATCATGACCTCCATTATTAACTAGATTTTCTAATGCATTTTTAATATTTGTTTTAATAATTAATTGTTATTTTTGAAACAAAATAAATTAGTCATTCCAATACAAAATCTACTCTGTATACAAAACTAACTTCCAGTCAGTAACTGATTGCAGTTGAAGTAGCTAATAATTATTGGCAACTGCTGCATAGATGGCGTATTATACTGAATGCAAATCATATTAAGCGAGATCGTATTAACAGTTTTATATATATTTTTTACATTATATTTTAATTTACAGGAATCAGAAGCGCGATGTACAGAACAAACGTTATCAGAATGGTTCTCACAGCTAGGATCGTTATTGTCAGCCAGTGCCCGGCTCAGCTGTGAATGCCTGCTAACAGCATTCTCTGTTCACCCTTCTCAGGAAATGTATGAAAAAGTCAGAAATGCACCTAAATTGGAACCATTGCATAAGGTATTTATGTTTTTTTAAAATATTGGATTTGCGCTCTCTAATTGGAAAGGTCGGTATTGTATATAGGTGTCGCAGAACTGACTTTTAGAGAGATATTAGTGGTAAGAGGCGGAGAGCGAGACCCGCGAGTGACACAGATACTAGTGATTCCATTGTGTACGGTGTGTTGTTTCTCAACCTTCGTTGGCTATTTGACTGTACTGCAACGAAATTTCGGGAAGCGTAGAAAGGATTTTTCAAGATCAAATACGAAATGAGTTTTTATTTATATTTCGAGGTTTTGTTACTTTTATTGGTTTATCTACAATCGGTGCTTTTATTTTTAAATAACTATACTAATAAAACCAGAAAACCAGAACCAGTAAAAATTAAAGTATTTTATCAAATGTTGTTTAAAACTATTCTTTTATGGCTTTTATAAAAATATAATATAAATTGATACCAAAAAATATCGTTATATTCATTCCAGGATACTCAAGAACCCAACCCAGAAACAAATTCTGAATTTGGTAGTTGGGCGAATGACAGTAGGACGCAAACCAACCTCGTTAAAACATCTGAAACGCTAAACTTGAAGTCCCAAAAGCAAGCCAATGTGCTGTCAACTGCGATATTTGCGGAGGGCGAAGCCCTAGGGCTCGAGGCGGATTTGTGCCAAGATCTGGCTGTTTTGATATCCGGACCGAGGGTGAAGACGTTGACGTGGGATATGGAAAGGTAAGATGTTTTGAATTTAAACTATATTGACTAGGTAATATTTTTGGTATAGGCTATATTTAATCTGCTTCAAATCTTTTTATTTCAGAATGTGTAAAAATCACAAAAACAAAAGAAAATATTATGGTAAAATGTGTTGATAATTTCATTTTCGGCTCTCTTTGTCAACAGATATTGTTGATAAAGAGAGTCGAAAATGGAGAAGGGACACTAGAAACACCCCCTGTGTTGAAGCAGATAAATTCTATATGTAGATGAAATATAAACTATAGTTTTATAACCTTTTAGCCATTATAACCATTCTTTATAATAAAATAATGAAGAAATTAGTACTTTGTAAATTATATACGTAATTTTGTCTATTTCAGAGAATCTTTACTAGAGAACTGTCGTATGTACATGGAGCGGACGCACGGCGGTACTCGCGCTCTCACCACCGAGCTCAAGTATTTAAACCTCGACCCGCGCTCATTTCAACACTTGCCTGAAGAGGATGACGACGAAAATGGTGCATATTATGGCATTGAAAAAGGTTAATGGAATACGTTTATTTTTTTTCTACCATTATAGGATAGTTAGAGGAAATATTGTTTCAAGGCTTTCTACTTTCTCAAGTTTAAAAGTTGAGAATTTGAGACATTGCGTATTGGTTGGTGGAACTCAATACCGCGATTTGTCTTAATAAAGAAATGAAAATAATTAAAATTGATTATATAACTAAATGAGAATCACACCCTTAATACCGCTTACCGCCGGTCTTGGTCACTCCCATTTCACCATGATTGTCTTAATAAATATATAACTTAAATATTTAATATTTTTTTATAGCTTCACGCTGTATCCCGCACACAGCAGGGTAGGCAGAGGGAACCTAGTGTTAAGACACTCCGTTCCACATTTTCTGCCGAATTCGGAGGCATTGCGTTTTAAGTAGCGGAACTTAACGCCGCGCTTTGCCTCGACACCATAGTGAAGAAAAGTGTCGAGTGGGAATCGAACTCACAACAATTCGCTTTACAGTTACACTTTGTGCTACTGCACCACGACTGGCCCCAATATATAATATGTTAGGATAAAATCAATTTCTAATTCAAACAAAATTGTATGACAGGCTACGAACACCTGGTGGAGGAGGAAAAGTCAGATGATGAATTGATGTTTGAGGCAGAACAGACAGATGTCTCCCACAGCACTGGAGAGTCAGTCATTGATATACCAAAGAGAAAGAAAAAATCTAAACCATTACTAATATCATCTGATGAGGAAGTCGATCCATTGGATCTTGATGATGTAAAGAGATCACAAAAACAAGAGAGACCACATAGCAAAGAGAGAAGGAAAGAAAAACATAAGCTCAAAGAACAATTCAAAAATACAGATGAAAGCAAAGAACACAGCCAAGAAAAAGCCAGGGAGATAAGGAAGAAGGAGAAGAAGAAAGAAAGGAAAGAACTTAAAAAGAAACAAAAAATGATAGCTGCTGGCTTGGGAAGCAGTGCTACGAATACACAAGGTGGTCTGTCGAGGCTTGTTGGTATGAAAGTTGCAAGGCAAGATGATGTCATAAACTTGACAGAAACAGCTGATACTCCGTTTATAAATCTATGTATATCTGACAGTGATTATGACAGTCAGGGTAAGTCATCGATAAATTCGGAAGGTAACGATCCTAATGTATTGTTTGATGGCTTGTTCTCGATGGACGAAATTAAATCACCAGAAAAAAGAATATCAACTAATGTACAACGGCCTACACATATGTTTGGAGTTAGTGAAGCAAATAATTTGGGTCTAAACAAAACGCATAGTACACCCAATTTGTATGAAGCAGCCCAGTCACAAAAGAGTCAAGTTAGCCGACCCAATGCTCCTTATCAAGCTAACAGTCTAGTTAAAAAGAGTATCAAGAAACTCCTTGAGTTTAGGAGAAATAAAGATTTAAGTACTAATCCAGCTCATACAAATATCAGACCTGTGACTTCTTGCTACAATAATTTGAAACCAAGCTCCCTAATACCGAACATAAAAACAAATGAAACTAGTGATAAAATAAAACTTTCCAATGCTCCAGCACACCACCAAAGTGACTTTGTAAAAAGCTATAGTAATCATGGTAATGTGTCTGAATATGAGAAAGTTATCGCCAAACCTGTTGAGACATTTTCACCAGGCACTCCTTATCAAAAATCAAACTATAATGTTTCTGAAGGGAAAAAATCTATACAATACAATCCTTACCCACTCAAAAAAGTGAATCAGCCGACGATCAAACAAAGTGACATTATTCAATTTAGCCCCAGAACATACAAACCAAGTGTACTTAACACAGAATCATCAAGCCAAACTCAATATAAGGAATTTTTGAAACAAAGAAGTGCAGTCGTGATTAAAAAGCAGCCAACCAAAAGCTGTACTGATACACTAAATCAAATACAATTTCAAGAGTTTCTTAGAGAACAATCTGCCACTCAAGCTAATAGTGTGGAAAGGTTGCAAGGCCCTGCGAGGCAATCGCTAACGAAAAATACACAAATTAGTCCCCGATATATGTTGCCGAGTAATGCGCTTAGCCAAGTTCAACAGAACTTCCTTAGAGAGTTACGTGAATCTGCAAACGCAGGCACTACTGAAGATATATTACAAACAAAATCACAACAATTGCTCAATAAATCCTCTCCAAAACAAGTGAAAAAAGTCGATAACGCGCCAAATACCTTCTCTCGTCGCAACTACTTGCATAAAACTAAACAAAATGACAACAAGAATAAGCTTAGTTTGAACCAAACGAAACAAGGATTGAGTGTTTCTATGGAAGATATGCACAATCTGGGCGTTGATTATAATAAAGTTTCAAGTTTACAGACAAAGGGTGAAATAAGCATAGCAAGACTTGACGCGAAGGGTAAAGGGAGCAACGAACGTGCCAAACCCTTTGTGAATAAAGCGGACAACTTAATTAGCTCACCACAAAAACCGCCTTCAATACTTAACAAGCAGCATCCCATTATGTCACATATATTGTCAAACAACGAAACTCATGGAGTAAAGCTTCCGAGTGGCAATGAAACCAAAAATGCTACGCAAAGGCAAACTACCGTATCCAAAAGTCATTTATCAGAAAGAGATCAAAATGATTTGTTGCTATTATTACGGCAACAATCTAAAATGAACGTCAGACCCTTACCTAAGACTGAAACTGAAAATAGTATATGTACAAATTCGAAAATTATAACGAACAATACCCATTTAAATAACAGCAATTTGTCAATAGGTTGTCAAAATATCACCAATTTGTCAAGCCAACACGACGTGTCCCATTCCGTTAAACCTTCAACAGTCATTAAAACAAACGATCATTCTTCCGTTGATGCTTCTGAACCGAAAAAATCTCGCAATGTCAAAGGAAATAGCAAAAATTCAAAAAGTCCGAATAACGATAGTGCCAAGTCAGATTGGGAGAGCGTCATGAATGCACTGCTAGCTCACAAGACACCAAGCAGAGGCCCCAATGCTTTAGATGTGGCCCTTAAAAAAGATTCCTTTGAAAGGCGACTGTCAAATGAGAGTAAAACGGCGAGTTTCAGTCACTGTTCTGCTTCAACCACTAAGACTGATCGAAGTATTTTGAAACATTCTGGTACAAAAATATCTACGTCTAGCTCTAGCTCTTTGCCGAAAAAACAAAATGCACAAGATTTTAAACCACGATCTGAAAAGAATTTGAAATTGGCAAATACCAAGGAGAGTCATGTAGAAATAGTCAAAAGAAGTGTAGCAAAAGCGAAAGAAAAGCATATACCGAGTGTTATTCAAAATGGCAATGATCCATTCATATCAGGAATACCGAATTCTGACTTTGACTTGTTAGGAGACTTAATGGATGATGACTTGCGTCAGGAGATCGGGGAGCTGTTAGCAGATGATGAAGCTTACGGAGTGCAAACAGTACCTCCAAAAATAAAAACGATGGCTAGTGACTTATATTTGAATGTAAATAAAACGAACACTGCCACTAATCGGAAACCGCAATTGATTATCGACGGACGTCAAATCAAACACCAGCGTGGTTCGATAATTACGTCATGCCCATCGAATAAAAAAGGAGATTTGCAGCTTAAATCAAATAATGCTACTCAAAATAAAACGACATGCTCTAGTGTTTCGAGTCAAAACTCGAAGCTTCGGATAATTTCGAACGAATTAGTAACTTCGCCTATGCTAGCCAAAAACTCAAATTCTAAAACCTATAGCAATATCCATTCGGACAATAATCCAAGAGAACTTAATCATAGTTCCACTGTTATGAATATGAATAGCAACCCTGTTGAGCTAATGAATAAAGATGACGGCGTTAATTTCGAAATACCTACAGATGTTGCTTCTAGCTCTGAAAACACTGATATACCTAAAGTTGAAATGACGAATTTGAACGTATTTGATCCCACGCAAGTCGTGCTCACTGTACCACAGACTGCGCCAAATGTAATGTTAATAAGCAATGAAATGATTTACAATCCGTATACGATACAACATACACTTGGTCAAAATTGCACTGGCTATGAAAATAATTCATATTTAGCACTCAATCAAAATCCGACAAATGTAACCTTGTTTGGGAGTCCGACTTATCCCGTCATCTTTGACGGTGCTGTGTCAGTCCCTATTATACAAAGCGTGCCAACCAATATCACAGTGGTCCCTAATATCACCTTAAATACGCTTTCTGCACCAGTTAATACTAATCCGGAAGAGGGGAATTGTGTTAATTGTGACAACTTAGAAAGGTCCACCTATGTAAATAATGAAGTACTTGATACTGAATCAATGATTGAGGATCAGATTAACTCAGAAACATCAACTACAAGTGCCGATGTTGAAGAAAATTCTTCTATAGATATACAGACAAATGATATCATTGCGGACCCTTTAGAAAAAGTCGCAACCGAGAACACTATTACATTTTTTAAAACTTGTCAATCACCGCAGCCAACTTCAATAAATTCAAAAGAGCCATTTAGTGATACAAGTCCATGTAGTTCACTGCACTGGACATCTGATAGAAACAACATGCTTTCAAATAAAATAGAAAGTAAAGCTACTTCGTTTATTCAAGAAAGTGAGCCAATTTCCCAAGATGTGTTATCAAATAATGAACAATCTTATAAAGAGTCTATAATTTCAGATAGGGATAGATTGTTTCTAAAACGTATGCAAATATTAAATAGAAAAGTCAATCGTCCTTGTAATAATAATACAATTGCTCTTACGTATGAACCAATAAGAACAGCAAATTTAGAATCACAAAATTCAGTAAACTGTGAAGATTTTAATATTGGAGGTAAATTAGCAAAAGCTCAAAAATCTGACAAGATACTGCCAATGGGTGAGGATGCACTTAAAACTTGTGATAATATAATGCCAAATGAAAAAAGCATAGAAAATGTAGTTGAAGAACCTGGAAATACTATAAAAAATAATATCAATGATGATAATTCAACGTATCGGCGGATCCTTTTACGATCTTCAAACATTTTAATGTCGTCACCTAACGTGAAATCCTCTCTTACTGACTCAAACTTAAAAATCCCAAAAGTATCAAAGAAGCTTAAACTTGACAAGCAAGCCTTGCGAAAAGAGAGCTCAAAATGTGACGTTAAGAAAAAAATGAAAATTAAGAAAATTAAATCTCGAAAATTCTTAAAACCACCTCCAGTGTCAAAAGTGGAAGCTAACGCAGATGCCAATAGTGACAACCAATGCATACCTTTTATAGACATAGAAGATCAAATACCGCCATCCGTTATTCAAAATTCTAATATGGAATTAGTTCAGAAGCCTCTACTTAATAATACACCAAAAAACCAAAATCAAAGCGATAATGTAATGCAAGATGCTTTCCCAAAAACCAGTATTATTCAAAAAAATATGAAATCTCAATCAAGGTGTGAACCGAAAGATAATGTTAACAAATTTAACGATAAAAATGCCGACAACTTTGTAATGAAATCTAATATTGTTGATAATAACTTGAAATCTATAGAAAAACCTAATGAAACTTCAACAAATACTAATGGTGATCTTAGTGAAATCGTTCCAATTCCTGAAGTTGAGAAAGAGACGACCGTGAAACAAATTTCATCGATAAAAGACGTAGCCCAAGAAAATAAATTTAATTATCTGAAATTCGACAGTAAAATAATGTACGATGAATTGCCGAATTACAGTAATAATCCATTCATGAAGTGTGTTCGAGTTAAGCTTCCAAATGGAAATAGTTTCAAGGTTACAATTTCTGGAAAATTAAATGTTAACATGGATGAAATATTTGAAGAACCCACTATAAAAGCCATGATTTTGAAAAATATGAATAGTAATAAAAAATGTACTTTAAATGTTAAACAAGTCAAGGTAAAGTCTCATACAAAACCTTCTACAATTACTACCCATGTTCAAGACGTGTCTCATCTGAGACCTTCAGAAAAATCAACTGAAACTATTGACTTAGTGAGTGATGATGAAGAAAATAACCTTAAAACTTTTCGAACAGAATTTGGCGTATATAATTGTGTTTCAATCGATAAAAATATGTTTTTAAAACATCAAGAAAAATTGTCACAGAAATGTGTGGTAAAATTAGTTAATTGCAAAATTTTACAAAAAATATCAGTGTCGAATTTATTTCAGAATATGTTCACTATAGATGAGAATGTATCGCAAAACTATAATGAAGATTGTATAGTCGTAGCTGATTCCACTGATGTCTGCAATGATATTGTTGATAAAAACGAGCTTTGTAAAGATGTGAATGTTAACAACAAGGAAGATGTTACATTTATAGAAAGTACTAATGTTTTGAACGATGAAATTGGAAGTGACCTAAATGAAAAAGTTTTAAGAGATAATGTCAATAACTATAAAGATACGGCACTCGAGAATATAAATCAATGGAATGATAAAACACAGAACATTACTACTGGTGAAACCTCCACAACCCATCAATTTTTAAATAAACGGTGCGTTCTAAGAATCGATAGATGTGACAATCTCATGAAAAAATTAAAAGTTAAAAAAAGTCTATGTTTTGTTAATTTAGTTAGATGTGATAGTATTTTCAAAAATCAATTGGATGTTACTCGTTCGAATCAATCACATGAGGGATCTAATGACAAAAAAGATACGAAAGAAACATCTCTACAAGAAATCTCCACACAAGAAGCATCCATGCAAGAAACATCTTTACAGAAGGCATCATTTCAAGAAACATTTACACAAAGAGCACCTGTACAAGCAATATCTGTAAACAAAATATCTTTACAAGAAACATCTTTGGAAGAAACACTTTTACAAGAATCACCTGTACAAAAAACACCTGTACCAGAAACATCTGTACAGGTGGCCACTTTTCAAGAACCGCCTTTACAGGAGGCACATTTGCAAGAAACATTAGAAGAAACACATTTACAAGAAGTATCTGTGCGAGAGATATCTTTAAACGAAACATTTTTTCAGCAGACATCTTTGCAAGAAACATGTTTAGACGAAAGACTTTTACAAGCAGTACCTGTACAAGTAACATGTATACAGGTGGCACCTTTTCAAAAAACATCTTTACAGGAGGCGCATTTGCAAGAAACATCATTAGAAGAAACACATTTACAAGAAGCTCCTGTGCGAGAGATATCTGTAAACGAAAAATCTTTACAAAAGACACCTTTGCAAGAGACATGTTTAGAAGAAATACTTTTACAAGAAGCGCCTGAGCAAGAAATATCTATAAAAGAAATATCATTACAAGAGGCACCTGTGCAAGAAACATCTTTACATGAGGCACCTTTGCAAGAAATATCGTTAAGTAAAATATCTTTACGAGAAACATCTTTACAAGATACGTCAATGCTCAAACCATCTCTACATAGAACATGTCTGGAAGAAACACTTTTACAAGAAGTGCCGGATCAAGAAATATCATTACAAGAATCGCCTGCGCAAGAAAAATCTGTCCATGAAGCACTTTTGCAAGAAATACCTTTAGAAGAAACGCTTTTACATGAAGCACCTGTACAAGAAATATTGTTAAACGAAATATCTTTACCAGAAACGTCTTTACAAGATACTTCAATGCTCAAAACATCTCTACATAGAACATGTTTAGAAGAAACACTTTTACAAGAAGTGCCGGAGCAAGAAATATCATTACAAGAATTGCCTGCGCAAGAAACATCTTTACACGAGGCACGTTTGCAAGAAATACCTTTAGGAGAAACGCTTTTACAAGAAGCACCTGTACAAGAAATATCGTTAAACGAAATATCTTTACGAGAAACATCTTTACAAGATACATCAATGCTCAAAACAACTTTACATAGGACATGGTTAGAAGAAACACTTTTACAAGAAGTACCTGAGCAAGAAATATCATTACAAGAATCGCCTGCGCAAGAAACATCTTTACATGAGGCACCTTTGCAAGAAATGCTTTTAGAAGAAACGCTTTTACAAGAAGCACCTATGCAAGAAATATCGGTAAACGAAAAATCTTTACAAGAAACATCTTTACAGGAGACGTCTTTGCGGGACTCATCTTTAGAAGAAACACCTGTGCAAGAAACATTCGTAAACAAAATATCATTAGAAGAAACGACTTTACAGGAGACACCTTTACCAGAAACATCTCCACAAATAACATCTTTAGGAGAATCAGATTTACAGGACACGCCTAAGCAAGAAATATCTATAATAGAAATACCCTTAGATGGGGCAACTTTAAAAGAAGCAGCTGTGCAAGAAATACCTTTAGAGTCAACATCGTTGCAGCGATCTGAATCTCTTTCTATTTTAAACGACTATTTCACTGTTGATGAAAATACCTCAGCACGTTCATCACCTTCCCTTATAGAAAATTTTGATATACTACTCTTGTACACCGAATCAACTTGTAATTTGTTAAAACAACATTCGGTGCCAGACTTCACATGTTGTGCGGAATGGCTTATGACAAAATCTATAATTACAGATAAAAGATATGTTGATGAAAAACCTAGTGGAATAATTATTAAAGACCTAAGTGAGACATCAAAGATTGATGATAAATCGAATGATTGTGAAAGTGATATTGAAAGTAATATATCTAAAGAATTCGTTCAAGAAAATGAAGAGCCATGTCGTAAAGTACAAGTACCAAGTCTCAGTAAAATAATTTCTAATTATTTTGCAACTCATGCAGAAGTAATTGACAAACTAATAGCCAGTAAAAACGATGCTAAAACTAAATGTTACTCCTCTCCTTTGAAAAGGAAGATTGTAGAAGCATTAGATAGACGTTGTTGTAAAATTTCAAAAGTAGAGAAATATCCAGATGAACTTAGTTCTTGCAAAAGTAGTCAAATTAAAATGAATAAAACGCCATTATTAAAAGATGTTGGCGCGCTTAAACCAGAAACATTATCAAGTAATGAATTACATATTCATAACAATCTTACTTCTGCTGATGACTCTATAACTGAACCTAATATGGAAAATACTTCTCGACACTTCACAAATCTTGCATCTCAAATAGTAAACGTAAAACAATATACTAAAATAAAGTCCTTAGATAAAATGTCAGTGCAGATTCAAGATCAAAAACAAGAAAAAATATCACTTGATCAAAGGTCTCAACATCTAAAATCAGTAGAAATTCATGACAAGTTATGTTCACATTCTGTAATTGAGGAAACTTGTAAGGTAGGATATCCTTCAGGAGACGACATCATGAAATCAATAACTGACAGTAATTTAGACAATATCAACTTGAGAGATATTCGCCTGAAATCTGAATCACCAGAACAGAACGATAGTCATGCATCCAATATTTTTACTAATATTCCAACTTTGTTGGGAACTAAACAAAACAAGGCTTTTGAAATTATTCCAGAAGTTCAGTATAGTTGTACAAAAACTGATTCTACGTCTACACTAATCGACTCAATTAAGTCTGTAAGAGAAAAATCAGTTCTGGAAAAGACAACCAGAATATTACTTCCTGATAACAAAAAATACATTGCTAATGCCAGCAGTAGTAGTAATATAAATGTTTCTGTCAAAATTGATGTAATTCTGCCTAATGAGGACATAAAGAATGAAAATATTTCAATGAAGGACAGTAGTTCGTCATTGAATTTTAGTAATACAAAATTAAATCGAATTGTGCGACAGAATGTCGAGACTCAAGTGAAAGATAACCAAAATATATCTAATATTGATGATTATTCTGTTAGAAACCTTGATGAGTTAAATGTCTGTGAATCTAATGCTGCGATAAGTAAATCAGCAATTTATTCAATTAATAAACAGGTAGCAAACCATGAAAAAAACTTAACGGATAGTAGATTTGTTAATGATAAGAAACTAAGTACCATGGAAAGTAAGAATGTAGAGAAAACACAGATAAATGAATTAAAGAAATTGCAATATGCAAATAAACAAACTAGTGATAAGCTGTCTGTAGCTAAACATAATATTCATATTAACTCAAACACCACAATAAATGGGGCTAAAAATAAATTATATAACACAGAAAACACTAAAAATATTGAAGACAGTCAAAATAGCTCCCAATTCATAACTAGTAATAAGCAAACAAATGTTACACTCATTTATAAAGGTGATTCTAGAGTTGTATTGAATGGTTCTATTTATGAAGATCCTGTTATTGGCACCTGTTATGTGTTTCCAATATTAAATAAACTTAAGATAAAAGATGATGGTAATATTCAAGAGGAAATAGATAATATTGATGACGAAGAATTTGAATTAGATGGCCTTGAACTCAACGTGATTGTACCAAAAAATACTTATTCTAAGAAAAAAATAGATAACGAAGTGACTTTGCGTAAGCGAACGAATAGAACAAATTTAAAACGCAAAATAGTAGATCATGATAATAAGTCAAATAAGAAAAAATATCGAAAGGGCAAAAATATTGATAATCCAAAATTAACCGTCTGTACTATAGCGGAGACAGCATATGGTAAAGAGTATAAAAATCTTTTTAACTATTGGAGTTCAATAAAGTTTTCTTTTTCACGACCGTTTCATAAGGAATGTATAGATGTGTTTGATACATTACAATGTTGGCCTATCTTGAAAGTTCATATTGATGAAGAACCTATAAATGAATATAAAAATTTACTATTTATAGACGATGATGCTGAAAAAAGGAAACCATTCGATCCATTACGACAAACACTAGCTGAAGAAATATCATCAGAATATGTTGAACCTCAAATTGCCAGCGACCAAATTAATGAAACCAATTTTAGTATGGGTTTTGGTGAGGGGTCCGACAGAGTCATTCAAAATTCAGAAGATGGAGATAAATTTTCAAAATTTTCGGCTGCGACTCTGTCGGACGTAAAACAATGTCAGCCGTTTTTATTGTCCGACAACTATGACAAATGTAATGAATCATGTATCAAACATGGATTGAAAATAGAGCAAATGGAAATATGTGATCGTTTCGTTTCTTACGTACATTTGAAAGATAAAGTAAGATCATTTTTTAAAAAATCCGCGTTAGAGTTACGTTACAGTGGGCTTTTAGAAAATGCAAATAAAAAAAGTGTTTTGGATGTCGATAATAATATTTTATATCCGTATGACATTTTTAGCACAGATTTTATTGAACCTGCTTCCTGCGAAACTATAGTTAATGTTGTACAAGTGGGACAACAGCTACCTGTCAGTGCAGCAGCTCAAAATCCTGTTACCTGTGATCCAAGAGTTACGCAAGTTACTGATGCAAGTCCACAGTGTTCAGCAGAAAATAGCCCTCATGAAGATTCACAATCACCGGTCAAAACTGAATATACCGAACTAACTACTGCGGATATCAGCGTACCGTTGCCACAAGAATACGGAGGACAAACAGAATTGCAAGAGTCATCAAAAATACCGACTCATAATGAGAATATTCCTGTAGAAATAGAAATGTCTTCTGATGTAAAAAACAACATACACGAACAGTTATCCCAAACTGAGAACGATCAAAATGATAATGTAACTGACAACTTGCAAGTTTTGGTCAACAAGCATGTGAAAAACATAGAATATTCTTGTGACTCCAATGAAAACACCACATCTGAAGAAGATCAACCCAAGACTGAAGTTACCTATAATAAAGATAAAGATGACACTGAAACTAATCAACAAAAGCAACAAAATGGCACTGTTGCTAAAACTGACCAAATAGCCCATGCTATGAGTGCAGCCGGTATTACACCTTCACCAGAACCTGTTATTGATTCTGGAACCCAACCTTTAGTAGACATGTTTTCCTCGAAAGTCTGTCAGGATACAACATCTACACCAAATAATTTTACAAAGACATCATCTATAAATGCAATGATGCTTCAACAAGCGCTGGCTCAAATATTACCTCCACCTTTGAATCAGACAAATTCTCAGGAAGGTAGCCAAATGGCGTCAAGTACTACAGTAGGCTCGCAAGTTTTACACATAGTTCAGGGAAAAAATTCTAATGGAAACCAAATAACTGTAGTAGAAAATACACAAAATTCTGTAATCAGCAATTCAAACACTCCTGTGCTACATATTGTCCAAAATAAGCCCTCTAATAATAATACATCATCTAACACAAACACTGTTCAACATACAAATTCTTACAGTGGTCTTTCTTTGGTGGATACGGGCTTACAACAAGGAAATAATCAACTTTTACATATTGTTAACACTGGCACCCAAAAAGGTAACAATGCAGGGCAAATCCTAAAAAGAGTAAACCTTTTAACAAATTTAGCTAATGTCCAAGGAACTACAGAACAAAAAATGGTTCAGTTTGTTTGTAAATCTGCAGACGGTAAATCCATTCAGCTAAATGCGCCGCATCAAAGAAGTATGGTATTGAGATTGCAACCGTTTGAATCACCAAACGTTCAAAGTAATTCAAAGACACCAGATGGTCAAGATTTAAGTCCTACATCTAATAATAATAGTACTACAGCAAACAAAGAATCACATGAGATAAAGTCTCGTTCTGTATATGAAGAAAACTACGCAAAGTTTATTCAAAACTCAAGTTCTAAGCCAGGATCTGAAAAGTCTACCAGCCTACCTAAATTTAATCAAGCTTTTGGAAAACAAGTTTTTCAAGATGGCAATCAGAAAAATAATGATATAAATACTAACAATTCTCACTTATCTTCCATGAGTAATGATCCAGAAAATTCAGATTGTCAGTCTAACGAAAATAATCTCAATCTAGAGCACATTGGTCAAATAAATAGCCCTCCATTACTATT
This sequence comes from Dryas iulia moderata, assembly GCA_019049465.1. Classification (NCBI taxonomy): domain Eukaryota; kingdom Metazoa; phylum Arthropoda; class Insecta; order Lepidoptera; family Nymphalidae; genus Dryas; species Dryas iulia. Next base: position 7,601,197 of record CM032438.1, read on the forward strand.
ACGAAAATCACCTGCACCATCTACGCAAGCTCAATCCAATATAGTGCAACAACTAAAACAGACTATTGCACCTATGATGCACGGTGGCGTTATTTATACGCGTCAAATACCTGTAAATATAGGAGGTGGACAAACTATTAACTTGATAACAGTTCCTAGTACAGAACTCGTAGACGACTCTAATCAAAAACAACAGGGAGATATGAAATTTGTCAATCAAAACGAAATGGAATCCCCAGTTATTAAAATTATATCTCAAAACCAAAATAACCAAAATAATGAAATGGCTTCAGATGAAAGTAACAACAATCACACGAATGCCACTAATGAAAACACTCAAAATTTGCCAACTCAGCACCAGCCGGTTTTAACTCAAATGCGCATAAAGTTACCGATGCTAAGTAAAGCTCCCCAAATGGTGTCAGGTGCCAGAGTAGTGAGGCCATCTTTCTTTCAAATACAACGTAACGTAATCGGCGGTGCTAATCAACCTGTATATCAGCAATTAGTTTTGACTGCAGCTCCGCCACTTGGTCAACACACAATTCGCTTACCACAAACACATGCCAGACAAGTAAAAGTAGCTAGTGAAGGTCAATCCTCCTCTGAGTCTCAGATGAGCTCATCTACTCTTGAACAGTTACGAGAGTTTGACATGGTGCTGGAACAAGTTAAAGAAAGAAGCACAGTTCAACCTAACAGTAATAACAATTTTTGCAAATTACATACGTCTTCATCGGATACGACGGATAGTACTTCAGTGACATCTACTGTCACTGAATCTACACAGCAAATATTGTATTCCATCGGAACAAATCAGGCACTAAACGTAGCTTACGTCAACAGAAAACCAACAACAGCAACAGCTTACGTTCGATCACCTGATTCATCGAATGCGATCGATTCACCATCTTCCTCTACGCATTCTCAAATTCCTCAAACTGCGACAAGTGAATCAAATTCAAGCGAAGTGTCTCCTCAACAAAATCAACCAAAAGCAGCCAAAATCGGTTCCAAATCCAAGTCCAGACCGAAGTCATCATCGCATCCACCAAATTCATTAAAAATAAATACAGTTCCTCCAAAAACATCGACCCAGAAGCCTCTTGAAGACGAACAGACAACACAAAGAATTCTTTATATACTTGCTGAATATAAAGAGCAGGTGGAAAATTCTCCTGATAAGGACAAGCCAGCACCTCGAAGGCGATCGAACCCGCCATCGAACCCGTCCGGGTCATCAAAGCGTAAAAAGAGTTCTAGTGGCTCTCGTCGTCCAGGTGCGCGCGACATGAGCCCCGTGCAAGGTGATGACACGTGTCGGACTATGGGGTCAGAAGACAGTAGTTGTGGTACTTCACAAGGCGATTGTACAGAAAATTGCTTGGAACCACATTCACCACAAGACAGTCCACGTAAAGTGGCTAGAAAGCTTACTTTTGAAAACGAAACTGCCGCTTCTCCGCAACCGCGACAACAACCGCAGCGTAATGTGATTGTTGCCGATGGTCAAACAATCACTGTTTCGAGAGGAACTTCTGGCAAACCTACAACGGCAGTTTTAATGCCCGCAAATTACATCTTGCCTGTTTCCATGGTTAAAGGAGGTCAGCAAATAGCTATAGTGACGAACCGAGGTCCCAAGTTGCTTACTGTTGGCGGAGAGACGGGTAATGCACTTTTATTGCAAAGACTGATCGGCCCCGCTGGTTTAAAGCCAGTATTAACGCGTCCCGGAGTTCGACACGTTCGTCTGCCTACGGCGGCTCTACACAATCTTCAGGCCTTTAATTTAACAACGACAACAACCGTTCATCCGCCAGAGAACGCGCCTTCGCCGGCGCCCGCACAAACACCACCCGAGTTAATCGACAGCAGAGCGAACAGTTCACCTTGGGCGGACCGTGAACCACAAGACGTTAAACCAGAACGAGCATCGAGTCCAGAAGGCTCAGAACCGTGGCATTTAACTGCTGATCCCAACGACTATTCATATGAAGAAACAGTTCGGACAGAGAATATGGATAGGACTGTACTCGTAAGTATTACTATTATTATACGTACTTTATATAACTTTCAGTATAAATATTGGTAATTTCGAAGTCTTTTTGAAACAGTTGAAACCATTTTTTACGAGCACGTGTGACATGGTTTCGAACTACTTAGAGGATACGCCGAGTTGACAAACATTTTGAAACTTCAGGACGCGATCCCAGATCGATACAGTCCCGATATGGAGGCGCAAAGGATATTTGATAAGATGTTCGACGTTGACTCGAAAAGGTCGTACATCGTAGATTCTCAAGATGAGACGTCTCGTTGCGCATACGATATTGACGCGTCAGATTGCGACGATAAGGCCTACCACCAGGTGATCATACCGTGTCCTTGCTAGGAAAAGTCGCCGCTTAAAAACGACTCCGAAGAGATCTGCTTAATTTAAATTTCTACCATAATTATAACCGACGATAATGTCTCCTAGGATAAAAAAATACATAATATTTCATATAATTAAATGGATCTCTTCTAATGAAGTTGGTTTCAGATGTGACTTTGTTTCATGAAGGACACGTTATCGTAGAACTGACGCCGATCCCCTCAAATTTAGAAAGCCTCTTAGTAGACATGCACGCCTCAATTTCTTTTAACAGCTTTTCTTTGTTTCGGTGCTAGTTTGCCTTAAGAACATATACAAATAGACGCGACAAGTGCTTTACTTGGACTATATAACGAAATATACTAGAATATTTGAAAAAAAAACCGAATATGAATATATTAAGAATATCAATACTAATTATAACTTATAAACGATCAAGCTTTAAAGCAATGCTTAGCCTGCTTTATTCCTAATTACAAACAGCTGTTTACATTTATTAAATATAAAACTATTTGCATATCAAATTGTCGCTTCTATAACATATATATGGCATTCTACACACGAATCAAAGAAAATCCATAGTGTAAGTCTCATAAATGTCTACCCAATCATTGTAATGGTAATTGTATTTTTATTTGTATATTTTATTCTGTTTATTCGGAAAAATATTTTTAAACGTTATCGTATCGCTTATTTTCGAATCTTTTACGTCTTTTTTATATTCCAATTTGGACATGAGATGTGTTTATTTTGCATGTAACAATTCCTCGGTTCCGTTCCGTTCCGTATATAGTCAAGTGCGAACCGCATCATCGTGCATGAAACTCATCTTCATTTGGACGACAGTACTAGATCCTTTGTTACGTAAATGTGTGTAGAACAAACTTTATTAGACAATCATCTATATGTAAACGTTTATTATAAACAATATATTTGACACATAAAATACTATATGACACTAATTTAGTTCTAATATTTCCTTTCTTCTAGATTAAATAGGTAGTTATAAAACTATAAATTAAATAAACTAAACAACTTCTAACCTAAACCGTCTTCATAGCTTTAACTGCTTATGTCATAAAACCAGCGTAATCGTATAAGTGTTATGTAAAAGTGTATACGTTATGAATACATGAAGCTTAGCCGTTTTCGTCTATGCCTTGAGATAATTCTACAATGTATATATGGGGTTAATGGAAATGTATTATACAGGTGGTTCACAAAAGGGAGGGTCACCGTCAGCACCGCCTAGCGCATGTGTCCGCCGCAGCTCTCAGACATAAATACGCGATATTGGAACATGAACTACGCTTACAAGTAGGTATTCCCCAAAACTCGACGAACAGAAGAAAAAGATGTTTTGGAAGAGGCAAAAGAAAACTAAAATTAAGCTTCACCCTTTCTTTCTGTCTCTTTTGTTCACATATTATTAATCGTTCATCTTCTTTTTTCCTTACATTAGTTGAAAACGGTCAGCCGGTAATTCAACTTATTTTTTCATTACCCTCATTGCCTTCTTACACCATCTTTCTTTTCAAATTAAACTAATTATTTTGATATTATTATTTATTACTTACCTTGATATGAATTATTTAAGCTAAATTTAGCGTTTTAAATATTTCTGTATAATCTAAATACATACATCCTAATTTTAATTAAACTAAAAAATAAAAATAAATTTCCTTTTTTAAAATCGTTTAATTTTATAAATTACTGGTTAAAGATTCATCCATTATTAAAATGTTTTTCTTATTTTACAACTACAGTGTTTCATGAGTTTATTATTATTTATTTTCTCATATTTTATTTCAATTTTGTAGTATTTGAACATCTATGACTATATTTTATTTTGACGATCATATTCAAACAAACCCTTGGCTCCAGGGTACTGGTTTTTTGCAGAAATCCCTATCAGAAGAGTGTGAGGACCTCGGCGTAGACTCCCCGTCTGCGTCAGAACTGTTCCCGGAGGCGGAACTGCTTTTTAGCTCATCACCTGCTCATGATGCTCAGCAACATTCGCATACGCGTAAGTACCTGTAAATCATTGTAAAGTATATAGCTTTTAAGTTTTTTCGGTTGCAGGTGAGCATAGAGAGCATTTAATGCTAAAACACTATTCTCCATATTTCTCCCTAAAAAAAAATAGTGGTAATGCACTACTCCTTACTGACCACCACTATTCGGAGTTTATAAATACCTGTAAATTATCGATGATATTCGATTTTGTCTACATAAAAATTAATTATTACCAAATTACTAAAACTAGTGGTAATTTTGCGTTATTTTAATTGAAAAAACAAAAAGTTATTAGTGTTTATTATTTAGCAACTCACAAGATTCAATTGATTTCTTATATTCAACTAGTAATATTAAGATTCGCAGTTTTTTCGGCATAACAATGTTATAAGAGACATCCTGTTGCCTGTTCTATAGTCCTTTGAGATATAAGTTGTCAAAGTGGCGGAACTCAACGTTGCGTTTTGTCTATGAGAAGAAAAAGAAATGAAAATGTTTCCCTAAAATTGATTGATCTCATAACCGTTTACATATTTACAATATTTTTAAAATAATCATATACAAAAAGTAAACAACCATAACACTAGTTAATTTAATAACCATTATCGTTTACAGCACAACCAACAATACTCAACCAGAGCGGTATACCCCAACCGGATATAGATGATCAAATAGCAACAGATCACCTCCTCCAGAGTGATATAGATGACCAGCAGGACTTGGGGGTGACCCTCGGGTTGGATGAAGGCATAGTGACGGTCAGCGAGGATGGTATGCAGGCTACCATTGCGTTGGACCAGGAGGAATTTGCTAGGTCACACCCTAACACTACGTTTCATAGTGAGCCTACTGAGGAAACTGAGGTAGGTTGATAAAAATTAGTTCTAAGGATTTTTGCAGCTTCACTGTTTACTGTATACCAAAGTAGTTCGAGAAAACGTAAAAAAATAAATAAAGAGTTATTCATATAAAAGTTTTTACAAGTAGAATCACCGAGACTTCCAAGTAAGTAATCTAGGATACTTGTTTTGGGAATGACTCACTTCTCCGTTGGTTAACATATTTAAACTTAACCTATTTACTCGTGACCAGTCGTGGCCCAGTGGCACAAGCGTGTGACTGTAAACGACTGGTTGTGGGTTCGATTCCTGCTCGAGGAGTGGAAATATTAAATATTTCCATTTTCTTCGCTCTGGTGTCGAGGTAAAGTGCGGCGTTAAGTTCCGCCACTTAACACGCAATGCCTCCGAATTTGGCGGAAAGTGGGGAACGGAGTATCTAAATACTAGTTTCCCTCTGCCTTCCCTGCTGTATGCGGGATGCAGCGTGAAGCTAAGAAAAAAAAACCTATTTATTGAGATAAACAAGATTATATTTTAGTGTCTAAGGCTGTTAATAAACAAATAACGTAGTGTCAATATACTCCGTCCTCCACATTCCCTCAAAATTCGAGATATTGCGTGTTTATCGACGAAACTCAATGTCGCGCGTTGTCTTTTGAGTGTCATAAGGAGCAGAGAGAAATGAAAATAATTTAAATATGATCTTTGCCTCGTGTGGGAATTGAACCCACAATCATTGACATTGTCCCACTGCGCTACGACAGTTTTTTAAAATTTTTTATTGCTGATTTAAAATCTATAACTGTTATATGAAGAAAATGATTTGTTTTATTGTAGGTATTTTTATTTGTATGAAAATGATGTTTTTTTAAATATATTTTTGCGTTTTTCTTACTGGACTAAAATGTTTACTTAAAATTAGAATGATTTTAGTACAGGAATATCTAATTTTTTAAATAAAAGTGTACGTTTATGTAGTGAAATGTATTTACCCAATTATGTTTCTATAGTCGAAATATGTATCTTTACTAACCATATTATTATTATATTTATTATATCGATTCCAGCTTTAATAAATACATTTTTCTCACCAGATCCAACCATTCACAATAACCGGGCTAAAGGGGCGTCACATAACATCAACAATATTCCACGCGGGCCGAGCACCAGCCACGGTACTGGTCACCGCTCCCCAAACCACCGTCATATCTCAGGCCACGCAAGAAAATGTCCACCATACCGTCAAATACGCTAACATAGACCATATCATAAACTCCTCACATGGAAACCTGAATCTTACCAAGTTTGACAACATACTGACTGACTCCAGGGAACTGCATCTGTCCCAGACAGCGTCTGCCATAGTGCATTCTACTGGAAACGCAACTCAGGTTATCAGAAGAGTTTGCTACGAAGATGATAGACGAGACGCTAGGTATTTGATGGACGAGTCAGATGGTTTAATAGCTGGTGATGACGCCAAGATGATAGCTGAAGACAGTTCTAGAGACGCCACCCTGGAGTCTATGGCTGACGGAGATGAGGATAACTACTCACCAGAACGACACGCAGAACTGTTCTGGGAGTCCAATTCGGCATCAGAACGCTCCGAACGGGGACGCCATGTTGAATATAACTACAGCAGTGACAGTGAAAAGTGCTGTAAAAGTCCGTTCGATGAAACCAATTCTACTGATTCTAGTGGTGTGGGAACTCATATGCGATTAGATTCGGTTATAAAAGAAGCTAGATTGATTGAGAGGGCCGGAAGTGGTTCTTCAGACGATCATCCGCCTTTAAGGACGTATCCAGCCAAAAGAATGTACCACCATACTGATGATGTAGAAAGAAGTCTCTCAGGGAAGACCAGGGCAGGGTTTCAAGAAGAGAGAGACTATAGACCGGAAAACTTAGAAGGGAGACGCCGGTCCTCTGTAAGAGGAGTGGTCAAGCGAGGCTGTCACTGCTGCAACGGATCTCCAGTACCACCCAGGCCAAAGAAACCTAAGAAAAAACCTACTATTGATTTTACTAATTAAATTTTATAACGGAATTTAGCTTAATATTGGTTCTTTTAAACCAAAAAATTGTTACTTAAATTTACATATATCAAGGATTGAACGAAACACTGATAATGACTAACCCTGGATATGACATGGCATATAATATATATAGAATTGTGACTGTCTAAATATCAATACATATTAGTATAATAATATTAAGATTAAAATGCTAAAATGGCGTATATAAATTATATTAGACAAGTGTTAAAATGATGGATTCTTCCAGTATAAGACTAGGCGTCGCGCCAGACTGATCGCGATCTCTTCGTAACGAGGTTTCTTAATGTATATTATTAATAATTAAAGTTGTTACTTATTGTTTTGTATATAATAATATTAATTATTATGTTCGTTCGTTCGTTCGTAATACGGGGACATTTTTTTTTTGTTAGTGTTATATAGCAGTTTGAGTTTCACTGTCACCGATTAGTTCAAATTATTATAATTTTCCATTTATTTCATGTAATATACCCATTTATATTAGAATATAATTGATGTATATGTATAAACTTTGTAGGTTAAGCATATAGTGACGCCATACTCAAATGTGAATTTGTCGTAGCGTAGATGAATATTATTAATAATTATAATTATAACCCTTCTATGTCTAGACTGACGTGGTACTTCTTAAATTTGCCGCATTATACGTTTTCTTTTCTAATTATATATATAATCTATATTGTACTATATTAGATTTAATTGAAAAGCAACTTCCATGGGAAATGCACAAATTTGTGAGGAGCTTTAACTTGTATTATTTTCTACGTTCAGTTTTTGAAGCGCTTGTTTCGTGTTTCATTTGCTAATTGAAGGGTTGACGTTATATTTAATATATTTAAACTTTTTATTAGTAACTATTAACTGTTAAGTTAGTGTGAATTTGAATTGGTTTCCGTCGTAAGAGTGTAAATAATTTTCGTCCCCAAATTTTATGGGGTCTAGTCACTTAGAGGAATAGACGGCGGTATCGTATCGGTTACTACGTTTGACGGCTCTAAGCCTATATTCACTCAGTATTTTAACCGCTTTTGTATATACATACTATGGGGAAATGCCCCTTGAAGGTTATATCGCGATTTGGGACTTGTATATAAAATATATTAGTTAATATTATAGCAAGCTCGTTCTTTGACGGTCTTAGTGAATTGTAACGTTTCGCGCTCGTGAGCCGTACCATAGTTCATGTTACTTCTAGTAGACTAAGATAGCGTGTTAGGTAAAGTTCTGTGTATATGCCTTTAGCCTGGAAGCAGGATGGGTGGGCATTTTTGAATGGCATCAGTCTAAAGGCAAAACGTCCACAACCAGACGGACGGTCTCCCGTAAGTTTTTTGGAAAATTTATATTATTATTATTATTTTCTGTCGATAAAACAGGACTTGTGTAATTATTTCTGCCATTTTTTAAACTTAAGATTGGATTTTTTATATAATTGAGTAAGTTGTTATTCGATATTGTAGATGTTTCGATATTACTCTGACTACAGTATTGCGATGTTTCGTTGTTTTCCGATTAGAATTTAAAATGTATTAGATGTAAAACAAGTCGATAATGTTTAGGAGGTACCCCTCATTATTTTTTTTTATTTGTCCAAAATGTGTTTTTGTGATTATTGGATTATTGTAAACATTATTTTTAAAATGCTACAGAAAATGATCATTAAAACTTATCTATTAGTGTATGTTTTATTTGTCCTGTTTATTTTTTTTGTGATGTGAAAATAAGTAATAATTGAGACCCTGCATAGGGTGATTTGGCTACATATTTATTGAGCTTATATTTTTGCAATATTTTAATTTTAAAATTGAAGTTCAAACGATCGGATATTAAGCCGCAGTTACCTGTAAAATACTATTATAATAAAATAGGGGCAAGTCGTGGCGAAGGGGCACATAAGCGTGACTTTAAACGCGACTGGTTGTAGGTTCCATTCCCACTTGAATAGTGGAAATATTTTATAGTTCCATTTTCTTCACTCTCACTAATTTCCCTCTGCCTATTCTACTGAACTGACCTACTCATGAAATTAAAAAAAAAAGAAATAAAATATAAATGATATTAATAACTTTGTAATACTCTGTATGAGTTTGGTTCCGACCCAAGAGAAGTATATTAAGTTCATTTATGAAGAAAAGTGAAGAACGGAGTGTATTGTCATTAGGTTTTCTCTCATGAAAAAGCGGGATGCAGAAAATAATATACCAGTAAATAAAATACAAGTTTATATAGAATATATTTTAATATATAAAGCTTAATTCTTAAACGGTTTAAAGAACTCTTATAATCTAGTTAAGGCGGATAAAGACTTAAATTTTTTAACAGTTATTATAATACTAGCGACCCGCCTTCAGCTTCGCCTGCGTAAACTATACTACTGTAGTTTTTTCGCATATTCAGCTGCCCTGCCGCAAATATTACTAGATAGAAGACATTCTATCCAGCAATATTTGCATGATAGACGAACAAATGAATAGACAGACAGACAAAAATTCTATAGAGTGATTTTTTCGCTTCTGTTATCGATATATTAACATACCCAATTAAAAAAATAACACTATTTTCCCCTATAGAAATCACTTTTCTACTCTTTTGTTATATATATAGAGATATCCACTTAAAATCTAGACATTAATGTTTCTTTGTAAATTCTGCATCAAATTACATTACGATGGGATTTGAATTTGCAACCATACGTTTCTTTCTACCCTCATATTAAGCAACTTACACTTATTCCCGCAGAGCAGGGTAGTCGAAGAACTAGTTTCAAGTTATTCCGTTCATTCACTTTCCGTTTCACGTTCCAGCTCGACATAGAGTCATTACGTGTTGAGGAACACAATGCCGCGTTCTGTCTAACTAATGTCTGTGTGAACTTAAAATAATTTAAATATATATCCCCGAGTGGGAATCCAATACAAAGCCAAACGTTTACGTCAGACGCTGTCCCACTGCGTCACGAGGGCGCCTGATATATTAAGAACGAAAATTTAACACAAACAAGACAAAGTTTGTGCTTGTTCAACTCATCTGTTTAAATCTAGAGTTTAAATTGTTTTGCATTTAAAAAATGCTCTGCGTATAAAGTTCCTATTTACACAATACCTGTATATAAGATGATCACGGTTTTATCCCGCGTTACAGGATATGTTGAGTGTCGGAACTTAACGTGCCGCTTTGTGTCACCAGCAGCGATCCAATAATAATTTAAATAACACTATTTTCCCCTATAGAAATCGAACCCACATTAATCGTGTTTACTGTCAGATGACATCGCACTACGCCACAATGACCTCACGTGGCCTTCACACAGACAGTCATATATCAGCAGACAACTTCCTTTCTTCTTTTATCTTCTTCATAACAGCTAGAACTTCAATCCGGAACTCCAGTCTCTCGTCCTCAGAATATTTGACTACAGTAGGTAAAAGCGAGGCAAAGAACGCCTCGTCTTCGTTCATTATTCTTGGATCGTTACATTCATCTACTTCTACGTAATCTGGTTCAGACTTGTCATAAAAAGGAATATTTCTCTTGGGTTCCTCTTCAATATAATCCGATTTTTTAGATCTTTTTCTATGGTTACTATTAGAAGCGGTTTCTTTAGGACTCTCTCGTTCTGTTTTGAATACGACGTTGTCTTCGGTATTGTAGTCTATTGAAAAATCTTCACCAATTGATGCTACTTTGAGGAGGAATGACAGTTGTTCGTGTAATATGTATTTTCGTTTTGGTTTACCCATTTTAGATTTTAACGTCTTGACGAAGGTGTCGCGTGTGTTTGTCCATTTTGATTGTATTGTTTCACCTGCAATGTAAAATTATGGTTGGATTATTTAATGTCGTATATTTTCTTTTATTTTTTGCTTTCCACTTTAATTCAGACATTGATTGTTGATAAGCGGAATGCAGTTTTGTCATTCCAGACCAGGAAAATTAAAATAATTATTCTTCCAATTGGGAACCGAATGCATAACCATCGCGTTTACAGTCAGTCACTGTTATTATAGTTAATAGTTTTGAAAAATAATAAGCTGTTAATTTATTATCAGCGTTTTTATGAGGGAGAAAAAGTGAGTAAAAGGAAATGGTTATATTTATATAATGTTTGTTAACACAAAGCCCAGTTTTGCATCCGTCCACTCTACATACAATATCGTTTTGAGCGGGACGAGAATTAGAAGTTAGTGTTTGACACAAGTTCTTTCTGACTATCCTGCGATGTGGGAACCAACATGAAGCTCAAAATATTCACCATATAGGCAATTTAAACTAAGAAGATAATGTTTTTCTTATTGACGAGAATTTATACAGCGCGGTTTTGAATTTGGCGGCTTTTCTCCATTGAACGACGTAAATTTTTGTAAAATGGAAATTGGTACATCCTCTATATATTTCTACTAAATCTTAGGGGTGAAATACGAGAGATAATTAAAAAAGAAATAATTGGCTGCAATAACACTCATCCACGTATTTGCGTTAACACAAACGTCACGTGAAAAGTGACGTACCAAACTAAAACATTTAGCTAAAATTTTCATTACAGAAACCACTTAAAGTGTTAGTCTTTGCAAGATCATTAGTATATATTTAACTATAAATACAAATAATAATACATTTTAATATGTACGTACTTGTAACTCTTTTCTCCTCAGGCGTCATGAACTCGTAACGCTCTTCCAACAGAGAATACACTTCGTCCCAAGCCAGTCGTTTCTCCACCCTGTCCTTATAAATTTCTAACGTCTTATCCCACAAACAAGGTCTCTCTTTAACCGCTTGTATTAAATGTACCACACTATATTTAAATTCACGCATTTTTTTACAAAAAAATATATTTTTACATCACTTTTCACACGCTAAAGTAAGTCAGCGCTCGGTGCCACTGTGCGTCAAAATGTCGGATCGTCTATTTCCGTCTCTTTCTAACAATATAAAATAGAAAGAGACGAAAAAACATAGCCGAGGTCACCGGGCAACGACTCCGAATGGGCACGGCCGTCAATAGAGTAATGATAACCATTTTAGTTGACCTTTGTTTGTTTGATGCACGTTCTGGTTGAAAGGTCTTATAAAATGGGCTTCGTGTCCATAGTCGTGACGGTGGATTTTACGATAAACGACGTTTCATTTTTGGCTGATATGAATTGAAATTTTATCATTAGTTGTCATAAATACATAGATTTAAGTAGTATTTGTAAAAGCATTGATCCACTATCACACACAATGTCTCGATTTTGGGCAGAAAATGGAAAACAGAGTGTCTTTACATTCTGTTCTTTCTATTCCGCTTTAACGAAAAAAGCGTGAAGCTGTTTTTTGTAAATACATTATATGTAAATCAATTAAGCTTAAAACAGTTAAATATTGCGCGACTTGCTTTAAATAAGAGAGTAAGTAACAGAAATTATATACTTAAAGAAGTTATTAAGTTTGTTTATGCGGTTAACAATTTCATGAAAGCTTAGGATAAAAATTGTATAATATATTCAAGCAAATAAATATGTATAGTACCCGGCAATAAATAATGCACATCGTGCTTAGAATGAAACAGTCGGTCAGTTTCGGTTTCGTAGAGCGCTGTCTTTGTCACTCAGTTGGTGTGTGACGTTTCTCATTGTTATTATTTTAAGCGACCGAGACAACGCTCTACGAAGTCGAAGCTAACCGACTGTTTCATTCTAAGCATCGATGTGCATTATTTATTGCAGAGTACTATATATATCTCGAATTGTCGTCTGTTCGTTTGCGTGGAATTAATGATCCATGTCAGACTATTCCTATCTCTATTTCTGTTTTTTTAACTGCAAAGCGTATTACACCCTTTATTTTATTTTCGATATGTAGGAATTCCAGGATATCCCCATTTTGGATATTGGTATTGAATTTCACCATTCAACAAAAAAGCCTCGAATTCGAGCGGAAAGTGGACAACGAAGTGTCAAATTGCTACTAGGTTATTTCTGATTACCCAACTTATACTGATTACCCAATTAGGTTATTTCCGATTAGTGGGAATAAACGTGAATCTCAAGCTATTTTAATTCTTTCCTTTATCCCTCAAGGCTCTGTTACACACAACATTTTTCATAGTTTAGGTCGTGTGTTGTTTTTTTTTAACTTCACGCTGTATCCCTTGCGGGATAGTTAGAGAGAACGGAGCGCCAAGCGCTACGGTCCCTGCATACTTCTTTCACCATGTCCACTGTCATCAACCTCTTCATACACGCCCTCCGGGGGATCGCATGCTTTTTACGTGACCTTCCTCCAATATCGTCGATACTGTGTTTTCGAAGGTCAACGAAGGCCTCTCTTACCACTCACCTTTGCTCCATAAATGACTACCCCGCAAGAGGTACAGCGTGAAGCTAAAATAAAAATAGCAGGTGAAAAGTACCTAATTATACACACGATGGTTGTGAATGCATTTCCTACAAAGGGGAAATTGTAAACATGTTTTCGCTGATTAGTGCTAAAATAAAGTGCAGCATTCAATTCCACCATTATGTGTTATAAATACCGCATCACAATAACATTACGTCAGTAATAAGTCGGAAATACGCCAAATACCAAATTTACAATACCGATAATATTTTACTTATTCTTCGACGTCGTAGCGCAGTGGAACAGCGTCAAACTATAAATGGAATTGGTTGTGTGTTCAATTTCTACACAGGGAAATAAGTATATTTAAAATACTTTTAAACACTTTTAAAGTGTTATTCCACACTTAGGAATTTATTTCTTTAAATGTCTTTTTATATTTAAAATATTTATTGATAAGATTCATTGATAAGATAATAAATAAAGTAACCGTAGCTTCGCTCTGGTAAGAATACCAAACTCTGTTTTAAGTTCTGATACCCAAATCGGGGAAATGGTGAAGTAAACGTCAATGATTAGTAAGAATGTTTCCTTTTATTTTAATTTTGCTTATATTAAAGGAATTTTCCTTTGGAATACGATTTCTTCTTAGATTAAATTTTCCTTTGAGCTTAGATTCGTTATTCGTTGAGAGACACTAGACTTAAGGCCTATTCCTAACTGACTTACCTACTGCATAAAAAAAAACTTTTAGATAAATTTTTGCTTTTCTTTATTTTTTGGCATCACTATATAAATATTAATGAGGGAAGTAGGTATATTTTTATGTCCGAGAATACTATACTGATGATAATGTGTTGGCGCTCACTCGGAAGGATTCGACATTTTAATATGTGTAAGTAAGAAAAAAGAAGTTTCCCCTATCCCTAGCGGTGGGTTAGGGAAAAAGGCAGACTTATCAACACCTAAAAAACATCATTCTCCTGTCTATCGTAGTTCATACGCGTAAATACACTATGTGAACATAACTGTGCAGTTTAATAATCTGGTAATAATTAATCAATGGAAGAAAATCTTGCAACGCTATTTCGACCCACTCTTAGTCATCCCATTTGCTTTCATGTCCTAATGATCTAATGATATTCAAACATTATGAATTCATGGTCCTTACTAGATCGGCTGCATCACTCTTCTTCCTGGAGTAAATACCTAGTGGCAAGAAAACTTAGTTTCGCCCGAATTCGGAACACTCTGTGCTTAGTGACGGAACTCAACATCGCGCTTTGTTTTGTTCATTAGAGTGGAGAAATGAAAACTACCCAATATAATATAATACAATAACAGTTGTGGCCAGTCGTGGCCCAGTGGCACAAGCGTGTGACTGTAAACGACTGGTTGTGGGTTCGATTCCCACTCGAGGAGTGAAAATTATATTTCCATTTTCTTCGCTATGGTGTCGAGGTAAAGCGCGGCGTTAAGTTCCGCCACTTAACACGCATGCCTCCGAATTTGGAACGGAGTGTTTTAACACTAGGTTCCCTCTGCCTACCCTGCTGTGTGCGGGATACAGCGTGAAGCTAAAAAAAAAAACAAAAACAATAACAGTCAGACCCTGTATTGTATTACTATTATTTGAGTTCAATATATTATTAAAGAAGCTTTAAAGCTTTACGGTTTTTCCTATATAGCAGGGCACTCAGAAAAGACAAAGTCTGGAGACACTTCGTTTTCTATTTTCCGCCTAAAGTCTCGACCTTACGTGTCAAGTGACGGAACTCAAGGCATTTATATAATAATATTAAATAAATGTAGCAGGTTTGAACCAGCCTAATTCATTGCTTTACACAGGCTTACTCATAAGGCTTAAATTTGTGAAACAATGCCACACATGTACTGACTATCGATCGTTCTGCGCGCGCATCGCAAAGAGCGAATGTCACTTCACTATTTTCAACACGAAAATTCTTGACACCGCCTCGGAGGTTATTTTAAAAGAATAATCTTATTTTTTTATTATAATATCAGTTTAATTTTATTATATATTTTACTAGTAATTGTTTAATTTTGGTAATTTTATTGTGGAAGGGTATTGACGGTAGTGTTATGTATTAGTTTTGAACCGGCTTCAAGTAACATCTTGGTGAGTTTAATTTAATTCTATATTAATATATGTTTTATGTGGAATTTATAATTGTATAATTTACTAATATCCGCTCGCGGCTTCTCCGCGTTTTCTGCATATTATATACTTAACTCCTATTCGAGTCCCTTTAAGATTCTATGAGTGTTCTGTTCAATCATAATAAAATATAGCCTATAGCACTCCTGAAGAGTCTAGATTTCTAATGGTAAAAGAATTTTCTTGGTCAGTTCAGTATTTCCGAAGATTTCCCCTTACAAACAAAGTTAAAAAAATTACCTCTTCATTATATTACTATAGAAAAAAAATATTAAAAAAAAAATATTGTGGGATTGCGTTCCGCTCTTCCACACACAATGTCTCGATTTCGGCCCGAAATTGAATAACACAAATCTTAACACTGGGCTACTTCTCTCTGCTTACCATATACGGAAAAAACGTGAAGCTGCAAAAAATATAAATAAGTTGTAATATTTCCTATTAATGTACTCTTTTATAAAATAGTAATT
Organism: Dryas iulia moderata; assembly: GCA_019049465.1. Taxonomy (NCBI): domain Eukaryota; kingdom Metazoa; phylum Arthropoda; class Insecta; order Lepidoptera; family Nymphalidae; genus Dryas; species Dryas iulia. The sequence continues at coordinate 7,617,468 of CM032438.1, forward strand.
GTACATAATAATTTGAATCCCTTTATAAAATTTAATTCACGGGAGTAATGGAGTGTCTGGACACTAGATTCTCTCTGATTGTCGTGTGACAAGAAACGTGAAAAAGAATCTCTTACGTTAATGCATAACATTAACCATTATCAAAAACCGACGAATATACTTAAATTATCTATTTACTTAGTAGTATTTGTACCTATATAGAATAGATTCTTGCTTTTCATGTATCATTAGGGAATGGAATCAATAATTTATTAATTAATCTTAGCAGTTTAGACCACAACGCAAACTAAGATGCTCAGATGTTAAAATATAGGAAACTGGCCATTCGAAGCCATTTTTCGTATTTTTCATTAAATATGTCGCTTTAAAGTTATCTGGTAAAACAATAGCATAATCTATTTAAGCGCTTTAATCTGATAGCTATTGGTTAAATCTATATTGAAATGTATTTATTGCATTTATATTTTATGCTCCTTATTAAATTTAGTGAGCAATTTTCAAATTAATAAACTTTGCCTTATATTTTTATTATTTTTGAAGTTCATGTAGTTCCGTATAGCAGAATAGGCGGAGATAAATGTAAGGCACTCCGTTCTTTACTATCTGCCCGAATTTCAGATATTGCATGTTAAATGGTGGAACTCAACACCGCTCTTTATCTGGTCAACAGAGAGGAGAATTAATAATTGAAAATTGATTGAAATAATTAATAATAATAAAAAAAAATGTGTTATAAAAAATCTAAAGGGCCAACTTAGCTTAATAAATGTTTATTTAATCCTCAATAATAGCGTTAAGTTAGATGTGTATTGATTTTGCCTTGATAGTATCACTTTTATAACATAAATGCAATATATAAATAGGTATCTTTTTCTAAGTAATCCATACTTATATTATAAATGCGAAAGTCTGTGTGTTTGTCTGTCATGCTTTCACGGCTAATCTACCGGTCCGATTTGGATGAAATTTAGAATGAAAATAGTAAATAACCCTGGGTCTAACATAGGTTACTTATTTTTTCAAAAATCAACGGCTAAAGGGTTGATGTAGGGGATGAAAGTTTATATGAAAAATCTAAACCGCTTGACCGATCATAATGAATTTTGGCATAAATATAGTTGATAATCTAAGCTTAAACATAGGCTACTTTATTTTTCAAAAACCCATCCCCGAGGTTTGCAATATAACGAAGCAGTTATGTAGTTAACGCGGCGAAGCCGCGAGCGGGCCGCTAGTAAGTAATAAATTTGAAATATATTATGTATGTTATGTAATAATATGCAGCAGTACTAAAATAGTATATCTATGTACTCTGGTAAGAAGAAGAATTGCATTGTTAAATTCCATCACTCTAAACGCAATGTCTTGAATTAAGACACCAAATTCTCTCTGAGGAGCTGCTTTACACTTATAATGGAGTTACATTTACACTTATACTTACACTTATAACAGCCTTCGTGCAATGAAAAATAGTATAAATTATACATGTAAATTATAAAATGTTGTTTAAAATCTATATTGCGTTTGTGCAGGTCGTGTGATCCCAGTGACAGTTGTTCAATAGAGAGAATTTTTATATATAGGTATATTAGATTTTTTTCTTGAAGATTTTCGTTTATATATTTCTAGTAAATTGTCCAAAAATCGTAGATTTGTAATTTGAATAATATTTATCACATCCAATGCAATACTTCAGAATGTATAGAATACTTTTTAGAAGACGACAAGAGTCAGTGACTCTTTCTCACTCAACACCCATTTTTCTTTGAACTCGAATTAAAAATTCATACAGATACAGCTTTCTGATCCATGTCGAATATGAATTTGTAATTTTGTCATTAATGAATAGAAATGATACAAATGTTTGTATGCTGCATATATTGAATGTAAAATCATTTCCTTTGAATAATGACAATATTAACGACTTCTAGCTTCTAATTTTTCTTCTCTAAAGTTATGATTTTACACACAACAATTATCGACGAATCCGACGGAGAGTGTTCCGTCGGATTCGTCGATGATTGTTATGTTTTAAAATTTCCTTTTTTCAGCTCTACTCTACAAGTAGAGTAGAGTAATGGAATCTTATAAATTTACATAATCAATTTTCAATTTTTCGTTTCGCCTCAAAAAATGAACGTGGCTCCGGATTTGACGGCCGACCAACATGCTTTTATGGCATTTTTTTTAGCTTCCCGCTGTAATCCCGCACACAGCAGGGTAGGCACAGGGAACCTAGTGCTAGGGACTTTGTTCCCCACTTTCCGAGGCATTTTGTGTTAAGTGGCGGAACTTAACGCCGCGCTTTGCCTCGACACCAGAGCGAAGAAAATGGAAATGTTAAATATTTCCTCTCCTCGAGTGGGAATCGAACCCACAACCAGTCGCTTTATAGGCACACGTTGTTAATGGCAATCCTACTTATTAATTTGTTAATTCTAAAAATAGGCTTTTAATTATAAGACACACTGCTTTCTAATAGCATTTACTATATGATAATTTCAATGAGCAGTATAATAACATATAATATTTTTAATTCAATTTTTTCAGGCATAAAATACAAATAAAACAACTAAACATGTGGACGGTGTGCGTGCCTGGCTGGGGCGCAGTGGTGGCGGCGGGGTCGCTCCTGCTCTACGGAACGCTGGACGTCGCTTACTTCGCACGCATGATGTACACCGTGGCGAAGGCGAGATACTTCAGAAAGAAGATTTGCATTCTGGACTCTACGGAGGTTCAATGTATGTATATATGTATATGTATGGATATGTATGTATGTATGTATATAAAATATATGTTGAATATAATAATAATATATATGATATCTATATAGTCTGTACACCCTTTCCCATTTCATTTATAATCTCCTCTACCCGAAGGTTACCTGGAAGAGATCGCTCGCTTAGCGATAAGGTCGCCTGTTGTACTGTTTTAGATATTAAGATTGTGTGTAACAAATCTTTCTGGTGTACAATAAAGAGTATTTAATTTAATTAATTAATGTAAGATTAAAAAAAAATAATAGTAGATACGTAGGGATATATATTACAGAAAAACTCACGTTTTTTACGAGCGGAGTGTCTTTAACACTAGATTCTCTTTTACTACCAGTTCAGTCAGAACTTAGTGTTAGGAAACTCTGTTCTCCACTAGATACAATAAATGCAAGACATTTTATGCATTAAATAGTATTATATTCGTACTATCAAACGTTATACGTTGGTATAGCAATAATGTCTGGGTGACACTGAAGTGGAAAATTATATAGGTATATACCTATTTATTTGTTGTACAATTTCCGACTTTGATTTGTCAAACTGTGTTTGGTATAATAATGGCAAAATATTTGAACCCGTACTTGCGGTTTTGCAATAAAACTTTAGAAGGAGAGTTAATAAAATTAAATAGTTGATTGAAATGCTTTATTAGTAATTTGATTACAATTATGCTTCACATTTCAAAAAAACTTCAATTATTATAATAACACCTGTCATCACAATAAAACTTAGCATCAAACGCATGGCGATAGAGGTTTTTACATTTTAATACTCCGTTTTCGATTTGCCACGAACTGACTGGCTGACTGAACTCAACGCAGAGTTTTGTCTTGTCACCAGACGGAGGCGGAGAAATGAAAATAATATAAATAAAATATTCCTCCGTATACAAATCGAACCCACAATCATCAGATATACACGTTTTTTTTTAACTTAACGCCGCGCTTTACCTCGACACCAGAGCGAAGAAATTGGAAATATTAAATATTTGCTCTCCTCGAGTGGGAATCGAACCCACAACCAGTCGTTTTGCAGTCACACGCTTGTGCCACTGGGCCACGACTGGCCTCTTGGCACTCTTAACCTTAAATAATCTAAAATATTTACCAATACTCTATAAATTCCAGCGTGGTGCCTCCTAACCGACATCGACACGCTCCTCTACCACATGAACAACGCGCGCTACCTGCGAGAGCTGGACTTCGCGCGAGCCGACTTTTACGAGCGGAGCGGACTTTACGCCAATATCAAAGCAGCCGGCGGTTCTGTACTGCAGGCGGCGACGACTATTAGATATAGGCGATATTTGAAACCATTCACCAAATTTACTATTACTTCTAAGGTATTTAATTTAGAAATTAAGATTTTTCTCTACTTCCTGGTTAAATAGCTTCACGCTATATCCCGCACACAGCAGGGTAGGCAGAGGGAACCTAGTGTTAAGACACTCCGTTCCCCACTTTCCGCCGAATTCGGAGGCTTGCGTGTTAAGTGGCGGAACTTAACGCCGCGCTTTACCTCGAAAACGCGTTAAAAGAAAACGCAAAACTGCTTAAATTTTTTACCGGTGTCCAGAGAGAACATTAAATAAAACAATAAAGACGAGAAAGAGTTTAAATTCATGAGTTCTTAATTTTCTGTCCAAAATCGAGACCCGTATGTGGAAGGAATTCAACCTGTCACGCTGTCTTTTACCAGAGCGGCGAAAAGACTATACTTTTAATATATATTATTCTTTCTTCTGAGGGGAGATCAAGCCCATAACCAATCGCAATGAGTACTTCCGGACATCGTCACATATAGTCTAAGAGTCTAACTCATAATAATTCTGATTAAGTTGTCTTAGATAAAGTGAATCTAGATAACGGCGTTACTTAGTCCAAGAAGCGCCTCTACCATCATTCAATGTATGTACAGAAACTTTTCCGTTATTCACGAAGTTTATGACCACTGCTTAAACTACTATGCATGCAATGATAAAATTTAGCGTGAAGATTTCTCGAAGAGAGTAGCAGAGGACTAAAAAAAGATTCCCCGCTATTCATACGAAAGGGGGAACATAACGAGACTTTAGTTTGTACAGAATCATGAAAGATGGAATGGAAATGTAATGGTGAAGATTTATTGTAAATGTAATTAAAGCTTTTTCCACACAGTAGTTGAAGAGAACCTAGTGTCAAGACACTCCGTCTCGATCGTTAAAGTGGAGAATCTTTCAACTGAAACCGAGAAATTCCAGGTTAAATAGCAGAACGCCACGCATTGTCTTGTCATCATATTGGAGAAATGAAAATAATTTAAATATAATCCTTCGGCGGACCTTAAAAAAAAGTGTGAGACGGAGTATGATCACGGAGATAATTACAATTAAGAAACTCACCAATATTTTTAATGTGAGACGGTGGTACTGAAATTCGGCGTGAGTCAGTGAACTTATGTCAAAACAAAAAAAATATGACATCACAAGCAATTTAGGTTGTGGTCATGCTAATAGTGTACAACGGTGGATCCGCGCCTATCCCCGGAGTAGGAATCGAACCTACGACCATCGTGGATTGTAGATAGTCAGATGCTGTTACACTGCGCTATACCTGAATCTTATTTAAACTCATAACCCATAACGAAAAAGATTACTGCTCTGCATTAAGATAAAAAGATGACGTCAATAACAAACTGACTTAACATCAATATTCAATTGACACATAAGCGACATATTGATTTATTGGTCATTGACTTAGACACTGACCATTTGATTCCCGCGTGAAAATCTTGTTAACATATAATTTAATTTGATCTTACACTAAAAATAACTTGTTTTTAGAAATGTTTGTTTCGTTTTCACGTTGTATGCGAGCTGTTTATGTACTCGTGCATTATAAGCAGAAAAATCTGATCGTAACGGGATTCCTAGTGATCATTATTCTACCAGTAGGTATATTGGGGCCAGTCGTGGCGCAGAGGCACAAAGTGTGCCTGTAAAGCGACTGGTTGTGGGTTCGATTCCCACTCGAGGAGTGGAAATATTTAATATTTCCATTTTCTTCGCTCTGGTGCCGAGGTAAAGCGCGGCGTTAAGTTCCGCCACTTAAAACGCAATGTCTACGAGTTCAGCGGAAAGTAGGGAATAGACTGTGTTAACACTAGGTCCCCTCTGCCTATCCTGGTGTGTGTGGGATATAGCGTGAAGCTAAAACAAAAAAATATTCTACACACTCGACTCTTTTGTTTTCGGGTTTAGTTAAGAATAAACAAAACATATACATTTCTTAAGATTAGTAAATGTTTTCAGAATTTTAAATTTTAGAATAGGAAAAATATTGTTAAAAACGATAAAGTAAATTGAACGTACAAGGCCTCGAACCTGCTCCCCTATCAAAACCACCCAAGCATTCTGACCACTAAGCCTTAGTTCTACAGTTATTCTCATACGCATGTTACATCTTATCATTGCTAATAGAGATACTGTCTGATCTGTAGAGTGATTTTTACAAATTTCTGTTATCAAAAGATTTTCTACGAGCAATTGTGTCACAAGAGGCAATGCTATTTAGTAAATATTTTTAACATTTAAAAATGTTTTTTTTTTCTTTTTTTCTCTTTTTTTTTAGACGCCACAGACTCGAGGTCCGTGTACTTTCCAGCTTTTTTCCTTTTTCTGTTTATGATTTTTTTTTCTTGAATTTATTTTAGCGAGTGAGTAAAAGAGTTCACTTAGGAAATGAAAAACAGTTTTTACAAAAATTTAAAACAGTTTTTGTTAACAATGCTACCACTCAAGTTAGAGCAGAAATAGAATAGAGCACTTGAATATTCTATGTTTCTAAATATTTTTGTTTACACATTGTATTATAGTTAAATAACTAATACTTTATTTTTTTGATTCTAAGGGTGAAGCTAATAAAAAAATACTATGAATGTCCCGTTATATTTTTTAACCATTTATTAACACCTTTTCTTTTTATAGTGTGTGAATAATATTATGGATTTTTTTATCATATATTCTATATTTTCTAGGCCATCTACTGGGACGAAAAGACATTCTTCATGGAGCACGAGTTCATAGGGCCGGGGGGGTTCGTCCACGCGGTGGCGCTGTGCCGTCAGCGCATCATAGACACGTCGGTGGCCGCCATCGCTGAGTTACTGTTGCAGTTACACTGCTCTGGTACTTGTAGATCTCCGCCGGAGAAAATGCCTTCGGAGGTATAGTTTTTTCCTCTTTTTTAGTCTAATTTATATGTACATAAATATACATATTTATATGTAGCTTAAAAGAATAAGAAAACACCTTCCTCATTTTCCTTCAAATTCTGAAAGGTTTGTTGTTGAGTGGCGGAACTCAACGCCGCCTTTTGTCTTTGATATGCCCTTTCTTTGGAGAAATGAAAATTATAATTATCATTTCCTCGAGTGGGAATCTAACCCACAATCATCGCGTTTACAGTCATAGGCTGACCTATTAAATCAACGGCCTCAATATCATATTTATATGTGGTTTGATACTACGGAGGTAAGAACTGTATTAGAAGAATTTGATACGATATGGGTGCCTTTAAAAGGTGCCTTCACCTGTAGCTCCTCTGGTGTCGCATGGATGTGGGCCGCAATATACACTTGTCAGATGACCGATTTGCCTTGTCTATACTACAAAAGATAGGCAAATTATATAATTGTAATTTGGGTTAATTCTGTTTCTAATTCCGTTAAATATAACGCGTACTGTCTCGTATTTAGCCGGAAAGTGAAGTACGAAAGACATTAGTCTCTACTATGCAGAACCAAGCTTGAAGCTGAAAATAAATGTATTCTAATTTTTTTTTTGTATCATTCGTAAATTTAATATCAATAAACAAGAAATTAAATTTAAAAAATATAATTAATTAATTATATAAAAAATTATCTTAATATTTAATTTAATATTAAATACATTTCATTTATTTTCAAAGATTCGCCATCAAGTTAATAAATAAAAAACACGTCCCATTCCTTCATATAAAACAAAAATAAATATTCAATTACAGCTAGAACTCTGGGTGCAAAGCAACGAAGTCAGTTCAGCTAAGCTGAGACCACTAGCGCCCCTACCCCTAGAAGCGCACCCTCTGAGCTGCGGAGAGATCATCCCCAAGGCCGCGGAGTGAGAACAAGATAACCCGAACGAATTACGGTCGAGGAAGCAAGTGTAGGTGTGCATAATATAATGAAATAATGATCATTAGATACATAACATAGATAAAGAAAGCGGAGAACGGAGTGTCTCGACACTAGATTCTCTCTGATTAGCCTGTTGTGCGAGAAAAAGCGTGTTTTTTCTTAAAAAAAAATATTATTTTGCAAAAATATTATATTGATTGCATTTAAGACGGCTATTATTATTTATGTCTTTAATTAAAAAAAGAAAACATTTAGAGTATTCGAAAGGTTACACTGATTTAAGTCGTTAATTTTTATGGTCAATTTATGAACATACGGGTGTTAGGCTATTCGGACTTAAATTAAGCCAGTGCTTGTGTTGACGTAAAAACGTAAAAGTTACGTATAGAAATTAAGAAAATTTATTTATTTATTAATATGTATACTTTGTATCACAATGGTACAACGTCTAACTGCAAACACGATTGATGTGGATTCGATTTCTACTCGGAGTCATTTATACGTGCTATTAAGATAAGAAAGCCGTTAAGTTCCCCCACTAATGCAATGCAATGTTTCGGCTATGCGTGATAAGCAGAGAATGGATGGTTTATCATAACTCATTTAATAGAAATGCCTCCTCTACTAAATTTGAAACGATATCAAGCTAAAAAAAAGATAACAAATATTTAAGAACTATACAATAAATAACAGTGTGGCCAGTCGTGGCCCAGTGGCACAAGCGTGTGACTGTAAACGACTGGTTGTGGGTTCGATTCCTACTCGAGGAGTGGAAATATTTAATATTTCCATTGTCTTCGCTCTAGTGTCGAGGTAAAGCGCGGCGTTAAGTTTCGCCACTTAACACGCAACGCCTCCGGCGGAAAGTGGGGAACGGAGTGTCTTAACACTAGGTTCCGTCTGCCTACCCTGCTGTGTGCGGGATACAGCGTGAAGCTAAAAAAAAACACAATAAATAACAAAGACTTACGCAAATATAGGATTCTGAGTGTGAACTGAATTTACAACTTTGGACGTAACAGTGACTAAGCACTAGAGCAGTAGGCCAATCAATAAAAGTTAATAAATTGCCCGTGGCATTATAATTCGTTTGGAAGATTGCATCATCATTATTAATTTGTAGAATAATAAATGTTAAGTTAAAAATAACGGTTACTGCTATTAAGAATAATATGGATCTTGTTTTTAAGAAAATTGTACCAGACATAAACTATTTGTGTACAAAATCGAGTATTTAAGTGTAAAATATACTGTATTAAACTGTATTAACATACAATGCTCATATTTTTTAAATTAATTAATAATAGATACATACTTTTTATTTATTATAATTCGAAGGGGTAGTATAGTTGAACAGTGACTAACTTTTATCGTTATGGTTGATGGTTATGGGATCGATTCCCGATCGCTTAGAAGAGTGATTATATATGAATTATTCTAATTTTTTCGCTCTATCTATCTCTTATCTAAAACAAAGGGTAACGTTGAGTTCCACCACTCAACACGCAACATCTCGATTTCAGGTGGAGAGTGGAGAGTTGACACTACGTTCTCTCTAGCTTCTACGCGGTAAAAAACAGTGAAACTGAAAAAAAATATAGTCATAATTGATAGATTATCTATATATAGTCGTTTAACGAAGTACAATAACGTACCAAGTAATATTTTTAATATTTGATTTATTTTAACAAATATATTTTTTAACATTTTTTTTTACAAATGTTATCCACACACTTAGGAAATTTTACGATCAGAGCGATTACGGTTTCAAACGGCACAGGTTTATATCCTGCTGCGTTCAAATTTCTATACGTTTTCTAAAAATGTCTTTTATGTAAAAAATAGTTATGGTATAAGAATTCAATAACTTTGTATCTAATGATCATTATTTAAACAGTTATTAAAACTGTCAAAATAATAAACCATGCGATGGTTTATTATATTTAACGAATATTATATGATAAGTTATAAAACGTTTGAAAAATAAATTGTTGGTTTCGTTCGGGTTATTATTGACAGATGTCAATGTCAAAATTACAGATGACAGCTTTTACATTATATTATATTATTGACAATTGTGCTAGATTATAACAACATATATGATTATTGCTTCGAATATTGTAATTATAGATAAATTAATTTTCTTTTTTTAAAATTAGTTATATAAATAGGCTGCGGTTGCGGGCTGTTGTATGCAAAATGTAAATAAGGAACTGAAATATGTAATATAATAAAAACTCTATGCTAAAAGGGAATTAAATAATAAATTATGATATTAAATATTGCTTAAGTAAATTATTTATTTTAAATTATGTCATAGTTTTAATAATTAATTGATGACTGTAATTATTCGTCTATAATTTTATTTACCTGTTACTGTGTATTAACTATTCATAGTTAGAACTCATTTAATGTAGTTGTTTATGCTATCTGTATACATTGTGCTATCTGTATTTAAATATTAATACTTTTTTACGTAATTGAATTTTAATCACATTTAATTTGACAGCTTAGATTTTCAAATTATTTAATCTGTATTATTTTTTACTTCCAATTTATAAAAAGCTTTTTCCAAAATTATTTTTGAGATATATTTAAATGACATTTACGAGAATAATGAACATTTAATATGTCGAGAGAAAAAATAATATGCACTTACCGAAAGGAAGTAGATTAATTTATATTCAGATCTTCAAGTGTAAACAATTTTATTTTTAAGTTGATATTATACATATATTTGTGATACGCACAAGCAAAGTTTATTTTAGTATCAATGTTTATTTCTTGTTCAGATATTTCTTTTCTTCTATTTTTTTAGATTCATCTTATTTACGTAAATTATTTTATACTAGTCATTTAATAAATTGAATATAAATTAATGACATATATCAGCTTATAATAAATGAAGTTATTAGATTATTTGACTGTAAAGGAAGCTTTATTTGTAATACGATTAAACTGGCAACTGATACAAAGGGTGGCGATGAGTTTCGCCACTAAATGTAGTGTACCTATATATGCCTTGGAGAGAAAGTGCAGAATGGACAGTCTTGTTAACTACGTTCTCTCTGACTATCCTGCTATGCGGATAAAAGCGTAAAGCTTATAAGTCATTGTAACTGTGTTGCGAGCCTACTGATATATAAAAAAAATACTTAATATGAAAAATGATTCTGTTTGTGATTCTCTCCAATTCTTTAGTTACTCTTTAGTTTAGAAACTCCAATGATTTAGTTTGTCAATTTTCACGGATTTTATTTAAAATTGCATATAACGAAGATAAGAGAAAGAATTTAATAAAATATGAAATGCCTTAATTTGTAAAATATAATAAGTTTAGTTTTAGTATTGCTATGCTTCAAATATTTAATATTTTTAAAAAAAATCTTTCTATTGAGGCTATTTGGTGCAGTGTTCCCGCATTATACTATTATGTTGTTTTTTATCATTGTAGTAAATTTTAGACTCGAATCTTTAAAAAATAGATACAGCATTGAATTTATTCGGTCTTCTATATAAAAACTTAATGAATTTAATATCATTTTGAATGTCACATTTATTTTTATATAAGTACAAGAATAGCGTCATCGGTGTATTAATACGTATTAACAATGTGGCATTTAAACGTGAATTTTATATGAAAAACAAAATGATTCAACAAAAGATTACTTCAATATAAAATTCTAGTAAGCTAGAAATGATTTTTAAATGTCGTAATATTTTGATCAGATTGTTTTGTGGTTTGTATCGAGATAATTTAGTGAACTGTCACTCTGTATTTCATTTTTTCCTAAATACTACGTGGTGATGACATCTTAACACGTGCCACGGCCTTTCAGCATGTTTTAGTTGCCAAGCAAAATATTTTTTGGGGCCAGTCGTGGCGCAGGGCCACGTAAGTGTGACTGGTGAAGTGGGTTCGAATCCCACTTGAGGAGTGGAAATATTTAATTTTTCCATTAACTTCGCTCTGGTATCAGAGGCAAAGCGCGGCGTTAAGTTCCGCCATTTAACACGCAATACCTTAGAATTTGGCGGAAAGTGGGAAACGGAGTGTCTTAACACTGGGATCTCTCTACCTATGTGCGGGATACAGCGCGAAGTGAAGAAAAAGGTTTTTAATGATATTATGTTGTAGTTATTTTCCTTTTGGGACACCTATTGGCCTTGGATATGGGCCCAATTATGGAAAAAATGATTAAATTTACGTATTTCTCTAGCTTATTGTCAATGGTATTGAATTTACAATCAACATTGGGGTAAAAATTGAGAATGATTAATATCCATATATTGTTTATGTTTCGTTTCCGTAATAGCTGTTTTAAAGACACTTGGTCTATCACAAGAGAAAAAATTGTAAAGTTTTATATATGTATAGCTTAATATATATATGTAGCTATATTTTAATTCAATATAGGTATAAATTAAACATAAACAAATATCAATCGTGAAAAAAGGTCGTCTATGCCATCGGAAGTAAAAAGAAAATTTAATGTATTCATTGAATACATAAAAACTGCGGTTAAATCAGAGGTCAGCGTGTAGCGATGACTAATTGTAAATAGAATTAAGAATATGCAGACGTCATTTGTAAAGTAGTATAACTTGCGTTTTAAAATTTATAAATTATGTAATTTTTTGGAAAAAATGTTACAGCTTTTGATATTGGACGTTGGACTACTCTATACTACGAAAATTGGTTTCTTTTTTGAATTGCTTAATAATTTTGATAAACTTTAGAATTTGGAAATCTATGTATAGATTATTTCGAAGCGCATTACTGCCTTTTAGGGGGAAAAAAATTAGAACCATTTCTCAGTGTTTGGTTGAAAAATAAAAATGTGTCGGGCAACAGTTATAGTTTACAAAAATATAGATACATTCAGTACATTTTTTCTTGTAGTCCAAATGCAAAGGAATAGTATATATGGGCTATTCGGAAAAACATATATTTTTTCAAAGGTTTCCTCTTGATATTTTTCATATAAAAATGTCGAGCTATCAACATGGCTAATTCATAAATTTAGAATGACTATGATACTTAGTAAAACATTGCTTTTGCGAATTTGAAGATGTATTGCTTACCAATTATAATACTAACATATATGACTTTCTATAAAGCCCTGATTTTTTTCAAACAAATCATGTATCAATAAATAGCTTTTCTACTAAAGTTCAATATTTTTTTTTCAATTATTCTATACATTAAATATGATATTAAAGTAAAACGTATCTATGGTGCTTTAATATCCGTACATTAGATCTTTATATCGTAATTATATTTGGGTCTGTATGTATGTATGTATAATATAAGAAATTAGCTCAGCTAATAGTCCTGAAAGGTATTGTCGTTCTATGTAAAGAAAAATCATTATAATGTAAAACTGATATATGAATAAAGTTTAAAATTAAATATAAATTTACCTTGTGTTTTATTTTACTGTCTGTCTGTTTGTAACTATCCTTTAGTTTACGTTTGTAACGTGATGGTTGAGGCTATGAATTCTATTCGGATATATGTCGAACCTTATGGAAATGTATCTCTTCACGCTGTATCCGGCACACGGCACGGCAGTGTAGGCAGAGGGAACCTAGTGTAAAGACACTCCGTTCCCCACTCTCCGCCGAATTCGGAGGCATTACGTGTTAAGTGGTGGTACTTAACGCCGCGCTTTACCTCTGATACCAGAACGAATGTAATAACCTATTTAGTTTGTAAATAATATAATTCACAACTCACGATGTACCCCCTGGCTGTTTTTGAGACTAACGACTTATTTTTTGTCTTTTTTTAATTTATTAACATAGCATATATGTTGCTATGCCATTCTCTATTTAAGAATTTCAAAATCAAATTAATTAAAAAATATAGATACTTCGTAATATGGGAACCACGACTTTTCAACTAGCTTCGATTTTTGCTTCGAAATCAATTATAATATTGTATCAATATAATTTAAATAAACACCTGTTTTATATTAACCTTCTTTCTGTGCCCTGAGTCATGTAAGAGTCAGCAATTCACACGATGTCTACGATATATCTATAATAAATATATTCAACAAAATCATTTTTAATTTGTAAGCATTTCATTTTGTATGTAGTAGTAAAGTTTTAGCTCATTGGCAAAAAAATTGTCGAAACTTATTGTTACTAGGTAGGTATTGTGAAGAATAAAAGAATTCTACAATTTGAACATTTATCTATTCTATGCTAGAATAAAATAATAACAATTGAATATTAGTTGCCAGTCGTGGCTCAGTGGCACAAGCGTGTAACTGTAAACGACTGGTTGTGGGTTCGATTCCCACTCGAGGAGTGGAAATATTTAATATTTTTATTTTCTTCGCTCTGGTGTCGAGGTAAAGCGCGGCGTTAAGTTCCGCCACTTAACACGCAATGCCTCCGAAGTCGGCGGAAAGTGGGGAACGGAGTGTCTTAACACTAGGTTCCCTCTGCCTACCCTGCTGTGTGCGGGATATAGCGTGAAGCTATTTAGTTTATTTAGTTTAGTATATACTAGACGGATTTGAATGAAACTTTGTAATTGCAGTTTTTAAGTTAGAGTTGGATTCAGGCTATAACACCTGATGACTAACCGTCCAGTCCCAACTATAGCCCAATTAATTTTAAATCATAGGAAGTAGGCAAATGGCGCCTTAACAAAATTTATGCAAAGTGATGAGCATTTTTCGTTAGTTCAAAAAATTCAATAGAATCGATTGATCTGAAGTAAGTAAATGAATTAACGCAAATGAAATTGTGGGCGGCTAGTAGTCATAAAATAAAAAATGATTTTCAAAAATGCGACAAGTTTAACATATATGTATGTATGCGCATTTGGTGTTTATATTTGGTGGTGCTGTTTATCACTAGCTGTTGCGATCAATGCATAGAAATTATTATTAACAATTCTTATACTTGAAAAAGACATTTAAAGAAAACGTATAAAAATTTGAACGCAGCGGGATTCGAACCCGCGCCTCCTGAATACCGTTCAGGCGCTCTCACCACTGAGTCAGTGGTGAGAGCGCCTGCGTTCAAATTTTTATACGTTTTCTTTAAATGTCTTTTCAATTTTCCTAAGTGTGGAATAACACTTTAAAAATGTTTAAAAAATTCTTATACTTGTTCTAATATTTCATTATATACATACGTGGAAATGAGAATGTTAACAATACATTAATGCTTTTATTATTTGTAAATTCCGTTTATTAAATTTCTAGAATTGAAGAACGAGTCACACAATCTTTCGTTGCTCGTAAGATTCCTTAGGAGTTGGGAAAATTTAAATATTAAAGAATTTAGAGTGCCTCGAGGGGAATTTGAACCCACTATTAGTATTGAATGGAGCCATGACGGTGGTATGATAATGTCCATACTATCTCCCATATCTCATTGTTCTTTCTAATTAAGTGAGATTCCCCGTGTATTTTAAGGACAAAGTTAACACTCAATTTCTAATTATTCTTTATTTATATAGTTTTTTACAAGCAATTTGGAGTTGAATAAATGAAAGAATAAAATCGTCAATATTATCTGCCATTAGTCCCGCCAGAAGTCCTGTGGTAGCTTACCACTGGCTGTTTTGCTGAGAACAGAGGAAAAGAAACTCAACATTTGCCTTTTTAAGTAGGTATACTTGTAAAAGCTACATTTTATTACACTTTATATAGAAATTGCCTAGCTTTTTTCTTGTACGGTTGTATTTTCTTTCATATTTTTTTAAAATTCATATTTAACTCAATTTTAATTATTTAAGATTCGAAAATGTCCAAAAAAAACCTAACATAGTAGGTATACTCCAAGACTTAAATTCCAAATAAATACGTACTTTATAACCATTATCATATTACATATAGTGATATTTTATATATGGTGATATTTCTTCAAGTTTATATATTTTTTTGTAATTGCAATGACAAAACGAATTATTGATATATTGAGACATTGTTTTAATTGGCAAAACATGCATGCACATGTACTTTGTAACCTGGTTACGTAAACATGTTGCGCGTCAGTGTAACCAATTTACTTGAAATTATAATTTAGGTAAACAGCTCGAGTTGTAAAAATACTTAAAAATTGTAATGGAACGTCTTCCGTTAAGTGACTGACAGATAACGGAGCGGAGTATAAGGTAGCACTAAAAGAATTTTCACAATTATTGATTTCAATTCTGAAGTTGTATTTATATAAATAAACCTTGTGGGTTTAATATCGTTGAAATTATGAAAAAATAAGAGATTTTTTTTTAGCTTCACGCTGTATCCCACACGCAGCAGAGTAGGCAGAGGGAACCTAGTGTTAAGACACTCCGTTCCCCACTTTCCGCCGAATTCGGAGGCATTGCGTGTTAAGTGGCGGAATTTAATGCCGCGCTTTGCCTCGGACACCAGAGCGAAGGAAATGGAAATATTAAATATTTCCTCTCCTCGAGTGGGAATCGAACCCACAACCAACTGTTTACAGTCATACCTTCGTGCCACTGCGCCACGACTGGCCCGATAGAAGAGATATTTAATAGAAGGTATTTTTTTGTATTAAAAAAACGAAAATTTTTTTATGTGATTTTGCCCCAAGATCTTAGAACAGGCGTTTTTTAGTCTAGTAATAAAGTAAGTAGGAAAATGGAAGTACATATAGAAATAATGACTTCGGTCAGTTGCATTTATCGCTTAGCTGAGCAGAAGTAACTAAGTCAAAACTAACAGCAGGTAATTGAAAGTAATTTAATTATCATTTCTAGTAGGAATCGAACCCACAATTATAGATTTTCTCTCCATTTATTTTCAATTTTCTCTCCATTTATTTTCATTGTTTCAAAATATTATAAATTTATTTTGTAGCAATATGCTACGTAATGCAATTTGATTCGAAAAACCATTAAATTAATTTTACTTAAATTTTGTTATTTTTATTATTTTTATTTTATGTATAAAACATATATTTTAACTATTAATTTAATTTGTTCTTTATCTATATTATATAAGCAATTATTTTATAATAATAAGGAAAATGAAATAAAATCCATGTTTAATTTTAATGTACACAATTTATTCATATCGTATAGCGTTTCTTATACAAAGATAATAAATTGTAAAATCCTCTTTCACGATCCAATAAATAAATACTTAGTATAACTCCTTCAGTCCTATCACATGCCCTTTGGGCAATATTAGGAGTATAACTTACAATACATCGAATACTTTCGATCTAGCCTTTAAAGGATTGATACAATAATCCCCAACCATGGGCTCGACTCGACAATGATACGCGGGACCGAAATATATGAGCGAGAACGCCATGCGTTTCATTCCATCAATAAACATTTAAAATATAGCGATTCAATCGCATCGAGTGCTCATGGTAGGGCCTGGTGATACAAATCACTTTTTTTTCTAACAAATGTACAAAAATATTATTTTAATGTAGCTTTAAGGTAGGTATGTATTGTCAAAGGCACTGGTACTTATCCTGATCAATACTCTGCACGATAGGATTATTTATAATCTTAAAAATAGTTTGCGGTTTCTTGACAGCTAGAGGATCATATCATACATATTTTTTTTGGTTTGGAACATAACAGGCATTCCGATCGAGAAAGACTATACATTAACATAAATAAACATCTAGATTGGACTTAAAACTACGACTTAGAACTAACTTATAAGAAAAATAGTCTTTAGCCATCGATTTTCACTATCGAATCTTCGAATAGATGAAACAGATCTACTGCGCTTATATTACACATTATACATAGGTAGCTCACCACTAGAAATGCATTTATTTAAATCTATCACTGAGTAGATAAGTTTTATCTGCTCGAAAAGTCTGCAAACCGAACATTAGTCTCATACAGAGTCCACGCGCGCGTCGACCGATGCGGCTATCTCTACCCTATAATACACCGAGAGTAAACTACTAGGAAGGATTCATTAATTAGGCGTTGCGACTTAGCCGCGTACAGCTGCACATTATCATACAATATATAAATCATCTCTTTACAAACGTGGTAACTTCTAGGGAGGGGCGAGACAGTTTGTACGAACATATCGACACGTGATCGCGGGACCAGCCGCGACTGAGCACACACCAAACGATCCCACACACTGCTCTTAGGAAGCGAGAGCGTTCCGTCCTCGGACGGAATGCTCGAAACATTAAAACACGTTAATAGAAATAGACAGAGCATTCGCTTGGTGTTAACCCAGCTGAAGCGGCGCTGCGCGGTCCAGGCGCAGGCGCAGGCGCGGGCGCGGGCGTTGCCTCCGCGGGGCGGGCTCAGTGCTCGAGACCGCGCGCCTTGTTTTGGTGCATCATGTTCTTTAACGTCGCTACCTCTGTAGCGAGTCGGGCGAGCTCCGCCTTCAAGTGGGCGTCCTCCTCCTCCGCTTCGGATCTCGGCGGCCTGTATTCGGCTCCGAGGGAAATTCCAGAATCTCTCTCGTCACTCGAGCCTTCCCCGTCCCAGGAGGGTGAGGAACGGGGACCGGGCTCTTGTTTGATGTGTTGCAGAGATAGGAGGGCGCTGGCAACGTCTTTGTCACCAAGGTGTGATTTGTGACGCAGTTTGAGGGGCAGGCAATTATTTTCAGGGGCATACTGCTCGACTGTTTCATCTCCAGAGCCGGAGAGGGATGATAATTCATATGGCGAAGGGGCTCGGCGAGATCGGGAGAGATTGAGAACGGAACCGGGTGGTTCATAATGTGCTGGATGAGGGTAGTAGGCTTCAGGTGCTGGGAGTCTTTCTTGATAAGGCTCCGGGGCGCGCTGAGGTGGAGGGGACGGTGGTGACGCTGGTTGCACCGGTGGAGGTGGTGGTGGCGTAGGTGGGAATAGTGCACCACCTGATAGTTTACTTCTCTTAGTTACGCACAACACTTGGTCGCATGTAGGCAGGGTTGCCAGTACTTGATCGATGCTAATAAGATTTTCTCCACAAATGCCATATTTCTCTTTAATTGCATCCAACTGTGCTTTCAGCACATGGTTTTCCTTTGAAAGTTCAACAACACGTTGTTCCAAAACCATGTCGTTGAAGCGGCGTTTTTCGCGGGAGCGCTTGGCGGCTTCATTGTTGCGACGCCTGCGGTCCCAGTATCCGTCATCCTTCTTGCTATCAGGAATAAATTCCCGTTGTTTGCGTTGTCCAAAGAACTCTTTCCTTTTAGAAAATTCAAAGTTTCCATAATCATGAGGGTCTCCAGGACTGCCGTTGGACGGGCAGCTGGGTGGTTGGTCCATGGGGAAATGTGGTGAGACTGACATCCTCGAGCGTGACGGTGGAGGTACACGAGATGGGGTCGGCGACGGGCCGAGGGCTGCGCCTGCGCCCGCGCTCAGCAGTTGTTGCTGACTCAGTATGAACTCGGCGACCATGTTTCGGCGGACGACGCCTTGTCCGCACGGATCCTCAACGTAGTTCTGCAACAAATAAAACATTACGTTAGTATAACGTTGCAATTTTCTAAATAGCCTTACAAAATATGCTTGCGAAAATGCTGTCGCAAGTTCCTGCGCAACTTTGCACGTGGATCACCTTTGTGTAACCACATTGCCACATTAAGATTTTTTTATACCCTTTACATTAAATCGCATTAATAAGTCACGTTTCCTAACCTCATGTTCTGTTACATAAATCATTTGCAAGTGCGGCAGGATACAATGCTACGGTTGCTATCTCTTTAAACTTTTGTATAGAAATGTAGTATTCAAACAATTTAAAAGGCAAACTAGAGTTTCAAGTGTATACATAAACTATTTAGAGTGAAGTGAGGTAAAGAGCCATGCCCGCGTACATGTGACGAGAAACTACGAAATGCTTAACTAGAGGTAATTATCGCGTATCTGAACAATAATATTTAGTTTTCGCAATAGTCACGTTGGCAACGACGTGGGCCGAGAGAGCAAACGTCAGCATTCAATAGTTTATATTATTTTATCGATGCCTCATCGGTACAGTGTCGATGACCTTTGCGTAAAACTGCCTCCTAAATTCGTGTCGCACAAAGGTATTTCGAGTCAAAACTGAGTTTCCTATCGATTACGGCTAAAATAAACAACGGCAGGAAGTTTGGCAAAAAACGTCTTAAAGCATTGTTATCAAGCGAGGATAACAATGAAAGAATGAATCCTAAGTACCTATTGTGGCAAAGTCATAAAACTAGTTAACTTTTTTTCTAGTTGTCTAAAATACGAAAAAAATAAGTGGTCACGTTATCTGGCACGCGGTGAACTCGCGGGCAACGTGAGAGTTCTTTCTAAATCTGAAATTATGCGTTTCCGACGACATTTGCATGTGATTTTAACTATTCCAGAGCTCGGGACACGTGCTCTCGCCCGTTTATACGAGATTATTCACAATTTACTCCTTATGAAATTCGAAAAAGATCGTTAGACAACCACCGGAGAATTTTAAGATGTTTTTGAACGATCTCATTGCATTCAGAAAGCTTTTATATAACCATTTCCTATTCCGATCCTTCGTGTATGTAAATAACATATTTGTCAGTGGAATTATTTATTTATTGTTTAAGATTTAGTGAGATATAATGTTGAGTATAGATAAACCTTGTTACTTAATAAATGAATGCAAAAATAAATAATATATTATTTTACAAGTTTATCTTTTAATTACTTTTCAAAATATTCACTGTGGACAATTCAATACAAGTAAATACTTTGTTTGAAGTCACAAGGTAGCTCAGGTTTCCAACGGATTGTTGCGGTTCGGTGTCAGTAGGCCGCTCTAGATGCGCGCGCGCACCCGTTACGGCTAACTGTTCGATTAAACCAGCTCTAATTGGTCGATGTCAGTGGGGCTTTTGCATGGTTCTCGTTTTAAATTTTGTGCTTTTTTTTTAAACGTCATCAGACTACGGCATGATGTAACTTTTTTTGCACATCTTTACACAGTTTTTTTATAGTTTTTTACTCTTTACAAATTACAGTTACGTAGAGCAAATAGCGTTTCATGTTCTATTGCGATACTGTTAACAATATAAAATAAATAAAAACGAAAGAGAGTGTGTGCCGTTAGTACGCTTAGTAGCGATTATAATTTAAGAGTTAATCAATGCATAATATAAAATGTATTTTTAATTATCATACTTAAATGTTGTTTATGAAGAGAGTGTTAAACATAGATTATCATTTTATATTGTAAAAGTAATTTTAATAATTGCTATATTTAATTTAGGGGAGAATGGACTGTCTTGACATTGAGTTCTTTCATATTTCACCATATTACACTAGCAGTCATTTTAAAAATGTTATCACCCATTAACTTTGATACGCTCACGGTCCTCAAAATAACTGCTCTATTTAAAACTAAAAAAATATCCGTTAGGTGACGGTTGACGGCGCAAACGGTTAAACACTGCCTTAATGAGTAACGGACAGTACAAAAAGAATATTGATTCAATTATTATTACATAAGAGAATTACATTTATGTTTTACCATACTGAAATAACTTCCCGCCATTTTGACTAGCATAGATAGTAAAAAATGTTTAACTCCATACAGCCTATTAGCAACATGTTAAATTTACTTTAAATAAAACGAATGTTATAGTAATAAAAAAAAAATAAAACAACAAAACGACGAAACTAATTACACGAGTTATCAAATACGACGAATTCGATATTGGTATCGTCTAACGGTCTTGTACAACAATCGGCAATTGGACAGTTATAGCTAATCATGTACTTTCGGATAACCGTTACCAAAAAACTGGCACTATACGGTACCACGCTTTTTATGCTCATCTCGTCTAAAACTCGTTATGAAATTTAGTATTTCGTCACCGGTGCCAAGGTTGGGTTGGGCAACCTCTTACAAACCGCTTATACCATGTCAGATTTTATTTATGCATTTTATTATGCGTTTTACGATGCAAATTCAAGTTTATTTCGTTATGTGATATAAAAAAAATATTTTAAAGCAAGCAAAAATTTAGCAATAAGTATAGTTAATTTTTATAAACTAAAGTAGTTAGTAGTTATTTCTAGCTATCTGATTGAGCTAGGTTATGTTCTAGCGACCTTCGCAATGAACTGCAGTAAGTAGATACACACGCGGACTGCTCACGTTGTTCGCTCAAGAACCGGTCACGTGTGTGGGGGGCATTATTGGACAAAGCTATTATAGTAGAAGTCTGTAATATATTTTTTGCAGCTTCTCGCTTTTTACCTCATTGTTATGCGGGATAGTCAGTAGCGGAACTCAACGCTGCGCTATAATAAATATATATTTAGAATAAAAAACTTCCACAGATTATTTAAATATAACAAGTGCTAAAAATAAGTAACCTTTAACTTGTCATATCGAACATTCGATACGTTTACTAAAAAAAAAAAAAATATCGCACTTTGATAAATATAAATAACCACGTAATTCTTAATATATTTCTGACTCACTGATAAAGCACAAGACATTGTTAACGTCTTACGCAATTATTTAATGAGTATTAACAGACATTCTATGACCCATCCGATTTTTATTCTGTAATTACGCAACGCTGCGTCAAGATAACAAGAGAATGTAAGACTTTAAGCCTAAATGCTAACTGTCTATTGCGTAAATAGTCCACAAAAACAACTGTTTATTTAAAAATAATAAAAAAACGACACGTATGTCACAAGAACATTGCCATAGAGGTCGTATTATAGACAAAATTGTATATGTAAATATATGTTTTTGTAAGCTAATTGTATTGTTATTTTATAATCAAACAATTGTGAATGCAGTTTTGTAACTGATATACCCTTTAAAATAGATTATTTCATTGTATAATTTCCATTTATTACGACAAGGTTAAGATGGTTTTAGCATTCCTTGACTTGGTTTAAAGTTAAGTTTAACTTCATTTATAAGTTAAAGTATGTTGAGTAACGAATAACAAATTGTGAAGTTTAAAAATAAAACAACAAAGGCACACGTCACGGCGTCGTCAGCCTCCGCCGCTTGAACGATGTAACTTGTTTATATTCAGAATATTTTTATTAAAACTCCTCCAAAACGGTTTTCCTCATGTTAAAAGATTATAGTATTGACAGTTGGTATAAATTACAGATAATATACGGTTGCAGATAATAAAAGTTTAGAATTAGGATGTCAGTGGAGTACAATAAGTGCGGATAGTCGATCTGCGGATCATTTGAGTTGTCCTGCACGTGTCCGTGCGGCGGTCACGCGGCCCCTGACACGTGCACTTGAACTCACGTTGCTTGCGTAACATCGCACGTTCTTCTCCAAACCGTTATATAAAACAACGTGATCAGCGGAAGCTAATTATCGTTCTTGATCAATCTGACGCTAGGATACTACTATTTATATGCCGTCTGTAATAGTTATATGCTATTGTATTCTTAATTTATCTGTTTGTTAACAACGAATGTCAAATAATTATCAGTGCTATTTAAATTGTTTTTTTATTCCCTGACAAATTAATTTAAATATAACCGCTGCAAAATAAACATACTTTCGTACGTTTTAATGCGCGCATTATTCTTGCTCTTGACCTACTCAAGACAATTACTAACTCACATAAATGTTCATAGACAATATCAGCCATCTTGGAAAAAGTAGAGAAAGTAGTACAGTGGTAACTTTCCACACGTCTGCCGCTATTGCACGAGAAAAGTAGGCCGGCCGCCATCTTTCATTTGACATTTTACTGTCTAACAGAGCTATTTACTTTTAAAACAATGAAAATTCTTACTATTAACACTCTTTGTTCAAGTTTACTTCAATCTTAATAGTATTTTAATCTTGGTAATGGAACGGGTTCACGGTCAGCGATCTACGTTATTATAGTGAATAATAAATAAGGAATGTATTTTTAAAAATACCATAACGTATTATTTTATTATTGTATTGTCTGCTTGTGTACTAAGAATCCTTGCAGTCATCATTTTATTCAGCCTTATGTCGAGGATTACAAAAAGGTCGCATTTTTGGATGAGTATCAAACATTTTTCTGCTGAAAAACTGCGTATACTTGACCGATATACGTATTCGCATTTAGTGAAGGCCTAATTAAAGAACACGCTATTTCGGGGATGGCCTCTCGGTCCCGATAATAGTTTGGTGTCAAGGTTGCCTCTCGTGACTTCTCGGGCGTTATCGGTGACACTAAATGTGCCAAGGTCCTCTCCCTAAATGTTCCGGCAGCGGATTTCCCTATCTGATAAAAATAATCCTTAAACAAATACATTATGTTTGGACGAGACAAAGACAAGCTACTTCGCGCCGACCTTGCTCTACACAGTTAATTGCTACATTATTAAGAAACACTTAACCTATTTCCATGTACTAGATTCTACGAATTTAGCTCCTCACCTCAGTTCCTTACGTAACGTGATCGTTTTGTTTCTAGGAAGTACGAGTACTGTAAACGGAGCCAAGATCTTAATGACTTAGAATTTCCTTTGGTGCTCATTATGTTATTGTTCTGTGTAATCTACATACGCTAACGTTTGGCGCTTGTATCGGCGGACCAGTTTCGATGTGACTCACTGGGAATTCCCGTTAATATTTACTCTGTACTTCCGTGAATTTAATGTGAAAATTTTGTAAGGATCGTAAATAAGGAAATATCGTGAGTTTTCATCGTAGGGTCAGGTTATTGGGGAGGTATTTTTTTGTTTCTACGTTGTTTTCGTCAAATTCTTTGTAAGAATTGCACAATATCGTTCCACTTTGGATAATACTTGGCTATTAGGGGCCTATACGTGATACGTCATATATTGGACTACTTAGTGGCAATTGGTCGTGTACTCACGTGTACACCAGCAACTAGGTTACAGTTACGCGAGCGAGCGAGATAAAAAAATAGGTCAAGTTATCTTTGCTTGTCCTCGCAGCGATGAAATTATCGTCGGCCGTTGTTATTGCGCGTGAAAAAAATGTAGCTTACGTAACGTAAGTTTATTACGGACGGTGATGTACGGATGTGTGGTTATTTGTTTTGTTTTTAATTCAATTTTTGTATTCTAATATGATAAAATAATAAATTATGTTTGTAATTAATGTAACTCATTCATAGGAGTTAACATATAATAAAAGTTAGGTAGACATTCCAATTGTATATCAATTAACATCAAAACAAAATTGGCAACATTGTAGCTAAAACATTTACGTAGATGATTTCATCGTATTGCATTAAAAAAAACAGATTCGTGGAATCAAAAAACAAAGTACAAGCTACTTATAATAGTTTTAATAATCACAGTAACGTATACTAGTCATGGTGCACGACTAAATGCATACGGGCGGCCTTAGCTGTACCTTCCGGACGACCTTGCTCTATACTTCCTGTATTACATCACTTGCGTACCAATAATGCATTTTATTCTTGGATACTTCTTTGTCCATGGCGTGGCACATAGTGTGACTGTAAAGCGACTGGTTGTGGGTTCGATTTCCACTCAAGGAGTGGAAATATTTAATATTTCCATTTTTTTCGCTCTGGTGTCGAGGCAAAGCGCGGCGTTAAGTGTCGCCACTTAAGCAATGCCTTTAGAAATTCTGTGGAAAGTGGTGAACGGAGTGTCTTAGCACTAAGGTCCCTCTGCCTACCCTGCTGTATGCGGAATACAACGTGAAGCTAAAAAAACTTCTTTGTTCGACTATTAATAGAATACGGAAACAATCTAACTTTACTAAGTCCAGTTTAGTTGTAGTTTACTATAGTAAGTACAGTCAACTAGACTATATCGTGCAATGTTGCAGATTGCGCAACGCCGCCCTAGGGACGTTGCGTCATACGTAGATAGCTAACTGACCTTTACACAATCGATTCATGTCTCGTATTTACTTGAATGTTTCTTTGAATATCCTTTATTAATAATTTTATGGTATATTTGAAATATTAAATTAAAAATAAGTTTTAATAATTTCTTAATTTGATAATAATTTAGGTATTTTTTGCAGTTTTCTAGACCTTTTTTTTCAGCTACACGCTTTTTCTCGCAAAACGGGATACTCAGAAAGAACCTACAGTCAAGACACTTCGAAACGGGACATTACTTATTAAATGGCGGAACTCAACGCCGCACTAAACCTCTTGCTAAGTTAATTACTAACAACTTTTAAAAGTCAAAATTAAGTGATTGAATGAACAGTACTCCAGTTCCGTACATCCGTAGCGAGTGCACGCCGGATTACAACCTTGAACCAGTTGTGTAAGCACTCACAATGGCTTACGACAGAGCAGTCGTGCCAGGCGCCGCTTACGACATTGCAAATTGCTTGCAAACAATCGTAGCCCCATGTATATGTGTAATTAATTGCTAAATTTGTATGCAATGTACTTAATTTTATATATAATTAATAATAAATTAAAGAAAATAATAAAAATAATATATCTTCCAAATATTATTAATAAAAATAATTATTAATCAAATAAAAAATAAAATATTAGAAAGACAAAGGAATATTCAGTTTCATGAGATCATAATAAAACATAGATAAAAAACGAAAACAGTACAAACAGGGTGTTCATATATATTGAATAAACAATAATTTCCCATTTAGTTCGGAAGTAAAGTTATTTAAATGATAAATGCTAAAATCTTTTGGCACGAGACGTAAGGCATGAGTAAACAAAATTTTTAAGATTGGAGTCAATGACACTAGAGACTTCTATGAAACGTTGAAGTCGACGATGAGTACTAAAACAATCGGTTAGTCATTGAAATATATTAAAATGTAGTTGAAAGTTAATTTAATATTTTCTGTGATTCATTCGTATTTTTTTTGAAATTTGATTTGATAATAGGAAATTTAAATTGGAAAACTTTCGAGAATGAAAGTGTACGTGTCAATATTTAGTTTGTTTATTTCAAAGTTTTGCAAATATTTAAAAAAAATGAAATTTTTGTTTTAATTATAAATTTTTAATTAATTTATTTTTTGCATATTAATCAAAAATATTTTATAACAATTTTGACACCTAATATCTAATAAGAATCTTCTCTAAGGAAATTAAATTTTACTTCAAAATATACCAAAATTAAATATTACATCCAAACAAATATTAAAATTAACTAAAAAATATACATAAATATACACCATAATTAATAAACAGCAAGAAAAAATAAAAAATAAATACTTACAAAAATATTTGCGGTAATATAGCACTCCTTATCCGGAATTATCCAAATAACGAAAATGTCATAATATGCACTGAACAGCGAAACACTATCGTCTTCTTTGCGTTTGTAATTCAACGAAAAAGTTTATAATATAATATTAAAAAAAAAATGTTAGAAAAATCCACTTGCAATATGCCACTATCACAATATTATGATGAAATTCACGAATGGCGTAGTACTCCAGATCACTTGGGCTCGTCTATCCTCTGCGAAGTCTAGAGTGCGACTAAATTTTGTAGTGGGGTCGACCGACTCACGGTCTGGCACGCACACTAACGCGCCGCGTCCATGTGTGCGTGTGACGCGCATGTGTGCGCCGCTGCGTCTGTGTGGTATTTACGTAACCCGACAGTGTGTAATCACTTCAGTCGGTATTGAGTCAGTTAGTGTCCGATTTTTTGGCCAAAACTCGATTGAGTCATATCTGTGGTTCTGATTCTACGAAGTACAAACTCTAATCTATTGATAACCGACCAATTTTTTGGCCACAATGGCGTAATTAATTTGAATGGGACCAAATTTTTGACAAGACCCAACCAATTGCTGCCCAATTTTTCGCTTGTTTGTAATCGGTTGACGTAAAAAGTTTAGATTTGTGTGTTAACTGCTAACTAGTGGTATAATAGTTTTTTTTTTTTTAGGAATTGTTTCAGCGATTTACTTGTAATAACTAGAACGGTGTTGCCTGTAAACAAATTTGGATTGTAATTGTGTTAAAAGAAAAGACGTTTTTTGTAATTTGTTTTTTAGCGATTCTTAACAATTTAAACTTTCCATTGCAAAGTAGGAATTGCGTGCCTTATTTCCAAGGAATGTATTGAAATATGCGGAAAATGACTTATTACGTCTGGCGTAAAGTATTTCTGTGGTATAATTTAGATATGTTTAGATTCCCATCTTTTAGTATAATGGGTTAAAATTCTCACGAGGCCAAAGTCTACTTATTGAACTATTTTTTGTTGCGTCAAAGTCAATTTATTAAGCTGGTTTTAGTAAAATTTAGAAAATTAACATTCAATTATTTTTTTATGTTTATTTTAATAATAAAAGAAATTAATAATGCTACAGCGTCACATTTTTTTCTCTCTCCTGCATTTTTCATCTGAGTGAGTAAGAATCGAACCCACAACCAACCACAATTACAGTTAGACATTGTTCCACTGCGCCACAAGGCCTTTTTAGAATATAAAGATTATATACACGTGGCCAGTCGTAGCCCATTGTGGCCAGTCGTGGCCCAGTGGCACAGGCGTGTGACTGTAAACGACGGGTTCCGAATTTGGCAGAAAGTGGGGAACGGAGTGTCATAACACTAGGTTGCCTCTGCCTACCCTGCTGTGTGCGGGATACAGAGTGAAGCTAAAAAAACTTCCGCTCTTTTCCGTATAGCTAAGCAGTTGGAGAAAACCTATTGTTACGACAATCAGATTTTCAATTTGAATGTGAAATAATATGTAATCATTTATCAGAGTGGGAATCGAACCCATAACCGTTAAACTTAAAGTTAAACACTGTCCCACTGAACAAATATTCTTAATATATAATTGTGTTTCGTTTTTTAACCTTTTACTATTATAAATGCGAAAATAAATCTGTCTGTATGTATGTTACTCAACAAGCCTAATCTACTGAACAGACTTAAATGAAATTTGGCCTTGACATAGTCTAGAAACCGATATAGGCTACTTTTTAACTAAAAAAATGACCGGTAAGTTCGTAATAGGTTCGTAAGGTTGAATAAGGAATAAAAAAAAATATAAAATGTGCTGTGGCCAGTCGTGGCACAGAGTGTGCCTGTATTGCGATTCGTTGTGGTTGCGATTCCCACTCGAGGAGCGGAAATATTTGTTATTTCCATTTTCTTCGCTCTGGTATCGAGGCAAAGCGCGGCGTTAAGTTCCGCCAATTAACACGCAATGCCTCCGAATTCGGCGGTGCGTGAGGAACGGAGTGTCTTAAGACTAGGTTCCCTCTGCCTACCGTGCTGTGTGCGGGATACAGCGTGAAGCTAAAAAAAAAAATATTATATCTATATAGTATTATTTTAATAAGATTATATCTAATACCTATATAGTATGTGAATAGGTCTATGCTTAAAAAAACGCATTGACTATAATGTTAAACATAGGGAACTTTAAAAATTATAGTTAAAAAAATATTCAAGTCGAACTAAACGCGATGGTTGTGGGTTTAATTCTCATTTCGGGGAATTGTTGTATATGTTATTTTCATTTCTCCGCTCTGGTACCTAAGAGAAAGCGCCACGTTACAATCCATCACTTAACATGAAATGTATCGACTTCGAACCGTTAATAGAGAACGGAGTGTCTTGCGAAAAAACAAATATTTGTTTTAGCATCACGCTGTGTCCCGCACACAGCAGGGTAGGCAGAGGGAAGACACTCCGATCCCCATTTACCGCCGATTTTTGTGGCGGAACTTAGCACCGCGCTTTGCCTCGATACCAGATCGAACAAAATGGAAATACTAAATATTTCCACTGCTCGAGTGGGAATCGAACCCACAACCAGTAGTTTACAGTCACACGTACGTGCCACTGCGCCACGACTGGCCCAAAAAATTATATATACCTCCTATAATAATGAAAACTTTTCCACTTTCGGTAACGCTTTGGTAGAGTGAAATAGAGGGCGCCACTTGTTACAATTTGTATTATTGTGCTGTTATAATAAACTTTTTTCCTTATATTTTTGACACTTGTTTTTTTTCTCTGAATAAATCGTATAAGTAATTAAAAAGTGAAGACCTATGTAGGTGACCTGAGTAGCTTAATGATTTTTCGAGTTACCAGTTCAATATTAAAAACTTTTTTTACAGCTAGACGCTTTTTCCTTAGTAATAGAAATTAGTGTCAAGAATTTACTTTCCATATAAATTAGAAACACTTTGGATTGTGTAGCAGAGTTTAACGCCGCACTTAAGAGAACGGAGAATTGGAAATTATTTAAAAATTAATTATTCATGTAGGAATCGATCTCACAATCATTGCGACTACAGTAAGGTTATTTATATAATAATCCTTCCTGAGTAAAATAAATTAGTAAATAGTAAGTAAAGATTTCATAGTATTCCACAGATTTAACTTGATTAACTTTTCGTTTTAGTTACTAGTTCAAATACCACGATGTAATAATTTTATTTAAAATATCTTTTTTTTGGGGCCTGTCGTGGCGTGGGGGTCTATCGTGGCGCAGTGGCACGAAAGTGTGACTAAACGACTGGTTTTGGTTTCGATTCCCACTCGAGGAGTGGAAATACTTAATATTTCCGTTAGAAAACGGAAGCGAAGAATCGCTCTGGTGTCGAGGCTAAGCGCGGCGTTAAGTTCCGCCACTTAACACGCAATGCCTCCGAATTTGCGAAAAGTGGGGAACGGAGTGTCTTAACACTAGGTTCCCTCTGCCTACCCTGCTGTGTGCGTGATACAGCGTGAAGCTAAAAAAAACATTATTTTTCAACTTGGCTATTACCTAACAGAAGCCAATGTTAAGACAACAGAAACCAATTCAAGACACTGTGTGTTAATTAACGGAACTTAACGCCGCATATAGTCTCAAGTGAGAAGTGACAAGAAAATAATTTAAATCCATGTGTGAATAAAATATTCTAAATGTAATGTTTACAGTGCGATTGTTCATATAATTTTCTTTGTAATTAAAAAAAAATGAATGTTGGTCATTAATTTTTCGCTTTATTTACCCATTCCAATGTCACGGTAAAATATTTAATTAATATTAAAAAATATTAAATAAAAATTTAATATTTTTGAAAAAGACAATTTAATACATTTTTGCATTTGATTTTTTTAAATTATTTTACTTTAATTTCTGACTCTTCGTAAATAGTACTCGAAAATATGACAGGGAAAAATATATCTGACTAAATTACTTAACAACTTTTTCCCATAAAGCAGAGTAGCCTAAAAAAAACGTGGAGTCAGGACACTCCACTTTCCACTTTAAGTCCCAATTTCAAACATTAGGCGTTGAATGACGTAACTTAACGCCGCGCTTGACCCGACTAGCTCTCTTAAAAAAACAATTAAACCTTAATCTCTTAGTAACAAAAAGCTATATAATACAAATTAACTTATATATATTTAGATTTGATGGTAAGTTATAAGTTTTCCGCGAATGTCAAGGTCGTCGCAATCACGTGTTGAATAGCTGAGTGAGGCAGCGAAGCAGCGAGCTTAGCGAAATGGACGTTTAACATACAATGGAAATGGTACATTTTCTGTATATATGTAATAGAATTGTTTGTTTGTTTGTTTTTTTTTATTAATGTACCGATTTTGATAAAGTTTTTATGGGTTTTATATGTTATGTTTTTTTATAGGGATTTTCCGCAGGATGTACAAATCAAAGAAGTATGGCATATGACATATGGTAGAACCTAAAATCATAATTTATATAAATAAATTGAGAAGTCCAAGTTGGGCCAGTCGTGGCGCAGTGGCACAGACGTGTGACTTCAAACGACTGGTTGTGGGTTCGATTCCCACTCGAGGAGTGGAAATATTTAATATTTCCATTTTCTTCGCTCTGGTGCTGAGGCAAAGCGCGGCGTTAAGTTCCGCCACTTAACACGCTATGCCTCCGAAAATTCGGCGGAAAGTAGGGAACGGAGTGTGCTAACACTAGGTTCTTTCTGCCTACCCTGCTGTGTGCGGGATACAGCGTGAAGCTACAAAATAAATTGAGAAGTCAGTATAAATATAATCATTTGCCTTATCTTACCATTTTTAATAAAAAATATATATGTGTTCATAAAAAAATAAAATACAATCGAATTGATTACCTCTTAATATTAGGGTATTGTTTATTGCCATTACAAAAAAACATATAGTAACTAACACATTTTTTGGGGAGAATTGTGTTTTAATAATAATAATAAAAACTCTTTATTGCACAAAAGAAAAATAAAGTACAAAATGGTTTGACAATTATAATAAAGATCGGTGCAAAGGCAGTTTCTTTAATTAGAGTATATTCCCTTAAGTAACTCCATTGACAGGTAAAAAAAGGATTATCAGCATTAACGAACGAAACTTAATTTGGAGGTCATCGTGGCGCATTGTAACCGCGTAATGTCGTGGGTTCGATTCCCACTTGGGGGACTGATTATGTTTATATATACATCTCTCTGCAGATATTTAAATCCTAACACTAGGTTCCCTCTGCCTACCCTGCTGTGTGCGGGATATAGCGTGAAGCTATTTAATTAATAATTTTAATTTTAATTTATTTAAATCCTGTTTTTTTACCAGCTTTTATTGAATCTCCCACTCATTTTTTTATGTATATTTTAATTACAGTTTTTATTATATTTTTTTAATTTTTTATAACTTTTTATGCATTATAATGAAATAAAATTTTGTATATAAATTTAATTTTAAAAATAAAAAAAAAAATAATTAAAAAAAAAAATTAGATGACAATGCATGGTTAGCGTACTTACGTTCTTCTAATCCCAAAATGATGGAACATCCAAGATGGCGGTTTAGAACAGAACAATAAATAATTCGATAAAAAATCGTATTAAACATGTTCTTTTTAATCTATTTTTTTATTTAAAGTCCATGGTATGTGAGATGTACTTTAAGTTATGTTTGTATGAAAATGAAAAATGATTTATCCATTATTTATTATGTAGTTCTCATACAGAAATAATTTAGGAGCACGATTGAAAATTATATTCAACAGGATTTAGGAATTGTAACTGATATAAGACAAGGCGTGGCGTTGAATTCCGCCGCTCACCTTGCAATGCCTGAATTCAGGGGGAGAGTGCAATGTTCAGACTTTGCACTCTCCGCCTGCGCTCTCCTTCAAAAGGGATGTCTCGAGACTAAGTTCGCTCTGAGTGCTCTATGCCATAGTCATTATCGTACTTCGTGTATATTTTTTTAAGAAACAGCTATATCTATATCTATATATATACCCACAACTATCAATCAAATTTAATCTGTTATATATCTAAGCCAAAGCTAGATGAAATCTAACTTTGTCAGAACGGAAAATAATATGGGCAACATTATTAAAATATTACATAGTATTTACTCGAATGGGATTCGCACTCCGAACGAATGTGCCTTCACATGAACCTAACAAAGAGTACTATAGAGAAGTAACTACTTAGCTTTATCCCATATAAAGCTAAGTAGTTCTTCGTGCCCAACGCGTTGTAGAGAGAAGCTCAGGGCAGTGCCTGGGACTTGCGACCTAAGAGTATGGTCGCTTCTCCTGACTAAGGTCTGCTACATAGCATGGTTAGGTAGATACTTAACCATATCTGAAAAAAAAAATACTATAATAAATAATATAAAACATTTTAATAATACTGCCTTCGAAAAGTTAGAAGTAGTTCTTATACAGATATTTCGCCATTATACCTCTGTATAAATTAACTGTATGGTGTATAAATTAACTGTAAATCTATTTCCGATTAGATTAGTAAATTCGAAGTATTTATTTACTTTGAACTGATGGTCATTTGGAATATATTTTAGACTTAGCTAAAGTAAAGAGTAAAGGATTTTTTTAGAGAAGAAATGTACGGCCTTGATGACTTTTAGGGACTGTATAATATTTCTCATACGACATACCAACACAGTATAATTTATATTATACTATTTCTCTTGCTAATTTATACATCGTAATTAAAAATTAAACCAAGTTTACATTAACTTTGAAAATTATGGTTGAATATGCAATCTCATGTCAAATCCACGTGACAGAATAAAAACTTTTATAAAAAGCAGAAAAATTATGATACTTTAATGTATTATATTTTTCATAAAAATAACCATTCTTCCATACTGTTGTTGCTTTGTAAATAAAAAAGCATAAAAATGTATGTATGTAAAAATATGTAAATATCTTGTCGTATGCACGTGTCTCTGGGTACCTATCACTTGTTCACATCTTTTATTTAATCATAAACTAAAGTAATAAAGTTAATAAAATTGTGGAATTCGAGTGAAAAACGGAGTGTTTTGACACTAAGTTATCTGTGTGCGAGAAAAGCGTGATATTTTTAGTGAATAATATTATTTTTTTATGAGTTCTTCCATCCTTGTATATGTTCTTCATCATTGCATATACATTCATGATATCAAAGATGATATTAAAAATATTGCTGGGATAATTTTTATAACTTTTTTTTACACTTTAATCGATTAAGTTTATTTATGGTTAATTTAAATAAAAATAAATTCTATATAATGAAAGTCACTAAATTGTCAAAGCATAAAGCCTTAAGGTTGAAAATTTTCAGTTTGTATTATAGGCAAAGTAAATGAAATCAGAAGATTCTAGTAAAGATTTTTTTTGTTAAAGATGTGGAGAAAGTGCTCAATGTTTAAAAAAATAGTAGAAGAAGATTGTTGATATTTTTTATATTTAAAAAAAACTCTAGAAGATTTTTTTTAATATAAATAAATGTTTTACATACTATAAACTATAAAATTTTCTTTTCTAATTATCCGAAACTATCGAGTTACGATTATTTCATTCAACATTACAAAACGTATTTACAAAACGTATACCTAAAATAACAATTGTCATGTACGTACATAGGAGTATGTACTTCCATTTTTTCAACCTTCAACATTTTGTGCGACATCGATGTAAGGGAAAAAAACATGTTACATAAGCCTCGTGGCTTGAATAACTTATTTTTTTATATAGAAATATATTTTTACAGGATATGAATTTACTAGAATATTTTCATAACCTTGGATTTATAAATCTTGTCACTTGTATTCTATTGTATTGTATTATATGTGTTTGATATAATGTTGTGTAACTAAAGTGGGCTTTACATAGCTATAACCCAATGCAAGGGAAATATTTGTAATAAATTAAAATTATATCATTTATTTTTAAATAATTGTTGTTATTATTATTTAATTTTATTTATTTTTAATTTACAATTAGCCCGAGTTAGCAGTTACCATGCCATGGTTTTAGTTTCAAGCTGGCATATTTATAAAAAAAACATTTACTATCGATATTTCTTCTAATGTCTCAATAACTTTTTTAACATCATCTACGAGTATCTTTAAATTTAAAATATTAATTGATTTTAGGGTATCTTTAGGACTTGAGAAATGAACGAATAACAATTTTAAAACTTGCTATGCTTGTTGTATGGTAGAAATTAACTGCAGTCCAACTTAACGAACTAACAAATATTTGTTTCAGTGTGTAAGACACATTTAAACGTTCTTCTCTATTTATCGTCAATATTTCGTGAAGGAGATAGCTTAGACTGGTCTGCGATGGTCTCCTTCTGCGAATCAGTTATCGCCCTGGAGGAGGCAGCGGAGCGGGCGCGTGAGTCCTGTGCTAGTGCTGATCCGCTCCGCCGTCGGGTGCCAGGGGGTAGGAGAAGGCGGTACGCGCATCTTCTTCTACTCCTACTCTAGAGGAGCTCCTGCGGGAGGGCTGGGATGATCCTTCTGCAAGTCATCAAGGCTGCGGGTGCTCTGGAAGAAACCCCGGAGCAACCTGAAGGCGACCGTGGTCTGCAATAAGCGGGCCGTGCACCGAGGCGTTGTAGTGGAGTGCGCGAGGGAACCTGCGACGTCTCATGAGGATGAAGAGGGTTTCCGCTGGGTTTTAGTAGGTAGTATCGGACTCTTCGTTGAGACAGTCACAGTATCATCCGTATGCAAGGCAGTTCTGTCTTCCTTGTGTACGGATGATCTGCGTAAACTGCATTTCCCAGCGAAAAAAAAGTAGTAGTTTAGTTAAAAGCTATAATTCCGGTATAT
The DNA here is from genome assembly GCA_019049465.1 of Dryas iulia moderata. Taxonomy (NCBI): domain Eukaryota; kingdom Metazoa; phylum Arthropoda; class Insecta; order Lepidoptera; family Nymphalidae; genus Dryas; species Dryas iulia. Next base: position 7,653,366 of record CM032438.1, read on the forward strand.
ATACTCATTTTTTTAAATTTACAGATACAGTGGGCTGGGACGATTCTAAGAGATGTATTAAGGCTAGGGCCAAACGCAGAAAAAACATTCCGTGGACATAAAAAAAAAATTAGAGCATGGGGCTCTAAATTTTTTTATAGATAGAGGTAGAGCATGAAATTAAAAATACTCGTATATATATTAAAGTGTAAATATTCTCTCGACTGTGAATGGAACATTCCATGAATTTTACCAACAATAATTTGTATGTACCTACCTACACGAAAAATATAAGATATCTTTGAAATAGAGGTTATTATGTAAAAATAAGTATTTATTAAGATTTTAAATGTTAAGTTTATACTGTATTTATGTATTTACTTTATTCTACCAAAAAATAATACCCATATAAATATTTTAAAACAAAAACGTCTCCTTCATATTTGTACTTACATCACATTATTCAGGTATGTGTTGCAGATAATGAATAAAACATACATTTGATTTTATTTCCGAGAATACGCGAATGATGAAATTCAAATTTGTTGTTAAAAAAAAACTAAATTTTTAACATATGGCCTACATCGCTTTGTTTTGACTGTAAGTAGATCTATTTATAATATTGTACCTATACTTTGAGTTATAGATTCACGCTTTAACCCGCATGGCAAGGCAAAGAGGAGTTAGTGTCATGACACTCCGTTCTACCAGTCCGAACGGAATTCAAATCGTTACTTGTTGGGTGGCGAAACTTAAGTCAGAGTGAAATTAAAAAGTAATTTAAAATTAATCAATAAATTAAATATGATATTCTATTGAGAATCGAACTCACACCCATTACGATTGTTTATTTTTTATACTACACTGGTTACAATACAGCTGTTTGGAGCCTACAGCTATTATTCTTAGTAAATTGTATATTTTAAAATTGTTTTATCTCTCTGGTCTGTTGATAAGAGAAAGCGCGGCGTTAACTTCCGCCACTCAATTCGCAATGTTGTATTTCGATGAAAAATGGAGAGCTAAGCTGAAAAAGAAGAAAAAAAATATATATAAATGACGACATTTGCAGAAAACCTATTTTGAATTTGAACGCAGCAGGATTTGAACCGGCGTCTTTTAGAAGCCGACTAAGTACTCTGATCGCTAGGCCAAGCGTTCTGGTACCAGTTGCAACGAAATCCTTTTACGTTTATTAAAACATATTTTTGTAGTTTAGTATATAATAAGCGTATAAGAACGGAAGACGGTTGGACGGCACTTGGTCGATTTTCAAGAGGAGCTGGTTCGAATCCTGCTGCGTTCTCGTTTTTATACGTTTTCTTACGAGTAAAATGTATTTTTCAAATAAAAATGTTAAAAATGAAACTATAGATTAAACAGGATTAATATCTAACACGTGAATACTTGCATAATTAGTAAAGCTATTAAATACCACGTGTTATAATTATCATAGCATTACTTCGTAGTATACAGTCCTACTTTACGGTCAATTTTGTATTAAAACTAGTGACTCACACGCGGCTTCGCTTTAAAAATGACGTAATTTCTATAGATTTTTTTGTTTTAGCTTCACGCTGTATCCCTGCAGAGTGAACCTAGTGTTAAGACACTCCGTTCCCCACTGTCCGCCGAATTCGTAGGCTTTGCGTGTTATGTGGCGGAACTTAATGCCGCGTTTGCCTCGATACCAGAGCGAAGAAAATGGAAATAACAAATATTTCCGCTCCTTGAGTGGGAATCGCAACCACAACGAATCGCAATACAGGCACACTCTGTGCCTCTGCGCCACGACTGGCCACAACACATTCAATAATTTTTTTTATTCCTTATTCAACCTTACGAACCTATTACGAACTTACCGGTCATTTTTTAGTTAAAAAGTAGCCTATATCGGTTTCTAGACTATGTCAAGGCCAAATTTCATTTAAGTCTGTTCAGTAGATTAGGCTTGTTGAGTAACATACATACAGACAGATTTATTTTCGCATTTATAATAGTAAAAGGTTAAAAAACGAAACACAATTATATATTAAGAATATTTGTTCAGTGGGACAGTGTTTAACTTTAAGTTTAACGGTTATGGGTTCGATTCCCACTCTGATAAATGATTACATATTATTTCACATTCAAATTGAAAATCTGATTGTCGTAACAATAGGTTTTCTCCAACTGCTTAGCTATACGGAAAAGAGCGGAAGTTTTTTTAGCTTCACTCTGTATCCCGCACACAGCAGGGTAGGCAGAGGGAACCTAGTGTTATGACACTCCGTTCCCCACTTTCTGCCAAATTCGGAAGCATTGCGTGTTAAGTGGCGGAACATAACGCCGCGCTTTGCCTCGACACCAGAGCTGAAAATGGAAATATTAAATATTTCCACTCCTCGAGTGGCAATCGAACCCACAACAAGTCGTTTACGTCACACGTTTGTGCCACTGCGCCACGACTGGCCCCAAATACAATACACAAAAAAAACAAAAGATACAAAGAATTTAATATATTAAAATCATAATATTTACAATATAATATTTACCTACTATGCGTGTTTTTATATCTTAAGAAAAACGCGGTCAAGAACGCGATAAGAGTTTTTTAATGCAAAATAACATTTAATAGGTTAAGTCATATTCTAATATTAATTTGTCGTTAGAATTGAAACAGATGGACGTAAAAGTGTATTTTTTTATTCTTTTTTTTTTGTTTTTTTTTTAGCTTCACGCTGTATCCCGCACACAGCAGGGTAGGCAGAGGGAACCTAGTGTTAAGACACTCCGTTCCCCACGCACCGCCGAATTCGGAGGCATGCGTGTTAAGTGGCGGAACTTAACGCCGCGCTTTACCTCGACACCAGAGCGAAGAAAATATTTATTGAGTATAACCTTGTTTTTTCTTTAAATTCGCACAAATAAAAGATAAAAATTAAAAAAAAAGACCCTTGACGGTTATCAGCTTAAGTAACAACTTCCTATTAGATAATAATTTGTTTTTAAGCCTCCTTTATACGTACAACTGATATTTTGAAGGACTTTTTTCAATGTAACATACGTATATATTAGGGTAATGTGTAACATAATACATATACAGCATTTTGTTGCGTAATACACAATTCCTTTAAATTACTGGAATACGGAGAAAAGAGTGACGTAACACTAGGTTTTTTTTTCACACTCTGTGGTTGTGTACCTTAGCAAAAACAATAGTTCTTTTGTCCCTATAACTGGATATTCGGACAAAAGAAAAAGATAAAGCTAGTGTCAATTATATTTGAGTTTCCACTTTCATTCAAAATCGAGACATAACACCGGACTCAGCGCTGCGATTAGTCAGAGCGTATAAATGCATGAAAAATAAATTTATTTAAAATATAATCCTTTTAAGTGGAAATCGAACCCATAACCAACCATGACAGACAATACAGTCAAACAATGTCCCACTGCGCCACAATGGACAAACGTACAATAATCATTTTAAATAATAACTTGAATCAGATTTTATATTATTACAAAGTAGACAGTTACTATGAAATACAATATGAATTATGTAAACATGTTTTGTATATATTTACTAAGTTTCTTTGTCCATTGAATATGGTTGACAATGTGTGTTTGTTTATCATCATAATAGTATTCGCTTCGGAATTTGTGAAAGACTTATTTTTTTTTCCAGCTTCACGCTTTACCCCACCTAGAACGGTAGGCAGAGAGAAAATAATAGCAAGACACTTTATTTTCCACTTTTCGCTGGATTTTAGAGATTACATTACGTACTAAGTGGCGGAACTCAACACCGCGCTTCGTTTAACCCGAGGAGAAAAAAAATAAAGTCATTTTAATATTAAATTTTCGAATTGGAAACCGAATTGACAATCATCGTAATTACTTAAATTATTTATTTTTGTAAAGTAGTAGCTTCACGCTATTTCTCGCTTAGTAGAAGGAGAGAAAGTAGTATTCCATAGACGTTCAATTTTTTGCTGGAAACTGATAATGTATCAGCACGCGGAGCTTAACACCGCGCTTTGTCTCTTATATCTTTTTTTTTCTAGCTTCACGCTGTATCCCGCACACAGCAGGGTAGGCAGAGGGAACCTAGTGTTAAGACACTCCGTTCCCCACTTTCCGTCGAATTCGGAGGCATTGCGTGTTAAGTGGCGGAAGTTAACGCCGCGCTTTACCTCGATACCAGAGCGAAGAAAATGAAAATATTCAATATTTCTACACCTCGAGTGGGAATCGAACCCACAACCAGTCGTTTACAGTCACACGCTTGTGCCACTGGGCCACGACTGGCTACACGACTGATCTCTTATATCAGAGCGAAGAAATTAATATAATTTATGTTAAATTCCACATATGGGAATGGAACCCAACACTAATCATGTTTACAGTTACATATTCTACCACAGCATCACAATGACCTCTACATTTTTAAAACATAACTTGACCTTTGACATTTATATCACTTTCCTCCCAAAATACCCTCGATTCGGTTTTTTTATCTCTCACAACAAGCATTAACAAAAGTTGCTTTATCCTACACAGTCCACGATGTTTCCTTAAATATTGTAACAATAAATTTTGCGGTAAAAATAACCAATTAGCTTCCCAAATACGGAACGCTCGTTTCATCACGTACATACATTTTATATGTGATGTAATAAATAATATTTATTTTGAAATATTATAATTAGTTAATTTAAAAGCTTTTAAAATTAGTTTATTTCATTATATTATTATATGGGGGTGTAAAAATGAAAATACAAAAATAATTGTGACGTGAAACGGTTTAGTTGTTCAAATATTTCATTTTTAATTTTTAATAGAAGTTTTGAACAACATATTCGGACTTAAAATTAATTGAAAATAATTATATGATCATCATTGGGTGGAAATCGAACCCACAACCAGTCTCGATTACAATCAGATTCTACTGCGCCACAATGGATCAAATTCATGTCAAAAAGGCAAAAAATAGGATTGCACTGAATTATTCAAAATTCGTAATCAATAAATCAGTAAAGGTTATACCAATAACGTTTTCCCATACATTCTTTATACCCACGTGCGATAAAACAAATACAAGGAAAAATATATCATATTATATGTATATTATTATAACTGGGGGCCAGTTGTGGCGCAGTGGCATGAAATGTGACTGTAAGCGACTGGTTGTGGGTTCGATTCCCACTCGAGGAGTGGAAATATTTAATATTTCCATTTCCTTTGCTCTGGTACCCGAGGCAAAGCGCGACACGCAATGCCTCCGAATTCGACGGAAAGTGGGGAACGGAGTGTCTTAACACTAGGTTCCCTCTGCCTACCCTGCTGTGTGCAGGATACAGCGTGAAGCTATAAAAAAAATATTATAACTTCACGCTTTTGCCCGCATAGCAGTCAGAGAACCTAGTGTCAAGACACTCCATTTTCCACTTTCTGCCTGAAATCGAAATATTGAATCTTGATTTGCGGAAGTCAACGCCGCGCTTTGTCTTAGGTACCACAGCAGAGATGTCATAAGTAAATAAATATAACAATTCCCTCGAGTGGGAATTGAACCCACAATCGCATGTACATTCAGACACTGCCTCACTGCGCCTCGATGACCCTCGACCTCTACATACATACTTATATTATAAATGCAAAAGTCTGTGTGTTTGTCTGTCACGCTTTCATGGCTAATCTACCGGTCCAATTTGGATGAAATCTAGAATGAAAGTAGTAAATAACCATGGGTCTAACATAGGCTACTTATTTTTAAAAAAAATAACCGCTGAAGGGTTGAGATAGGGGATAAAAGTTTATATGAAAAAACTAAACCGCTTGACCGATTGTAATAAGCTTTCGAATAAATATAGTTAATAATCGAAGGTCAAATATAGGCAACTTTATTTCTCAAAAATCCACCCCCGAGGGTTGCAACATAACGAAACAACTAGGCAGTCCACGCGGGGGCGAAGCCGCGAGCGGGCCGCTAGTATATAATAACATATTGATATGTTGATAAAATTGGACTTAAACAGTATTATGTAATACAGTATCATATATATAGTCGATATTTAATTAAAATAATCACTAAAGTGTTTGTTTCAACCTCCTTATCTATTGATAAAGGATAATTGGAAATGAATCATGTAGTATAATTAGATACGTATAAAAATAAATTACGTCATTTTGTATTTTTTCAGTGAAAATTTTAATATTGGGTTTAGGCAAAAAAAAAACACAAAATATAATGATTTTTCATTTTCCTACAAGTATTTAACCATTTTTAAAGTGTTATGTATCTTAGTGTATGAAAAGCAGTTTTAGAAAACGTATCACGTATTTTGAACACATGGCTTAGTCTTAGCTTAGTTGGTCGGTTTCCAAGAGGCGCGGGTTCGATTCAGATACACACTGTGTGTCCGGGCCACGACCTGGCCTGGCCTGGACCCACTGGTATTTTTATATTAGCAACTTATCTCATTTATTATTATATTATCTCATTTACTACAGCAGCTTCTATATAAAAGTATCGAATGTACCCAATAAGGTCGCTTGTTTACAATTCATTTGTCCTTTCGTCCTTTTATTAGAAGCGTATGTTTGGTCAACTTACGGCCATTACATCATCCATTAGTTATATTATTTATTTGTTTATATGTATACTTTGATTTAATCAATGTCAAATCAATTTCATATTAAAGTTACATTTTTTAATTTTTTTTTTTTGCTTCACGGTTTATCTCGCACACAGCAGGGTAGGCAAAGAGAACCTAGTGTTAAGACACTCCGTTCCCCACTTTCCGCCAAATTAGGAGACATTGCGTGTTAAGTGGCGGAACCTAACGCCGCGCTTTGCCTGCCACCAGAGCGAAGGAAATGGAAATATTAAATATTTCTATTCCTCGAGTGGGAATCGAATCCACAACTGGTCGCTTTACAGTCCCACTTTGTGCCACTACGCCACGACTGGGCCCAAGTTTCTTATTTATTGTGTACAATTAAAATATGCAGAGGGAACTTAGTGTTAAGACACTCTATATTCAATATTCCTAACATTTTTAAAGACTTATGTAAACTAACGCTGCAATTTGTCTCACAAAACAGAAAATTTGAAATTTAAATATTAATTTAGATGTATTCCTTTTTCAGAGTGGAAATCGAACCCACAACCATTGCGTTTACATATAAGATCTTTCCAATTGGACTATGATGGCTTCAATTTTAATATTTCATTATGTAGTTACTTATAGTAATTCGTGTTATAAATTGTGTAAGCGGTGACTCAGTGCGTTCATAGTTCAAAAATCTATACCTAGAACATCTTCATAATATTAATATGACTAACGTATTTATTATATATATATATATATATACATATGTATCTCATATTTTGATAAACAAATATTCCATTGTAAAATTTCACTCCTTGCTTAATTTTCTGCTTATAGGGCTTAATTACGCTTTCAATTCAGCACTCAGCAGGGTAGGCAGAAGGAATCTAGTGTTAAAACACTCCATTCCCCACTTTCCGCCGAATTCGGAGGCATTGCGTGTTAATTGGCGGAACTTAACGCCGCACTTTGCCTCGACACCAGAGTGAAGAAAATGGAAATATTTAATATTTCCACTCCTCGAGTGGGAATCGAACCTACAACTAGTCTCTTTACAGTCACACTTTGTGCCACTGCGCCACGTGCGCGGTTTAATTACACTCACTTAATAGCGTTGAATTCCGTCACTCTAAGCATAACGTCTCACATTAAGATGGAAAATGGAGAACGGAGTGTTTTAACACTAGTTTCTTTGCCAAATCTGCTATGCGGAAAAACTTGAAGATTGAAAAAATGCAAATTATACATCGAAGCATACAAACAGTCCAGTTCATCTCGGTAAGGCGCACAGCGTCTTTAATATGATAGTGTAGATGACTTTAGACCAAATATTGCCAATAAAAAAGCAAATAGTCACACTTATCGAGCAAATATTTATCCTAGGCGAGAATCGAACCCACCATCTGTATTAATTAAAATCAAATTCATTACCCGCTAAAGCAACAGGCCAATTATTTATGACTCACATCATATTTCCGGTGTACTCAATTATATGCTACGACGTAGCGTAGTTTGAAGCGTGGTAAAACTCTTGGCAATATCACAGTTATAAAATATGTTTTTATTGTTAAAAATATTAAATTTTCCTGTAATACATTATTTTATTATATGTCTGTATCTAACTTATGTAATTAGTTGTTTGTATTTTAAGGTATTATATAATAATAAAGATTACGTAACAATTATTATATTTTTAAAATTCATAATGGATCAGTATGAAAGGCACTATAAACATGTTGGTTGTGGATTCAAGTCCCATATTTTTTTCCTTATCTTCACGCTACATCCCGCACACAGTAGGGTAGGCAGAGGGAACCTAGTATTAAGATACTCCGTTCCCCACATTTCGCCGAATTCGGAGGCATTGCGTGTTAAGTGGCGGAACTTAACGCCGTGCTTTACCTCGATACCAGAGCGAAGAAAATAGAAATACTCAATATTTCCACACCTCGAGTGGGAATCGAACCCACAACCAGTCGTTTACAGTCAATAGAAAGAAAATATTGAAATATTTAATTATATTTTTCGCCCCTCTGACCAGACAATTTCTCAAAAAAGGGGGAAAAGTAGAGAACGGAGTGTCTTGACTAGGTTCTCCTCTAAATAGAAACAGTATAAAAAATATCCGAATTTGAACCTGTAGTCCTTACCAATTTACCATACATCCTTTATTGCGTTACAACAACATATACTTTTAAAAACAATTCCTTGAAACCATATTGTTATGTAGGTACTAAATGTAAATAAAAAAATTCTTACAAGTGATAAAATAAAAAGATAAAACAATAGATAAACTGGAATTATTTGGTTTTGAGAAAGAATCTTATCGGATATCGGTTGCAGGTTATGTACCTATGTTTGTAGTTTTGTTAACAAAAAAACCATTCAGCGTCACGCTCTTCGTTTTACATACAGAAGGCAACCAGAGAAAACCTAGTGTCTAGATACTCCGTAACCAACTTTCAAGAAAAAATAGTATTTTTCTAAATATAGAAATATTAAATTTAACATTTTTTGAAGTTATTATTTTATTAAATTTAATTATAACACCGCAGTATAAAGAGTCACTAAGTATGTTTTTTTTTGAAAAAAGGGTGGCAAACGAGCAGAAGGACTACCTGATGGTAAGTTACCTTCGCCCAATGACATCCACAACATTAGATTGAAAGGTTGTGGATGCGTTGCCGACCTTACGGGGGGTAGAGGCACAAAGTGTGACTGTATAGCGATTGGTTGTGGGTTCGATTCTCACTTGAGGAGTGGAAATATTTGATATTTCCATTTTCTTCGCTCCTGTGTCGAGGCAAAGCGCGGCGTTAAGTTCCGTCACTTAACACGCAATTCCTCCGAATTCGGTGGAAAGTGAGGAACGGAGTGTCGTAACACTAGGTTCCCTCTGCCTATCCTGCTGTGTGCGGGATACAGCGTGAAGCTATAAAAAAACTTATCATATACCAACAAATGTATTCAAATGTTCATCATATAAAACAATTTGTATGATGTAATATTATAATCGTTTGGATCGCGGCGGAAATGCCGATGATTTTATATTTTCCTTAAATTTGAAACAACACAAACAATATTGAGTTTTATTTATAAAGTCATAAGTATTAATTTTCTTTGTGCATTATTACAATATAGTTTTGTTGTGAATCTATTTACTATTATTATATTAAATGAAGCGGGCATCTGTTGCGTTTAGTTAGTGACTGCGAGTTAGTGACTCGATTTCGTAAATATATGTATATAAGTTGTTTGTATCCGCATAGTGACTATTTTGTGTTCAGGGAGAATACAGTGTTAAGACTCTCCGTTCTCCACTTTCTACCCGAATTCAAGACATTGTGTGTTGATTGGCGGCACTTATGTACTTTGATTAGCGGCACTTATCTACAGAGCGGAGAAATAAAAATAATTTAAATATAACGATTGTGGCCAGTCGTGGCGCAGAGGCACTAAGTGTGACTGCAAAGTGATGGGTTGTGGGTTCGATTCCCACTCGAGGAGTGGAAATATTTATTTCCATTTTCTTCGCTCTGGTGTCTAGGCTAAGCGCGGCGTTAAGTTCCACCACTTAACACGCAATACCTCCCAATTTGGTGGAAAGTCGGGAACGGAGTGTCTTAACACTAGGTCGCTCTGCCTATCCTACTGTGTGCGGGATACGGCGTGAAGCTAAAATAAAAAATAATGATTCCACCGAGTGGAAATCGGACCCTTAACACTTTCTTATTTCATCGTATAAATAACACAAGGAACAAAAGTCTCCTTAAGTGTCTCTTTTAATTTTACTAGCATTAGTAAACTTAAACCATAATATTATCTTACTAATATTAAAAAAAATAGGTGAAGTACAAGTGAAATGAGATGAATATGGACGTGAGACTCGACTGAGTCACGTTATTAAAAAAATGCAAATTTTATTACACAAAATATTTTAATTACTTCCTTTTGCGACTTTACTTCAAGAAAATGTTTTTTCCTTACATACATACATCGCAGTTTACGCTTTAACAAGCTATAGATAAAAAAAAAAAAAAAAAGTTACGTCACCCCTGTCAACTTTGTCTCATCTAGGCCAGAAATGCGCAAACGCAGGTTGTTTAGTAATTTTTCTACAGCCCTCCTAGTGCTTTTGAAATAAACATTCTTTAAGTTCCCTTGACTGGGGACAGGGACTGGGGAAGAAGCTGGGGAATACCTGACTAGAGCGTTACGAAAACTGTGATAGGGCGAGGCGAACGGTTAAGAAACGCGAAAGTTAAGATTAAAATAAAAGTTGGGGTCGATATATTTCTGTCTTTAGAAGAGTCACGTTTCGTATTTTATTGTAGGGGTAAGAGAGCGAGGTGTCAGTACACTTTGTCTGTATCTCTTTCTTTTATAGCCTGAGCCAGTCTTATGTAACTATTGTCATTCGTGTTGTCTAAAGTACAATAGTATTTTTTGTTTTTTTTTAGCTTCACGCTCTATCCCGCACACTGCGGCAGAGCAGAGGGAACATAATGTTAAGATACTTCGTTTCCTGCTTTCTGCCGAATTCGGAGGCATTAAGTGCTAAGTGGCAGGATTTAGCGCCGCGTTTTGCCTCGACACCAGAACCAAGAAAATGGAAATAGTAAATATTTCTATTAACTCCTCGAGTGGGAATCGAATCCACAACCAGTCGCTTTACAGTCACATTTTGTGCCACTGCGCCACGACTGGCCCCAAATTTTTTGTTCATATTACTGATATTCCCACTACTTTTTATGCACCATAAAGAAGATTGTTTTTTTTTTAAAAAAAAATGGATGGTTCCGTAGCTAAAAAATTTAGTGACCCCTGATCTAGACAGGAACATAGTATAAAGATAATTACAAATATTTTACAATAGTCGAATCTGCGTGATGTAATAACAATGTTGAATGTCACGATGACATTTAGAATCGATTTCAAAAAGTGACGTGACATTGAAATAATAATCACATTGTCTATTATATGTTTGATAGTTTTGTCTGGGTTTACCCTGTTGCATGTTAACGTACAAAATTCACTTTAGACGAATGGGAAATTTAAACATATTATTCATTTAATGTTCAATATTGTATAATGATATATTTTTAATAGCTTTTAGGCCAGTCGTGGCGCAGTGGCACAAGCGTGTGACTGTAAACGACTGGTTGTGAGCTCGATTCCCACTCGAGAAGTGGAAATTATATGTCCATTTTCACTTAACACTCAATGTCTCCGAATTTGGCGGAAAGTGGGGAACGGAGTGACTTAACACTAGGTTCTAGTACTAGCTTTCTAGGTAATAGCTTTTAGAACTTGGTGTCATGACATTTTCTCGTTCTTGGTGTCATTTATGTGGAGTTTAACTCAACGCCGCCTTTTGTCTTGTCACCAGAGCGAGGAAAAGAATATAATTTAAATATAATCAATCCCCTGAGTGGGAATCGAACAGGTCAAACGCTGTCACATTGCACCATGAGAGCCTCCTACTGTAAAATTGTATATTCTATATGTTAATGAGTGAAAGAAAAAAATGTCCACTCCTGTTTAAGAAAATGTTGTATACTTTTAACATGTTTAAAGTGTACACTTAGGAAATTAAAAAATACATTTAGAAAACGTATAAAAAATTTAACGCAGCGAGATTCGAACCCGCGCCTCTTGGCAACCTTCCTGGACGGTTTTTATTATATAATGCATATTGTAGAGAATAATACATATATAACCTTAAGAATTAAGGAAATAATTATTACGCACTGCTACATGTACGTTGTTAAATATTTGGATAAAGAACTTTTGTACTTTTGTACTCTCTACAAGTGATAAATTGGTGACAACTTCGCGTGAATCGCCTTTATGACACTTGGCTGACACAGTCGGGTGACTGTAAAACGTAAGTGCTGCTTTTTCTGGTAAACCATGGAAATTTCCGGTAACCAGTTCTTATGTCGTTCGTTCGTTCGTCGTATGTTCGTCTCTCACATTCTCAGTAAATAACGAAAGGGTGTTCATCAAAGAATTTTCTGTATGCAGAAATACACACAAAAAAATCGAAAACTAATTATACTTCTTTATATGTATATTATATATATAAAAGTTTGTGGGTTCGATTCTCACTCAACGCCACATTTTTGTTAGGTACTAGGTGGTAAAATAACGTCATTTTTCCGCTTTGGCACTTAAGACAAAGGGCAATGTTAAGTTCCGCCACTTAACACGCAATCCCAATTTCAGGCAGGAAGCGGATATTAGAGTGTCTTGACACTAGGTTCTCTCTGATTATGTGGAAAAAAGTGAGAAGCTGCTTTTTTATATGACAGCCATTTCATACTTACGTATTAGATAACAATTTGAAACATCATGAAACGTACTATAATAATATAAACATTGTTATGATATTATTTCTGTTTTTACACCGTTATCAGTCATTTATCAGAAATTCCTCGCGTCCTGCTCAAACAAAGAGAAATTTCACAATATTATTACGAAATTGTCGCCCTTATCAGTGTGATAAATCCTTTGTACGACAATGTTTATAATCACTTTTGTAGGGTTAATAAACAGTTATAGTGTGGCATGATTTGAACCTATTGCGATGTTCTTATTACGCCAATTTTTTTATCATATGGACTACTGTGTAGCTCAGCCAGGTTTCCCTATTCCCATCGATCCTTCTTCCCTTCTTCCCTCCTTCACTCTCAAAGCTGGCAACGCATCCACAACTCCTCTAATGTAGTGGATGTCTATGGGCCAAGGTAACCAACTTACCATCAGGTGATCCCTTACCTTGTTTGCCCCATTTTATTCACAAATAATGTGTAGGTAATATCTTGGATCTTAGTTGAAATAGTGTTGCAATAATTCTTTGCATAGATCATGATGGATATAGGTAAATATTTTAACATTATTAAAGTCACTTACGTAAAAAAGGAAAATATTTCTTAGGAAACAGAAATATAAAATCCTGAGGCAATCCGGAGGCGCGAGTTCGATTCCTATCACGCACAGCATTTTTGTACATTTTTTTAATAAAGATTTTCATATACAGGTGAAGCTAATAAAAGCGTTTTAAAATGGTTCCCATTCACACTCTAAATAAGTGATTCTTTTGTTTTATTTCAATGTATTTCGTTTGTGACCGAAAATATCTTTAAGCTCAGATAAATGCGAAAAGCAGAGTATCGTATCACTATTTTTCTGTGGCTATAGCAGTATAAAACATTAAAAATGATATTTTGATGACCTTTCACAATTATCATTGCATATTGCAATTACAATGTCACGACACGTCATGTTATCAATATTGGAAAATTGATGACTCAAATACATATCGTTAGGCTGTTTGTTATCGTACATAAAATTTCCCCCTCATGTCTATATGTATAACAATATGGAGTATCAAAATTTATATACACAAAAAAAACAAGACGCAAATTGAAACGACTCAAAGGAAAATAGATTTTCTATAGTAAACCATTTAATGATCGAAGATAGGTTCCAGGCTTACAAAAATACTACCTTTTATAAATAAAATTAAACAAAGTATTTTTTTTCAACCAAGTAAAATAAACTACACGATGAGTCCATAGTAGCTGTTATCGTAGGTCGGCTTTCTTTCACAAAAATTGATCCAATGTTTGTTGAACAGCTTTTTTTTCAAAGTAAGATAAATTTACTTGTAGCAATTGATATTCGTAGCTACTGCCTGGGGCAGTTTTAAACTCCTTCCGCCGTCAGGATCGTTTTTTAAAGAAATCTCCATAGCTTCGTCAATCAAACACATCACTTTAAAAATTTATTTGGAGGTTAAACCTTATTCTTTGGAGATTTCCATTAAACGGTCACTATCATCTTCTTCATTAGCAAAATGCAATTCCAGTTGCAATAGTTCTTCATTAGAGAATTCAATAAAAAAATTAAGACTCGAATCCAAAACAACGCAACATCTAAAACTTAACGTGAAAATCAGTAAAAATTAAGCAGTAAAAAATAAACACGTAAAAATTAAACACGCAAAACGAAACGACGCAAAGCGAGGTATTACTACATAGTAAAATAAAGTCGTTCCGCGATCTGTCTATCCATATGTATATTTAGATCTTTAAAACTACGCAACAGATTTTGATGCGGCTTTTTTAATAGATAGAGTGATTCAAGAGAAAGGTTGATATGTACAACAACATCGATAATTTTAGATGTTTCTAATGTCATATCGTACATAACCACATTTTTAGCTCTTTAGCGAAGAAAATAATAATTACTTAAGATAAAAATTGTTAAACTTTTATTTATCAATGTAGCATTGCTCAAAAAATGATTTTCAAATTTCTTTTCTAAAATCCATTTAAATGCAATTTTGACCAATACATTCAGATAAACTTCCCTTAAAGTTTGATGTTTGTTTAATTTCAAGCGGCGGGTTGTTGTGGCGTGTCAATCGTTCGTCACACGATTTATTTATTATTTTCAAATTAATTTACAATAATAAAGCAAGTACTCGTAATAAAATTTCGAAAATCAATCATTAAAATCGTGACAAACGATAATCACGCACCAATGTATCCTTAGTATGTAGCATTGGCTTCCTAATAAATAAACAAATAAATAAAAAAAAATAAAAAAAATGATGTCGTCCTGGCATATTTTGACAGGATCTGCCTGAAAACGCTGTGGTTGTGGATTCGATTCCCACTCGGGGATTTGAATATATTTCAATTTTCATTACTTCGCTCTAGTAACAGATATCTCGGCGATGAGATTCACCACTCAACACGTAATCTCAATTTCAAATGGAAAGTGACGGACGGAGTGTTTTGACACTAGGGTCACTCTGACTATCTCACTTTGTAAATAAATACTTCAAAGAGTCTGCTTAATTCCATTATTTTATAATAATGCATATATTCGTATGTATGTACTTTGTATAAACACACTTGAAACAGGATGACTTCCTATTACGATGACTCACGGCTAGTTGGCGCCGAACTTGATATCATTCTTTTTTGATTAGTCTTCCTATGACTAACAAAGATCGCAATGTTTACAGCTTTGTGTAATTTTAATGAAATAATATTCCAAAAAACATCTTCACGCTTTATCTCAAGAGAACCAAGTGGGGAACGGAGTGTCTTAACACTAGGTACACACTGTCTGCTCCTGCTGCCTGCTGTATGCGGGATACAGCATGAAACCAAAAAAAAAACAAAAAGAACAAAATAAAACATTAAAAACAACAAAATACCTAGTGTCAAGACACTCTTTGCTCCGTTTTCGATTCCACTTTGACATATTACTTGTTGAGTGCAGGAAGTTCGAGCGAGGATCGAACTCACGACTATTCTCTTTTACAGTCAGACGCAGATATAGGACTCGAAATATGTAATCGAATGATGTGTTGAAACATAAAAAATAGTTGTGCAAAATTTTTTGATACTTTTTATTTATATATTTCACTTTCAGTTTCTTTTTAGTTAAGTTTCGCCACTTAACATTTAATAATCCCAATTCGAGTGGAAAATGAAGAACGGAGAGACTTGACACTAGGTTCTCTCTCTCTCTTCCCTTCTATACGGGGAAAGCTGCTAAACTAAATATATATTTTAAAAGGTAATCGAATACAATTTACATAACATTATTCACTAAATTAATATATCAAGTCCATTATAAGGAAAACTTCGTAAATATAATATATTTATAAACAAAAAAAATATAAACAATCAAATTAAATATTAACTTTGACTCATTGCATAATACGAGCACGTCACGGTCACGCGAACATAGCTTGATAAACAATGTCATAACTATACAAGACTGCATTGTGTAATAGTTAAATATAGGTACATATGTATATTATAAATATAGCTGATATAAAGCGCGGCGTTAAGTTCCGCCACAATGTCTTGATTTTAGATGGTAAGTGGAGAATAGAGTGTGTTGACACTAGGTTCTTTTTGACTACATATAAAGTATATTTTATGGTTATGTCATTCTTATGGGACAGTATATACTCGTACACGTGGGGGGACGGGTTAGAATACAATTCCCCTCCGTCGCTGGCCAGCGTCCCGTAAAAGGCGGATAACCCGGTTAACCTCGGTGGTAGGAGATTCGTTCTCCGTCTGGCTCAAGACCACTATCATGTCAAAGACAAACCGCCTAATATCTGATGATGTGTTCCGGTTCGATGGCATGTAAGCCAGGTCTCTATTCCCGACATACCCATCCTTCTTCCCTCCTTTCTTCCACCCCTCTTAAGATCGGTTTTTTTTAACTGTTTATATTTACGCTCGTTTGCTCTCCTATCTTTAATAAAAAAAACTCCAAGGTTATATAGGTTCGATCTGTAAAGTAAAGTATGAGGAAAATGGAAAATGGAATGATTTTACGATAATATAAATGTCAGTCTGTGTATGTAATACCCGCAACAACTGAAAATATTTAATATTTTTATCTACAGATAAACTGTCTAGCCAATTTTTTACCATATTTGATAAATAACATATGTATCATTTCTTAAACGGCCTTTAGTAGAATGGAGATAATAAAGGATTATAGTATTTTAGTATTCATTGTTACTATAGAAATGTTTTTTGTTTTACTTATAGGTACTCCGTGTAGTATGACAGAGAAGGACTAGTGTCAAGTCACTCCGTTTTCCACCTTCCGTCTGTATTCAAGACATTCTGTGAGTGGAGAGACTTAACACCAATTTAATTTCAGCTATGAGAAAAAAATTTTAAACGTATAAAAAAATTGTAATAATTGTATAAGAATTTCAACGTAGCAGGAAAGAGAACGCGTGACCTAGAAGTCAGAACGCTTGGACAGTGTCCAAGAGCCGCGGGTTCGAATCAATTCAACTAATTTATACGATTTTTAAAAATGTCTTATGCTAATTCTATCTTACCAGAGCGAAATATACATTGAGTGAAAATAATTTAAATATAGCCTTTCCTACTTCGCCGCGACGGCCTCAATACTATCTTAACGCTAATAAATTTAGGTAACAACCAGAAGTTGTATAACACTGAAATTCTACTACAATAAATACAAAGTCCACTACAATTTTCTAGAAATAATAATATGCTGAAAATTATCTTTCAGATTTCCTTGAAAACTTGTAAATGTTACAAACAGGCCTTGATAATGGCTATGATTCAGTTTGTTTTGCGTTTCGCCGCTGGTATTGCGTCTTGATTATAGTTTATTTTCATGTATTATATATCTATGTATTTAGGAAAATACTTTAATTTTGTATGTAGTTATTGGATATATGTTGTCAGAATATGCAGAAATGTATATAATTAGCTTCAAGCCTCTGCCCGTATAGTGTAGTTGAGAGAATCTAGTGCGAAGACACTTCGTTCTCCACTTTCCACATTAAATCGACCATATGTTGAAATGCGGAATAACACCATGCTCGTCTTTTCAAAGATACAGAAATAGCTCTTATTATAAATTTAAAAGATTTTTATGAAAATAGAGGAAATTATTGCCAATATAATAATTATTATATGTATTATAAAATATGCAATCTATACTAATAAAGAGGTAAATTTTGTAACTTTGTTTGTAAGAGGTAATCTTCTGAAATACTACACCGGCCATGAAAATTCTTTCACAATAAGAAAGCTTCAATATTCAGGAGTGCTATAGGCTCTCTTTCATTGTGATTGGACAGAAAGTTCCTAGATGGGCTCAAATGAGGGATAAAAGCTACAGACCACGCGGTGAAGCCGCAAGAGGGTCGCTAGTTATGTATAACAAGAAATAAGTGTTTTTTTGTAAGTAATAATTTCTTCTACGCAAAAATCATGAATACTAGTAATCACTATTACTAGTATTACCCTGAAAAGTGTTTCATAATAACAATTTTCTGCATAGAAAATTTAACCTTATATCTTAGAGTTAAAGTTTAAAATCGAATCGAAACACAACTGCGTAATAGAAAGCGAAAAGTACTAAAAATAAACACCACGTGTTGTCGTTATCTTTAATATTTTTCGCGATATAGTGCATTGTAATACTATAGTATAGAAGTAAAGAGAGGTATAACATCCAACTCTCTCTATAAGCCATTAAAATTTCTTTGCCTGTCTTGAAGTATATTAAGTATATTCGTAACATGTATTTTGAAAGATGGCATTAGTATGATTATTTCAAATTTAGTTAGACATAGACAGGAGGTCATAAAATAGGGCGAACGTGAATATACATTTGAAAGGGTAGTCTATTCTGTAGTCCCAGGTGCTGCCCCAAGCTTCTCCTTCTGCAATTAGATCTGCATCCACATGGTGAATCTATAAAACGCCAAAAATTTCTTAGTTGATCTTTGACACAAATTTAATATTTTAGTAATTATATTTAGGTCATTATCATTTTTCTGAACTGGTACTTAAGATAAAGTAGGACTGTTTCGTTTATGGGCCGGAATGTTCTCTGTGACTCCCCTCCTATGCGTGAAGCTGCTTTTTCATAAACATAATATGTACTATAATAATTAGCGTAATTCCCTATACATCAGGATTCACACTTATGTGTCATGTATACTGAGAGATCTAGTGACTTTAACTTAACTGGTATAGACCAGTTGAATCTAGATACAAGATTCTTGGAATGTAAACGATTATTTTTAAGGTATTGGAGACAGATGTTACTGTTATTTCTATGAAAAATATAAAATGTTATAATTAATAACTAAGAAAAAAAGCAGCTTCAGGCTTTCTCCCGCGTAACGGGGTAGTCAGAGGGAACCTAGTGACTAGACACTCTGTTCTCCACTTTCTGTCCTAAATCGAGACAATTGCGTGTAGAGTGGCAAATCTCAACGCCATACTTTGCCTTAAGTGCTAGAGCGAAGAAATAAAAATTTAAATCAAAGTCAAAGTCGAAATCAAATAATTTTATTCAAAATAAGAAGTTACATGCTTCATTTCCACGAGTGGGAGTCAAACTCACAACCATTGCTTTACAGTCAGACTCAAACAAATGCTAAGCTATGAGACCATCATGGCGCAGTGGCATAGCGTTAACTGTACGATACGTTTACGTTTACGTACGATAAGTTTATGTTCGACTCCCCCTCGGTGGAGTGATAATAATAATATAATTTATATTATTTCTCCACTCTGTTGAAACACACAAAGCGCGGAGTTGAGTTCCGCTAATCAACATGCAACGTTTCGAATTATAATGTTTATTTGCAGTTTTGCTTATCGATTTAATGTTTTTTTTTGTATATGACAATTTATATTGGTCGTTTTTATCTTGTTTTTCATACACATATTCCTGTTGACGAGTGAAACAAAAAAAATGGAAATTTTATTGACAGATACAAAAAATATTATAATTTATCGGAATATTACATAACTATCTATGTTGTTGTGTAACTTTGTGTAATAATGATATATGTCATTAAAACAGTTAATAGCAATTAATTCGTGGCGCAGTCGTACAACTGTAAACGCGTTTGGCTGTGGGTTCGATTCCTAATAGGGACAATTATTGTACATACTTAAAACGTTTGTATTTTCCTCCCATTACTTAGCTAAGTACCGACTTAACACGTAAAGTACCTGAATTCGCGTGGAAAGCAGAGAACGAAATTTCATACAACTAGTTTCTCTCTGTATACTCTGCTATAAAGGAGAAAGGGTGAACTGATAAACAATAATGATATGAAGAGGCCATAGGGGCGCTGTAGAATAGCATCTGATTGTAAAGCAATGGCTATGGGTTTGATAGCCACTCGGAAAATTATTATGTTTATTTATTTTTTTATTTTTTTACGCTGTATCCCGTACACAGCAGGGTAGGCAGAGGGAACCTGTGTGTTAAGGCACTCCGTTAACCATTTTTCGCCGAATTCGTAGGCGTTGCGTGTCAAGTGGCGGAACGTAACGCCGCGTTTTACCTCTGATACCAGAGCGAAGGAATGTAAATGTTAAATATTTTCACTTCTCGAGCGGGAATCGAACCCACAACCGGTCGTTTCCAGTCACATGCTAGTGCCACTGCACCACGACTGGCTCCGAATTATATTATACTATATTATATTTAAATTTTCATATCTTCGGTCTGGTACCTACGGCAAAGCGTGGTGATGAATTCCGCCACTTAACAATGTTTCAATGTCGGGCGGAAAGCAGAGAATGGAATGTTATGACACTAGCTTCTCTCTCCTTAAATTGCTTTACAGGAAAAAGTTTAAATTGATAATTAATAATAATATTTATGTACTCACAGAGTGTACGTGACATTGGTCGGTTGTTGCTCTATTTGGGCTTCAGCCAAACCGTGTGACACAAACTAACTAAATCTTCAATACAATTGGTCATAGTAAGATTAAAAGTCTATATTTTTAAAATACCATTTTTTTTTTAGCTCCACGCTGTATCCCGCACCCAGCAGGGTAGGCAGAGGGAACCTAGTGTTAAGACACACCGTTCCCTACTTTCCGCCGAATTCGGAGGCTTGCGTGTTAAGTGGCGGAACTTAACGCCGCGCTTTACCTCGACACCAGAGCGAAGAAAATGGAAATATACTTTCCTCTCCTCGAGTGGGAATCGAACCCACAACCAGTCGTTTACAGTCACACGCTTTTGCCACTGGGCCACGACTGGCCACCAATACCATTATTTCATAGATTATTCTGGTGCCTAATAAAGACAGTATATTATGTGCAGTGGGACAGTCTTGACTGTAAACGCGATCGGTTGTGGATTCGATTCCCATACAGGGCATGTTTAGAAGATAAGAATTTTTTTAGCTTTTCATGGATTCACTGCGGGTGTTAAACTGAATCTAGTGTCTCTATACATTGTGCCTCTATGTATAGAGTCTGTATACATAGAGACACTAAGATGTCTCTAAGAGAGTTCAAGTTTTGTAAGTAGTGAATTAGGCTTGTTTTAAAAATCTTACTCGAGGGGGTGGTAATATTGAATTATTTTTGTTTATGCAATGTTGCAGGTATATAAAGTTCACAAAAGTCTGCCAACTTCATCATAACATTTTCAAGGTATTCCACACTACCATCTACATAATAGAATGTGTAATACATTTTTTCAGCTTCAATCTTTTTCATACGCATAGCAAAGATGGCATAAAGAATTGATCATTGTTACTAGGTGTCAGACACTCCGCTGTTCAATTTCCTTCCGAATTCGGGACAGTGTATGTCGAGTGGCAGTCATCACCGCGCCTTGTCATAGAGAAACAGAGAGAGGAGAGAGAACGGAGAAATGATTTCAGTATAATCACTTTCCCGATTGGGAATCGGACCTTTAACCATCTCGTATAAAGAAAGATACTGTTATCACGAAGGCCACAAAATTTTTAGGTTTTTTTAGCTTCATGCTGTATCCCGCCCGCAACAGGGTAGGCAAAGGGAAACTAGTATTGATACACACCAGTCCCCACTTTCCACCGAATTCTGGAGACATTGGGTCAAGTGGCGGAACTTAACGCGCTTTGCTTCGACTCCAGAGCGAAGAAAACGAAAATATAAAACATTTCCACTCCCCAAGTGGGAATCGAACCCACGACCAGTCGCTTTACAGTCACACTTTGTGCCTCTGCGCCACGACTGGCCCCCAAAGGTTTTTAGTTTATATATACCTATATTGCTAAAAAATGAAGTCACATAGGAATATTTTGGCCTTGTTCCACGCAACATATGTAACACCTGCATAAGTTGACATATTGTATGAAAAAACTCACCACTATACAAAACACTTCATATATTCTTAATAAAAAATTGTTTTCAGAACAACCGATCGTATAATTCACGGCCTTATCTCTTTGTTTATATTACGTAATATGTCATATTTTTTTAAAAATATTTTTTGGGTAAACAAAACTATATATAGGTCTGATGAGATAAAAGTGTGTGGGAAAAACAAATTAATTAATGTTTAAATAATGAGTTCACACACTATCACAAAATAATTATATTTTTTGGTTCTTTTTGGTTTGCATTTGGTGCAGCGTGACAGTCTTTAACTGTAAATACAATGTTTCCAGGTTCGATTTTCGCTCGGGTAAATGATGATTAATTTTATTATATTTAAATTGTTTCATTTGGCTTGTTTTGGAGTATACAGAATAATAATAATATTTTTTTTATTTGGCAGAAAGTCTAGATTTCAGGCAGAAAGTCTAGAACGGAGTGTCTTGACACTAAGTCTCTAATCCTTCTCTATAAGAAATGTGTGAAGCACTTACTTCTGCTACTAATGTAAAGTGCAATCCACGAACACCTTGTTTTATAAACGGTATCATGGTGCAGTGGAGTCGTGTCCGATAAACGTAATGGTTATAGGTTCCGTTTCAACTTAGTGGCATTATTATATTTAAATTAGTGGGCAACAGAGTATCTTAATACTAGGTTCCCTCTCCCACCCTGCTGTGTGCGGGATACAGCGTGAAGCAAAAAAAAAAAAAGAAATAGCCATTTCCAGTCAAAGATAAGATAAAGCGCTGTGACTACTGATACGCAATATTTATGAAATTGGTGATCACAGTGTCTTAACTCTCTCTTACTGGCTATTTTTTTTTATTTTTTAAGCGTCCCGCTGTATTCCCCACACAGCAAGTTAGGCACAGGAAACCCAGTGTTAAGATACTTCGTTCACCATTTTCCGTTATATTCTAGAGATATTATATGTTAACACACTCGAAACCAGAACGAAGAAAATTAAATATTAAATATATTAATTCCTCGAGTGGGAATTGAACCCACAACCTGTTGCTTACAGTCCCACTCTTTCCAATAATTCACGACTAGTCTATATTGTCTATATTATATTACCTACATGGAACACTAAAATGCATTTTAAAATATACCCAAGCTTTTCTTTACTTTTATATCATTTATTATAATGATTATTTGACTCACATAGATATTCCCAATAGTGAGCCATTGGATAACTACATTAACCCGGATTCAAATACGTCACTGTTATAGTTAAGTATCGTGCCAGTACGTCATGGAGTTAAATCGTCATACTCATAATGATTTCTATGAAGCTGCCTCTCGTAAGTAAAGTTGATTATAAATACGTCACGATAACGTGTCAGGTTATTTCCTCTTATATGTGTTTATATTGAATCGGCGAAATCATTTGAATTTTGCTAACTGGTTTTAGAATATACCTGTGTACGTTATTATATAATAATTCTTAGTATTTTTGCCTTAGTAATATTTTGGGATTTTTATTGGTTTTTTTTTCTTTTAATTTCAAGTTACTATGCGCAGTGTAGAAGAGACCTTAGTGTCAAGACTTTTCGCTCTCCACTTTCTGTCCAATCGATAGATTGAGTATTAAGCTTTGTTTTTGTGTTGGCGTAACTAAACGCCGTGCGTTGCGTTACCAAGGCATGATATGTTTTATATATCAACGGGGCTTCATTACTTCTGTTACCAAAGTTGTAGTGGCATTAGTCATACCTAAAAATTATACATTTAAAACTGAAGAGACACACATATGTATGTATATGTTTTTTCGACAAAATCTGTGTAAATCTTTTAATTTTTTAAACTATGATTTACAAGAATATATAATAAATGTAATACATCTTCTTACCTAGATATAAGTATACTGTAGTCTATTCTCTGCTCATAAAGACTTTGTCAATAGTCTAACGAAAGTAAGGAAAATCTTATAATATGTACATTTTTCTTTAATGTACTACTATACTGTACTGTATTTTTCTCTAATGTACATTTTTCCTCGAGTAGTATTTGGAGCCACAATCATATCTAGTAAGACTTTAATATATTTCCTGTACTATAGGTTAATTTTAACGATTTTTCGTAAAATATAAAACACTACATTTCCCGGTTCGGAAGGAGTTTTAAGATATCCCATTTTAGTGTTCTCCTACCTCCTCATGGAACCTATATGCTAGATTTTTATCAGATTTTAGTCCAGTAGTCACTTTGTAACACAAGAGTACTACATACTATATGCATATATAAACGTTGGTTATAATTGGATTATTATTAAGCGACACGTAAATACTTTTCATAAAATAGTCATGTTCATATACAATTGATTCATAGTTAATTACAGAAATTTGAACTTTTCATTAATAATATGGTAATTCCACGAGTCAGATTGCTGAAAAAATCTCTCAGATTCTGTTCAGATTTCAATCGAGATTATCTCTTTTGGTTGACAGAATGAAATAAAACTTATAATCAATTTTAAAAAATAATATAGAATAATTAGATTTTTTTGAAAATGATTGTATATTTGACCTGAGGGTAAGTGGTTACCTACGCCCTAGGACTTTTATATCACCAAAGGAGTGTGGATGCGTTGTTGGTCTTGAGGGTGAAGCATGGAAAAGGATGGGGGGGAATAGACAATACAGAGCTGGCTTACATCGAACCGGATGGAACAGACCGTCAGGTTTGGCCATTTATTTCTGATATAGTCGTGGTCGAGAGCCAGTTGGAGAACACTACCACCAATTTACTGATCTACTCCCCTATTATGGCATAACACCACTATACAGAAGCGGAGGAGAATTGTATTTGTAACCCGTCCCTTAACACTGCTTTACAAAAATTCTAAAAAGTTAAAGATAAATAAATTAAATAAAAAAATGCAAGATTGCTTAGAGTGGGTACTGAACTTTTATCGCGTATATAGTGACAAACTGTTTGATAAGAAACTTCCTTACTCTTAGTCGACAAAACACGGCGTTAAGTTCTGCCAAACAACAAATAATATCTAAATTTCGAACGAAAAGCGAAGAACGAAGCGTACTTTCTAGGGTCTATCTATTACCTTTACTTCTACCTATACATTGCTATACAAGACAAAAACATAAAAATGTTTTCTTTAAACACTAGAATATCAGTACCTAGAATAAATACAACTACATATTACAATAGTAGAACCTAGTATTACTGCCAGGTGTATGTGCCCCGTGAGGCGTGCACGTGAGTTGCGTAAGCCAAGGTTGTTGCGTAATACAATGATGTGTCATCCATTCTCTAGTAAACACTACGTATTATTTCCTACTATACTTGCATTAAGTTTAAATAGTTACTGTAATTTTAAATGAATTCATTGGGTTCTGGTGTTAAGACACTCCGTTCTTTACTTTCTATCCGAAATCGATGTTTTATGAGACTTAAGTGCTACAGTGGAAAAATGAAAATGATTTAAATATAATTTTTCCTCCGAGTGGGAATCAAATTCACAACCAGTTATGTTTACGGTCACCACGCCATGATGGCCTGTGTTTATTATTGTTTACCTTATTACCATTTTTTTTTTTAGCTTCACGCTGTATCCCGCACACTGCAGGGTAGGCAGAGGGAACCTAGTGTTAAGACACTCCGTTCCCCACCTTATTACCTGACAGTAAATTTCTCACCATAATTATGAAATTAAAGAGAAAATCTATTTAAGCGTGTTTGTTTCATTTTTTAATTAATATAAAAAGTAAGTAACCCTGAGTTCGTCGTTGTCCCTTGAAAATCGAGACATTGTTGACTGGCGGAACTAAACGCCACGCTTTGTCCTACTAGAGCAGAGAACTGATAATAAGCTTAATATAATCAATTTACTCTAGTGGGAATCGAATCCACAGCCACTCACGTTTACAATCAGACGCTGTCCAACTTCGTCACGTTTAATAATATATAATAATATATATTTATATATATTTTAAATCATATCTAAAGTCTATATATACATGTAAAGTCTATATGTATATATATTGCATATATTATAAAGAGGAAAACGTGAACAGTTAAAATTACGGTTAATTTTAAAATACTAGTAAATACATAATGATTGTACGGTATTTCATAATAGCTTGTGGTTTCGAAGTGATTATTTTTAAAATAAATGTGTGAATTGAATGGTTGGGGGCCAGTCGTGCCGTAGTGGCACGAACGCGTAACTGCAAACGGATGATTGTGGGTTCGATTCCCACTAGAAAAGTAGAAAAAAATAATATTTCCATTTCCTTCGCTCTGATATCAGAGGCAAAGCGCGGCGTTAGGTTCCTCCACTCAATACGCAATGCCTCCGAATTTGGCGGAAAGTGGGGAACGGAGTGTCTTAACACTAGGTTCCCTCTGCCTACCCTGTTGTGTGCGGGATACAGCGTGAAGTTAAAAAAATATTGAAAGGTCATCGTGGCGCAGTGGGACAGCGTCTGGCTGTAAACGAGATTGGTTGTGGGTTCGATTTCGACTTGCAGGAATGATTATATTCAAATAATTATATTTTATTTTCTCAGCTCTAGTAAGGCCAATAAAATATTAAAATTATTTCTGTTTTTGTAAGGAATGGGTAGAATGTGGATGAGTGTTTGAGTTAAAGTTGTTGAGAAAAAAAACATTAATTAAAGAAGCGTTAATGCGAAGGTACATAGATTCAAGTGTTATTTGGATAATATTTTTCTATATTTATATCTTAAGGCTTAATTGTTTGCTTGTTTGAACCCTCTAGTCTCTAGAACTACCAGTCATATGAAAAAAATGAAAAGTGCAACTTAATATTTTCCGTAATAATTAATTAGAAGTTAAATAAAATATAATAAAATAATTATTACTTACATGTTGGCCAGGGTACAGGGGCCAGTCGTGGGGCAGAGGTACAAAGTGTGACTGTAAAGCAACTGGTTGTGGGTTCGATTCCCACTCGAAGGGTGGAAATATTTAATATTTCTATTGTCTTCCCTCTGGTGTCGAGATAACGTGCGGCGTTAAGCTCCGCCACTTAACACGCAATGCCTCCGAATTGAGTGTCTTAACACTAGGTTCTCTCTACCTACCCTGCTGTGTGCGGAATACAGCTTGAAGCTAAAAAAAAAAACTATCTACACATATGTTTTTGTCATTATATATTTTGGTAAGTCAAGGGATTTGTTACATGGTGACATTTTTTTTTAAATATTATTATAAGAATAAAGGCCTTTGTAATATGCTGGCACAGTATGTAACTAAGCACAATTGGTTGTGGGTTCGATTCCAACTCGGGTTAATGATTGTATTATTTTTTTTTTATTTACTGCCTCGCGTACTGCCCGAGATTCTTGTTAAATGAGCTGACCGCATCTTGGACCTCTAGTGTTTGAGAGTTCGAAGTTTATAGGTACATACTCTCTTTAAATCGTCTTATCTATTGAAATTAGGATGGTTTTGTGTTTCAATAACCTCGTGGATCATTTTAGGTATATATATGTTTTCCGTAGGGAGGATATGAGGCTTATCAAACTTAATGTATTAGGTTAGGTTTATTTGGTGTAACAGTTTTCTCACATACACAGTTTTCTTATCACTGTCAATTATTCAAAGCCGCAAATAGTTTTCTAGCAAAGTGCTTATCTTATGTTAAGCGGAAGTGTACGTTTCATTTCGCTTACGACGATATTGAGGGTAGAATAACAAAAATATTTTGCTTATATTTTTATAACGACTACCTAAGCAACAAATTGGATCGTATTTGCATCGATGCATTCGATAGATGGCTGATTATGTTATAAGTACTCGTGGATTCAAACCCAGACCGTCGATAATTTTGGGTTCAAACTCGTGGGTTCCAGATTCAAATCTAGAGAGTGCTTACCACTAGAATAGATACCTAAAACGAAGATCTGATATAATAAATACAATGAATAAAATAAGTTCACAATATACGAGGAAAATGGTTAAATAAAATAATAAAACGTAATCGAATACAAAGTTCATAATTTACGTCAGGAGTTACATATAATATAAAAAATCACAACTTAATGAGGCTATCATGGCTCATTGGGACAGCGGCGGACTGTAAACGCTGTTGTGGTTCCAACTCGACTAGCTTTTGAGCAAAGAAGGCAAAGGGGCAGAAGGCCCTAAGTAAGTAAACCTGGCTAAAGAAGACCTGGTAAGTGATTGCCTTCGCCCATGGACATCCACAACGCCACAGAAGTTGTGGATGCATTGTCGAACTCGGGTATGAAGGAGGGAAGGAGGGAATAAGGATGTAGACGGTGGGGATAGGAAGAGAGATCTGGCTTACATGCCATCGAACCGGAACACATCATCAGATGTTTGGCGGCTCGTCTTTGACATGATAGTGTTCGCGAGCCAGTCGGAGAACGAATCTCCTACCGGTAGGTAGGATGGGGATGGTGGGAACAGCTTGACTATTTCAGGAATGTGGATAAAAAAAATATTATACAAATTACCTTTTTGGTTAGTTTTATAATTTGTTCCGTATTCCGTAGGTAGAGAGGGAAGTGTCATAACACTTCTTATCTCAATTGCGTATAATGTGACAAAACTAACCATCGCGCTTTATAATAAATTAAAGATATTTTCTAATTTAAAAATTTCTTAGCTTGCAATTAAAATAAATAATATCTATTTCATGAAGTCATCGTTTAGCATTGGGATAGACTCTGACGGAGTCATGATTATATTATATTTTACCTTCACTCTATTATATTTTACCTTCGCTCCGGTACTTAGGATAAAGCGCGGCGTTAAGTTCCGACACTCAATACACAATTTCTCGCCAGGCGGAAAGTGGAGAACAGAGTCCAGACAGTAGGTTCTCTTTAGCTACCCCGCTGTACGGTAAAAGTATGAAGCCGTAAAACATTATTTTTAACAAGTTACAATTGACGTACATCTCGCGTTTTCGTTCTATTAACGAAACGGTCACGTTTGCGAAAGCTCTCGAACTTCAAAAGTCCATTTTGGTCTTTAAAAAGTTTTGTAAAGAAAAACAAAGTGGTACGAAAGGAAAATTCGGGAGAGAATTATGAAAATTGCCACGTGACGGACCGATCACATGCCGGAGTTAAGAACCAACTGAATCTGTATTAAGGCTGTTATTTTCAAGAATTTACAAAGAAAGTTTGCAAATTTTTAATTTTACGGTTTGTATTTGTGTAACAATGTTATATAAATGTAGGGTTGGGGTTTAATTATTTAAATTTTAGTTCGATGGTTTTTATTTTTTTACTATATATTGACACAATTTAAGAAAAAGCCGTTAAAAGGCTTTTTCTAGAATCTAGCGGCAAGAGAAAAGTCTTCATTTTGGCTTAAATCTAAATAATACTTGTTAAGTGACAGAATTTAACGCGTTTTGTCCTACTAAAGCAAAGTAAATAATGACTAAGTACCTTAAAAAACTTAAGAAACATCCTAAATTCTGTACAATATGAAAAAAATAGATCCACCATAGCAATCAAGAAATTAATGAGTAAAGATTTTTTTTTTTTTTTTTTTTGTGATTTATATATGTTTAAAATAGGATGGAGTGACATATCACTTTCTCAGTATCTTTTAGAGATTCATGTTGAAAAGCATATTTTTAAATGTTTTTATTATCTTGACCTTTACGTATCTGTTAATGTGTGTAGCAATCTTGCAACGCGATGCAGACATTCACGATTTGAATATTAGTACGATTACCGATGGCAACAACGTCAACTTGAATTTTAATCGCGTTCCTTTAGTTTTTTTCATTTATTTAATTACGGCAGTGGAGAACGGAGTGTAACCTACTAACAGCCTGAAACCATTAATAATTTTGACTAACTAGCTATCGCTTTTTGACCTCAAAACTTTTACAATTTTTTGACGTAAAACCTAATTCTCTGGCATTTATACTATCCACACTAATATTACGAATGCGAAAGTCTATCTGTTACGCTTTTACCGCCAATCTACTGGCCTGATTTGGATGAAATTTAAAATGGAAATAGTTAAAGAAGAAAATTAGCCTATGTTATTAAACATACGGGGATTACCCCGGAATTAAGCATAGGTTAATATTTTTGTCCAAAGATGAACCTGCAAAGCAAAGTTAAGATTGAAGCAGCGGATGAAATTTTATATGAAAAACCTAAACCTTTTAACTGGTGGTGAAGATTTTATATTATCAGAAATATAGTTGACGACGTAAGATCAAACAAATTCTACCTTTTTTTTAAAAAAAAACCACGCCCCTTAGGGGATGAAATAGGAGACTGAATATTAGCATAGTTCACGCGGGCAGAGCCGCAAGCAGGTCGCTAGTATCATAATATGCCAGCGGTGCCAGAGGTGCCAGCTCAGCTGTTATCTAGAGTACTTAACATAGAATTACATCATTTTCTGATATGTTAAGTTACACAATTGCGATATGTATGAAGCAATCGCTTTACATGCCCTAAAATAGTATAAATAAGTACATATCATATTATTTTCATTGGATACCGATAAACGCCGAGATTGGCCTCTATTTGATAAACTGGGTTTTGAGATAAGCATTAAATCTGATTTTGTTTTCGTAAGCATTACCTCATAGAATGCCTTTTTTAAGTTTTTTTAGGTTCATGCTGTATCCCGCACAAAGCCTACCCTAGGCAGAGGGAACCTAGTATTAAGATTCTCCGTACCCCACTTTCCACCGAATTCCGAAGAAAATGAAAATATTAAATATTTCCACTCCCCGAGTGGGAATCGAACCCATAACTAGTCGTTTTACAGTCACCTTGTGCCTCTGCGCCATGACTGGCCCCCTTTGACAGTCAAATGTCAAATTTTAATATTGTTGAATTGAATATAAGAAGTCCCGCTGAGTTTCTTGGGCTGGTTCTTCTTAGGTCTTAGGCTATAACTTTAGTGATCCTGCGTCCAGTTGTGAATCGCTTGACGTTACAAAAATGACGCATGTGATTACTTATTAATAGGTAAAATTATTTTGACTTTACTATTGTTATCGTCCATTTTTTACCGTTAGTTATTTAATTTTGGGTGGCTGACTTCAACGTTACATTATGTATACATTAATATAAGTGTTCAAATATTTTTTTTGTATTATTATTTTAAATTACTTTCTTCATTATATAACAAAATTTTCAATATAGATTATATATACATGAAATTATTTTAATGTTGTTTTTGTTTGTTGAAATATATTGTTGCTTGAAGATAATTCTCTCGGTTGACAGCCATGTCAATACATAAATGTTATTGATATGCAAGCGGAAAGCGATATGATAGCGCTTGGAAATTAACAAGCATGTTATATTAATTAAAAAATAAAAGTAGCTTAAGTTGCTCCACTGTAAGTTAAAGTCCCATCTAAATCGGTCCAGCTGTTCTACAGATTCACCGGAACAAACATACAGACATACAGACAAACAAATATTTTAAAAAAGATTGGAAATGTGTATGCGTGTTAACATTCGTTTAGTAAAAAACAGTTATTTTAGTATTACAAATAGACTCTGTTCCAATTTTATTAATTTATATAGATAGATATATTATATAGATAGATATATATATTAATAAATATTAATATAAATTAAATTAAATATTAAATTAAATAGCTTCACGCTATATCCCGCACACAGCAGGGTAGGCAGATGGAACCTAGTGTTAAGACACTCCGTTCCCCACCGTCCAAAAATTAATATAGATATTAACAAAAATATATTAAGTTATTTTTCAGGATCCAGGGCTGTAGAACCCTGCACGTTTAACTTACATAACCAACCGGAGCCATGTGTCACGTGCTCTACACTCCACGTGACAGACTGTCACGTTGTAATTTCAAAATGTACTGTAGATTGTACTAGAAAATTACTATTTAAATTTTATAATTAGGTAAATGTAGTAGTACATAGCTTTTTAAGGGTTCTTTGGTAATATTTAATATTTCCATTTTCCTCGCTCTGGTGTCGAGGCAAAGCGCGGCGTTAAGTTCCGCCACTCAACACGCAATGCCTCAGAATTTGGCGGAATATGGGGAGCAGAGTGCCTTAACACTAGGTTCCTTCTGTCTACCCTGCTGTGTGCGAGATATAGTGTGAAACTAAAAAAAATATATTACACTTAGACATATAATTGAATACAAATCTAAACAGTGAAATACAAATCTAAATGTGACGCAAAGATTAGCGGTAAGAGAGGCAGGAGAGACCTCGGTTGACCTTCGAAAACACAGTATCGACGATATTGGGACCCTCCGGAGGGCGTGTGTGAAGAGATTGATAACAGTGGACGAGGCGAAAGAAGTATGCAGGGACCACTCCGCTCTCTCTGACTACTCCCTCCGCAAGGGATACAGCGTGAAGTTAAAAAAAAACTGAAACAGTTACCGATATTACAATTGTTTTATACGTTAGAGGCTATTATTAAACTAAATTAATAATGTTTTCACGATATACATATACACTTTCTTTTTCTTTGCAGCTTCAAGCTTTTTCACTCATAGCAGATGGATCTAGCCTCAAGACATTCTCTTCTCCACATTCTCTTCTCCACGGTCCACGACTGTCTCGCTCAATTGAGACATTGTGTTTGACATTGAATGGCCAAACTCAACGCCGTACTTTGTCTTAGCTACCAGGTGATACCAGGTGATTGGGATTTTGATTTTCATTGTGAATACACAGTAAATACAACCATATATTATTGTTTATTCATTATATTATAAAAACTTTTCAATTATTCATCGAATAATTCAATTATTTAAGTTAAACAAAAGGAAATGAAATCTTACCCAAGTCCAATCAAGCCATACATAACACGTTTGTCCTTGGCCGTCACGTTTCCAACTGTTATGGACACGAGTCGCTATATATAACGTAGGTACGTACGTACGTAGATATGTTTTATATAATTTTGCTTGTTGTTTTTTGCGATGTAATTTAAATGTAATAAATAAATGTTTAATTATAATATTATTATAATATTATTATATTATTTTTTAAATATTTTTCGCAAATAACTTATTATGATGTAGCTATAAAGTATTATATATTACTAGTAAAAATGTTTTAAGGTTGTAAAGTGTTTTAATGGAAAAGCTGTTGGTTGTGGGTTCGATTCCCACTGGAGTAATGGAAATATTTACTATTTCCATTTCCTTCGCTCTGGTATCAAAGCAAAGTGCGAAGTTAAGTGCCGTCACTTAACACGCAACGACGACGTTTACAGTCGCACGTTTGTGCCACGGCGACACGACTGGCCCCATTTTTCTTAAATTTAAATCAACCTATAATTTAAGCTATAAAAACCTATATAACCTGGGTTTTTTTTTTAATTTTTAATGTATTAAAACTGAAAATAAAAAAGTCTTAGTTCAGTCCAGTCTAGGTAATAATAAATCTAGGCATTGGTATAGGTCGCGCGTGACGTAACCGTCTACAGTCTGCATTAGGAGCACGGCTTCCTACGTAAGATTACTTACAATTAAATTAATAATTTCATTATATAATATGAAACGGATGAGGGGTAAAAGATATAAATAATATCTAGGTATCCTATATATTTTTTGTATCCTTTAAGCGGAGAATTATATATCTTCTCTACGTTCGCTTTTATTGTTTCTTCCTCTTCTTTGATATTTACTTGTTGGTCAAAACACATTTCAGAATAACAAAGGAAACAGGCACACTCTAATAACAATAGCAGAGTCTGTTTCTTACAGTTTGAATTTTTTCCCGCATAGGAAGGTATTTAGAGAGAACCTAGTGTCAAGACACTCTGCTATCCACTTTCTTCCCCAAATCGAGACATTGCATGTTAAGCGGCAGAACTTAACGGCGCACTTTGTCTTAGGTACTTGGGCGAAAAAATGAAAATAATGTTTACTCATATAGAAAACGTATTTAAGTTTTGAACGCAGCGGGATTCGAACCCGCGCCTTCTGAATACCGTCCAGGCGCTCTCACCACTGAGCCATGCATTCTACTAGCAGCTGCATCGAAATTCTTATACGATTTATTTGTAATAAAGCGTAACTCCGCGCTTACCCTCGACACCAGAGCGAAGTAAATGAAAATATAATGCCCACTCCTCGTGTGGAATCGAACCCACAACCAGTCGTTTACAATCACCACGCTTGTGCCACTGGGCCACGACTGGCCACTGAAAATATTATAATGACAATATTCATGTCCAAAGTCCAACAAGTCCAAAGTCCAAAAATTCAACATTCATTTGTCGGAAAACAGAAATAACTCGACATACTAGTTATATTACAGCTATTTAGAAGTTTATTTAAACGGTACAAGCGATAAATCTGCATTTGTTTGTCATATGATAACATTACAATTTGGGGTATTCCCCGCAATATTACTTTGTAATTTAAGTGATTCTCTATATTAATAATAGTTATTTCTCATCTTTCAGATAGTAATGAATTCTGGTAGCGCAAATTTGCTTTAGAATTTAACAGTAACTGACTGATGATGAACGCTACTCAGCCCTTTTCAATCTTATTCCTTATATTATCATAAAGTATATTTCCATTTTTTTCGCTCTTATGTCGAGGTAAAGCCCGGCGTTAAGTTCCGCCACTTAACACGCAATGCCTCCGAATTCGGCGGAAAGTGGGGAACGGAGTGTCTTAACACTAGGTTCCCTCTGCCTACCCTGCTGTGGACGGGATACAGCGTGAAGCTAAAAAAAAGAAGTATATTTACTCTTAATTAAATTCTGTTACCATGGTAACTTCTGCCACTCATTTATCGTGCAAGAGGATAATCAGGGAGGATCTAGTATTTCATACTCATTTCTATATTCAAGACATTTTGTGCTCCGCTAAAAATTCTAGTCATTGTGTGGAATAGCGGAGCTTAATACCATGCTTCGTTTTACTAAAGCGGAAAAAATTAAAAATAATTTAAACAGAATCTATATTCTGACGGGGAATTGAACCTACAATCAATTCAAGTGCATTCACTGTAATACGATGGCCCACCGCGTCATGATGGCATCGTTATGGTAACAAAGTAACAAATATAGATAACGCATAAAAGATAGGTATAGATATAAATAAATATTATCTTATAAATCTAAATATATCACGTAATTTTTTACGTGATTTTTATACATTTATAAAATGTTTTTTTTTAGCTTCACGCTTTTAGCTTCACGCTCGCACACAGTAGGGTAGGCAGAGGGAATCTAGTGTTAAGACACTCCGTACCCCACTTTACGCCGAAAACGGACGTAAAAAAGATTAAATTTTCCGAGGAAAAAAATCATTTATAAGTAAAATGTTCACGCGAATCTCTCCACTTAGAATTTTAGAAAGATGTTACAATTCTAAAGCAAAACTACCTACCATACCTAGCTATTCACCAGTATAAATCCCGTCAAAATAGGGCCAGCCGTTCCAGAGGTTAAACGGAACAAACAGACAGACAGATGAACAAAAATTGTAAAAAATATTATTTTGGTATATGGACCGTATGCAATTAAAAAAAGCTATTTTAATTTTATAATCATACATATATTTTATTTATTATTATAGATTTCCTTATATGACGCATCGACCCGACCCCCGAAATTCCTACAATCAGTTTAAATCCACCTTGCGGATATCGTATCGATAAAATTCTTCTTTTATCGCACTGACATAACGCTCTATTACGTAAAGTCACGTACTTATATAATAGAGGGTAAAATAACTTATTAATAATTATCGATTTAACTTAGAATACGTCTGAACGTGTTATACAATATTATAGAGGTTATCACGATGGTATGACTATAATTCAAATTAATACACGTATTTGAAGCAAATAAATTACTGATGCTCTTAGATTTTTGCTAAGTTAGATAAATAGAATAGTGGTAGAGATTTCTTTGGTTTTAGTATATTAATCTTACTACGAACCGCCACTTTGCTCTGCATGGCCGGAAGAGCTCAGCGGAGTACATATTTAATGTTATTACATGTTAAAAAACTTTTGAAAAGCAAACACTTAACACAAACATAACACTTAACGTTACACAGCCTAAGTCTATGGACACTTTTTGATCATTTAATTACCATTTACTTAAAAACTACAATTACAATTGTCACCAAAAAACTTCACAGCACACAAGACACTGTGCTCGATATCCCTGACAAATTTCAGAGGTCTTCTACAACTAGCCCAGGAAGAGTTAAACCACAACGAAACACAGTGTTGACCAGTAATTTTTCAATAAATTTAATACGCTTCACCCTTTTTACAAAGCAGGGTAGTCAGGGACGCATTGGGTGTTGAGTGACGGACCTCAACGCGGCGGTTTGTCTTAGAAGAGTGGAGGAATTAAAAAAAAATATATATAATCATTCCTCTAAATGGAAATCGAATTCACAATCAATCGAACTTGCTAGAGACTACCCCACTACACCATTATGGCCCTATATTGTTTATGCTGAAATAACTAAGCCCATGAAAAATGTAAAAGATATTTTAGATCTACATGTAGCTTTCACCCTCTATTTAATATACCAGAGACCCGCCCGCGGCTTCGCCTGCGTGAACTTACACCACTAACCGTTTAGTCGGCCGCCGGTAAAGCACATCTTGCCCAATTTTATTTTTCAATAACTAAAAATAAATAAACATTAACTAGCCTATAGCACTCCAGAACAGTACAGCTTTCTGAATTTAGTATGGTTCAGTATTTCCGAAGATTACCCCTTACAAACAAAGTTACAAGCTATAATTCAAAATATTTTAAAAAATACATTTTATAAATCTAAAAGTGTTTTGCAGATAAACAATTTTCCTCGCGTAGGACACTAGGTTCTGTATCGCCCAATGTTAATAATTGATCTTAATGCAAAGACTGTAATTTTAGATTGACCTAGGTGTCAATTTTTTGAGTAAAAAATAATTTACTAATATTGATATTGGGCGTACAACTAAGCAGTTATATAGTGTCGTTGACATTTTCTTCTTCATTTTTCACCTGAATTTGAGATATTGCTTGGTGACTAGCAAAACTGAACTTCTTAGGTTAGTGGTAAAGAAAAAATATATAGTCATTCCCCCAATTAGGAATCGAACCTGCAACCAATCACATTCACAGTAAGAAACTGATAAACAAACATTATATTGAAATAGTTATTATATTGCCCAAGTAATTATTATTTATATACTAATTGCATAATTTAATACCAAGGAAGTGCATATCAAATATTGCTTAAAATTATTAGAAATCATCGAAAACATGTAAAATACGTGTTGTATCTTGTTACAGAATTAGGTCGGTAGGTAATAGGGGAATGTCACGTTCTAACTTGTAAATATACTTTTTTTTTTAGCTTCACGCTGTATCCCACACACAGCAGGGTAGGCAGAGGGAACCTAGTGTTAAGACACTCCGTTCCCCACTTTCCGCCGAATTCGGAGGCTTGCGTGTTAAGTGGCGGAACTTAACGCCGCGCTTTACCTCGACACCAGAGCGAAGAAAAGGGAAATATAATTTCCACTCCTCGAGTGGGACTCGAACCCACAACAGTCACACGCTTGTGCCACTGCGCCACGACTGGCCACAAATAGTAAATATACTTATTTTACTAATTTAATATATTACACATTGGATAAAATATTATGTTTTTAAAAACAGTGCAATAATATCAGCATTTGCTGTATATCCTATACTCGTATAAATTTCCCCTTATTATAAACGTGGTTTGTAATCTTTTAAATGCCTGAAAAACTTAAAGAAACTGGACTCTCTTAGGGTATATTTTATAAACTTAGTAAGTTAAAGCTTATTCAGTTTTGAGCTCTGATATTGTGAATGATAAAGGAATTCATATAAAAAAAGATTATTTAAGAAAAAGGTACAGACTTTATGTCCGATATAAATTAAATTATAAAAAAAATAATAATGCCATGAAGAATTTACTTTCATGAAATTTTTAGTTTTTTAATAAAATCGGTGACTTCAGCTCTTCATAGTTTTTCGGCATGGCATGGTAGATATAACGTCAAAACATTTCGGTCTCCTTTCTCTGCCTAAATTCGAGATATTATTGCGTGCACCAATGGGACAGTTTGTGATTACATACAGGGTGGTGGGAAGAATGATAAATATTGCCTATATTTAAATTAAATTAATCTCCAGTAAATTATTGTGGCCAGTCGTGGCGCAGTGGCACAAGCGTGTGACTGTAAACGACTGGTTGTGGGTTCGATTCCCACTCGAAGGGTGGAAATTATATTTCCATTTTCTTCGCTCTGGTGTCGAGGTAAAGCGCGGCGTTAAGTTCCGCCACTTAACACGCAAGCCTCCGAATTCGGCGGAAAGTGGGGAGTGGAGTGTCTTAACACTAGGTTCCCTCTGCCTACCCTGCTGTGTGCGGGATACAGCGTGAAGCTAAAAAAAAAAAAATATTCTCCTTTCTCCGATCTACTGACATGACTAAGCGCGGCGATGAGTTCTGTCATTCTCGGATTCGGTATGAAAATGGAGAGTCTTGACTCTTAAGTTCTTTTTACATAAGTTGCTATGCTATCAATCTATAAAAAAAAATCTTTCAATGCTATTTTGACTTATCCTTCTGCCCGCTTTGCTACAATATTTACTAAGTATGAACCACTTGTCCTTGCCAGGATAATAACAACACGGGATACACAAT
Source organism: Dryas iulia moderata (assembly GCA_019049465.1). NCBI lineage: Eukaryota > Metazoa > Arthropoda > Insecta > Lepidoptera > Nymphalidae > Dryas > Dryas iulia. The sequence continues at coordinate 7,692,325 of CM032438.1, forward strand.
AAAATCATTTTAAGCGTTGGAGTTTCAATTTAAATTGATTTTTCATACTATTTATTCACATATTATGCACCGAAGTCTTTGTTTTTTCTAATAAGGTTACGATTTAGAAATATCTTTATACTAACTGAAACTTATGACAAACCTTATTTCAAGACTATGCCCATTTTCAATATTTTAGTATCTCTTAAAGGTAATCAGTTGTATTTGTTAATTTTTAAATAAAATATCATTGTCACTACCTGCACTTGAGTAAATATCAGTATAGACAAGTGTTTATGCAACAGTAAAAACGTGAATTATGGCAAATTCTAGCAATTTCAGGTAAAAATTAAATTTACTAAATTTAATGTAAAAAATTCAAGCTGTTTCCCTTTTTATCAGTTTTTCGTTTCATCCTATGTAGCAGTTTAGTCCAAGAGAACATAGCGTCACAATACTTTTTGTCTTTACACGTGAATTTCAAACGTGCAACGACGTTGAATGGCAGAACTAAACCCCACACTTTGTCACGTCAGAGCAATGAAACGTAAATAATTGAATACATGTATGTAATAAATATTTTAAACCTCATCTACCGAAATCAACTTTGACCGTCTTTTCGAAGAACTGCTTGACTAAATTGCCAATAATTTGAAATACAGTTTAATTTCTTTAAAAAGTTGGCAAATCTTAAGATTGGCCGAAAAATCTAAGCATATTTCTACCATACCTAATCCAGTTTATTTACATTATCATTCACACAAAACTATATCCACAGTAAAAGGAAAATCTTAGTTAATAAATAATGTATCAACTTATTATTTTTTAAGGAAAATCTTAGTTAATAAATAATGTATCAACCTTGAGAATAGCATAATTTTAAATCGCCTCGACGTTGAATTAACCTGGCTTCTATTTGTTTCGTATACACGTGAATAAGAATTCACGTGACAGAATTGTTATTGAGCTTGGTTTTAATTTAATACTTTTTATACTGTTATGTAACGAACTGGCTTTGCGAATACGTAAAAGATACCTATTTGATGTAAAAATATAGGAGTTCTTTTTAGATTTTCTAGTTTTCAGATATTTATTCATGAGAGGAATAATTTTTGGGCACCTTTTTTATGAAAATTATACGGACATTTGGCGTAATTCAAATTTGTACGTAGACAAAGTGCTGAAATTAACGTGTAGACGACTGGTTGTGGGTTCGATTCCCACTCTAGGAGTGGAAATATTTCATATTTTCATTTCCTTCGCTCTGGTATCAGAAGAAAAAGGCGGCGTGAAGTTCCGCCACTTAGCACGCAATGCCTCCGAATTCGGCAGCAAGTGGGGAAAGGAGTGTCTCTACACTAAGTTCCCTCTGTTTACCCAGCTGTGTGCAGGATACAGCATAAAGCTAAGAAAAAGTGCAGAAAATGAATACTTTTATAATTATGTATTTATTATAATAAATAAAGTAACGTAAATATGGCCAAGATATGTACATATATTTAACGCATTAAAGAAATACATGTATTCCTGTAATCATCAAAATTGTTCATAATTAAAGGGTAGTAAAGGTAGATATATTTTTTTAAATATTTCTCATTTTTTTCGGTTTCACCCCATTTCTCGCATACCAAGGTAGTTAGAAAGTATCATTTGTCAAGATTTAGTTTTCCATTTTTTACATAAAACCTCATTGTGTGTTGAGTGGCGGAACTCAACGCCCTCTATCTTAAATAGGGCAGATAATGACAAAGATTTTAAATAAAATACGAGTAGGAATCGAACCTACAACCAAACAACAGTCCTCACATATTCGTGGCTTGAATTATATATTGATATCAAGAAAATGCAGTCATATTACCTTGTAAATTTCTTATAAAATAAATAATATATTGTTAAACTAGACGTATTATTGAAAGAAAAAATGGAACGTGACTTTTGACCAAGTTCAAACACCTCATGCTATATGGACTCGCCTCACGTTTCGTATTTAAATACCGTCGGAAGATTTTTGTTTAAAGTGTTATTAACATAATATTATATTAAATATTATCTGCTTCTGTTTTAGTTTGTTTTTTGTCAATTTTTATTTTCAACTGTGAATCTGGAGACAAAACAAAAGTTGCAGTTAACCTGAGTTTGACCACACATAGCAGAGTAGGAAAGAGGAAACTTAGTGTCATAATACTCCGTTCATCGCTTTTCGTCGAAATTCGAGATATTGGGTCGTGATTGATGGAGCTTAAAGCCAAGCTTTATCTCATTAGGCCATAGTAATTAAAATAAGTCAAAGATTATCATTTTCCCGAATGGGAATCGAACCCACAAAGATCATTTTTAGAGTTAGACGCTATGAGAATTGTGCACAATGCCCTTAAAATTCTATAAAATTTTACGTTGAGATGCTTTAGTCGTACACGAGCGATTCTATGGTATTTCATATAGCGTATTTAATATTTTTCACCACCTAGCGAGGGATTCCGCTGGGTTTTAGTGAGTAGTGTCAAGAACATCTTTACACACCAGTGTACCACAGGATCAATGACTTACAAAATACTTAAGCCATGAACATTCCGCATTAGAAATTTCATATTATATCTAGGTATAAGTTGTCAAAAAAGGAGAATTAAAATTAAGAAAAGGGCAAAATAATATTGACAAAAATCAGAGTAAATTGTGGTGTAGTGTGGTGTAGGACATTATATGACGGTAAAGACGATAGTAGTTAGTTCAATCCCTATTCGTAGGAATTATTATTGAAAACATCTTAATTTTTCTATTCTTATAAGGCAAGACGCGGCGGTAAGTTCTGCCGATGTCTCAATTACTCATAAATTGGAGAACAGAGAGTTTTGACACTAGATGCTCTAAGCACGCTAATTTGCTATACAAAAAAGGTATAACTATAGCAACACAAAGTTAAATCGTCACTTAACACTTAAACAAATGCAAATATTTACCTTAAAAAGTCTATTTTGAACAATATCTATTAAGTCAGCTTTTATCTTGTCATTAATAAATATCACATCCGTTTAAATAGTAGGTATTGAGAATTATATAATGATTATCATTCTGTTATCATTCTTGTATGTAAATAAAATAAATAATTGTCCTTATAGAATTAGTTGACTTTTAATATTTTAAATGTTATTCACACGATCAGGCATGTTATTCACACGATCAGGCAACTTAAGAAGACATTTTTAGAAAATGGTTTCAGAACTGGCGCCCAAAGTGAAGCCATCCAAGCCCTCTAACCATTAACGATCAATATCAATAATTTTTATATAATTATTTTTTTCAGTAAATTTATTAATAGTAAGTGAAGTTTTGCCAATAACCAATCGAAAGATTGCATATTCAATCTTTACTTAACAAACAAACCGCTATATCAATCTAAGGTTGCAGTTTTTGGTTTAGGAACGATTATTGATATTGGGTGTATGCCAGTAGTAGTAGTGGCAATAAGTTAATTCTTCAAATGTAAGGTTTAGTGGCGTACGTTAAATTAAAGAAATTATTCCTCTTTTAATTTTTCCTTGTCTTGTTCTTCTATCTTTAATAAAAAACTTATAGCATTCTTAACCAGTACCGATAGAACCTAATATCAAGCCATTTCGCTCCCTCCGTTCTCCCCGAAATCGAGGCACTACGTGTTCGAGTGACGGAACTTAACGCTGTGATGAAAATAATTTAAATACAATCACACAGAAGTGCCAGTATTAACTATAATATAACAGTTAGCTTTCCGTAATTGGATTAAGAAAATTACCTATAATTATCGTTTTATACAATTACTGGCGACTGCTCGCGGCTTCGCCTGCTTAACATCAAAAAAATCATACTAACTTTCATCCCCTATTTTAACTCATTAGGGGTTGATTTTTGTAAATAAAAGTAACCTATGTTAGAACCTGGGTCTTAAACTATTTTCATTTCGAATTCCATCCAAATCGGGCCGGTAGATTAGTAGTTAAATCGCAACAAACAGACAGGCAGACAGCCAGACTTTCACATTTATAATATCAGCATAAATGATACTGCCCATTACATTTATAAATAATTATACACTACACAAACTTATATTAAAAATTTAAATTTTGTATGAAATCATTAAATTAAGTATTCAAAGTCAAGGTTGTGTTACGTAACGTACACGTGAGCCGTCCACGTGTGGCGCTAGCCTTAGCTTTATTTGGCTTGTTACATAAGAATGGCGATTTATAAAAAACAAGATTTGATATGGAGAGTGGGACCTTGTTACTTAATTAGTTACTTAGACGGATTGAGTTTTAATCATTTTTAGTAATTATAAGTTATTTTTATTGAAAATATGAATTGTTTATAATTTATGCACTATAATATTGTAGATTAGTTTATGTTTTCATGAGAAAATATCACATGAATGACGTATGGTATAGAATTTAATTTTTTTTGGCTTGACACTGTATCACGAACGCGTGACTGTAAACGACTGGTTGTGGGTTCGATTCCCACTCGAGGAGAGAAATATCTAATATTTCCATTTCCTTCGCTCTGGTATCTGAGGTAAAGCTCGGCGTTAAGTTCCGCCACTTAACACGCAATGCCTTCGAATTCGGCGGAAAGTGGGGAACGGAGTGTCTTAACACTAGGTTCCCTCTGCTGTGTGAGGGATACAGCGTGAAGGTATCATAATTCCGTCCCAAGGCATACAAAAGAAGAGTTTCACAAAATTCTCCAAAAAAATATGATCAGGCAGGACAGAGTCAGACTGTAAACACGATGGTTGTAGGTTCGATTTTCACTCGGAGGAAAAATTATAAATATAATATTTTCATTTCTCTGCCCTGACTACCTAAGAGAAAGCACGACGTAAAATTCTGTCACTCAAAACGTAAGCTCTCATTTACATTATGAAAATCGAGAATAGAGTTCCCACTCTCTGCTATGCAGAAAAAATCATAAAGCTGCTTTTTTCCCGTGGGGGGACGGGTTAGGAATACAATTCCCCCCCGCCGCTGGGTAGCGTCCCGTAAAAGGCGGGTAACCCAGTAGTTTGGTGGTAGGAGATTCGTTCTCCGACTGGCTCGCGACCACTATCGTGTCAAAGACGAACCGCAAAATATCTTATGATGTGTTCCGGTTCGATGACATGCAAGCCAGCTCTCCCTATTCCCACCATTCCCATCCTTCCTCTCTCCTTCTGTCCTACATTCCCAAGGCTGGCAACGCATCCATAACTTTAATGTTGTGGATGTCTATGGGCGAAGGTAACCACTTAACATCAGGTGGGCCTTCGGCTCGTTTGCCTCCTTTATCCCATATAAAAAAAAAAAAGCTGCAAAAAATCAAGGTTAGGACAATCGTTATAATAATAAAATTATATTCTAAATTGTACGAGCGTATATAATTATATATTTGCGTACATTTTATCATAAGGAAATGATTTATATTACAATAATAAACAATATAAGTTCTCGGTATGCTATCTAAGGTGGTATTTACATTGGCCTGCATTATGTAGTTAGTAAATATTATTTTCTGTTTATAATTTATATTTAAATGTTATGTAACATATGCATATACAATGAATGGTTATCTCTGTTATAAGTAAGTTATCGCTAGGTTACGTATTGTATATATTTGTTGCTAGCAACCCGCTCGCGGTATCACCGCGTGAACTATATAACTCTTTCGTTATATTGCAACCCTCAGGGGTGAAATCTTTTTTGAAATCATTCTTTGAAATCCCTCATTTTTGAAAAATAAAGTAACCTAAGTTTGACCTTGGATTATCAACTATAATTATGCCAAATAAATTATGCTAAAAATATGCAATTCATTACAATCGGTCAAGCAGTGTAGATTTTTCACATAAATTTTCATCCCCTATTTCGACCCCTTAGAGGTTGATTTTTTAAAAAATAAGTTGCCTATGTTTGGCCCAATAGTTACTTACATTCTTATTTTCATCCAAATCGTATTAGTAGATTAGCCGTGAAACCGTGACAGACAAACATACATTCACATTTATAATATAAGTATGGACTAGCCACCCGTTAGTGGTTTTGCGTAATAAAATTATAGCTGTTTCGTTCAATTCTAATCTTTAGGGGTACATTTTTTAAATATAAGGTAGCCTTTGTTTAACTCTGGGTTATTAACTATTTTTTTACCAAAATTTTATCTTCTCAGAGATATTTAAAAAAAAAAGACAGTTGGTTGTGTTTGACCCGGGGTGTTCAAATACTTTCATTCAAATTGGATTAGCTGTAAAAGCGAAGCAGACATATAGACAAACAGACTTTCGCATTTATAATATTCGTATGAATTGTAATAACATTACGTTTTGATAGATCCAAAGTGGGCTTTTGGAATACGAGTATATTATGGAATCACTTTGATATATTCTGAATTACGAATTATATTTTTACTTTATTTTCGTCTTTCATTATTAATTAATTTACTTATAATTATTTATTATTAATTATTTATTGTGGCCACTCGTGGCCCAGTGGCACAAGCGTGTTACTGTAAACGACTGGTTGTGGGTCCGATTCCCACTCGAGGAGTGGAAATTATATTTCCATTTTCTTCGCTCTGGTGTCGAGGTAAAGCGCGGCGTTAAGTTCTGCCACTTAACACGCAAGCCTCCGAATTCGGTGGAAACTGGGGAACGGAGTGTCTTAACACTAGGTTCCCTCTGCCTACCCTGCTGTGTGCGGGATACAGCGTGATGCTAAAAAAAAAAATAATTAATTTTTAATTCAGCTTCGCGATTTTCCTGTATAGCATAAGTCTAGTACTAAGCCACTCTGATCTTCTTTTTCCGCTCGAAATCGAGACATCGGGAGCTAAATTTTACCTTGCCTGGTTTTACCTGAGCCAGAAGACGGAAATAATTAAAATATATCGAAAAACAACAAATCGGATTTACAGTCAGTTGCTCTGTTATGGCGTGTCTTAATAAGCTTAATTTAATTTTACTTTACCTCCAAAAATTAAGCCAGTGAATCCGTAAACCGATCAGGTAAAGTGTCATGTCTTTTTTTCTGTATATATCAATGTTGTGTGTGCTGTGGCCAGTCGTGGCCCAATGGCACAAGCGTGTGACTGTAAACGACTGGTTGTGGGTTCGATTTCCACTCGAGGAGTGGAAATATTAAATATTTCCTTTTTTTTCGCTCTGGTGTCGAGGTAAAGCGCGGCGTTAAGTTCCGCCACTTAGTACGCAATGCCTCCGAATTCGGCGGAAAGTGGGGAACGGAGTATCTTAATACTAGGTTCCCTTTGCCTACCCTGCTGTGTGCGGGATAGAGCGTGAAGTTAAAAAATATATATTAATGTTCCGCTGACGTAATCAGGCACTTTTTCATCCCGTGTGTGTATTCCTTAGAAATTGTATTAAATAAATGCTAATAGTATTTTTTTAATTAAATTTTTAACAGTAATATTAGATGTTATGAAAGTATTAAGATCTTTCGTGACGGCTAGATTTGGAAATTTCTTTGATTTAAAAATCTCGACTTCATTTGTTCCTTTTAATTACTTTTTCTGCTACACTAATACAACATTTTATAAACCTCTTTCTATTTTCCTTGTTTCTAATTAGTGTGCTCAAGTACCACTTTTATTGTCATTGCCAACTCCTGCTCAGTCTGAACTCGTTAGTGACCGTGGACGTTCAGACGTATACAAAAAACACGTTTTTCATGTTTAAGGGGTGAAATAATTTCAATCTAGGTAGGTTTAATTTATTCATTTGGTTCAGTTACGTTGTGTGTTTGACAATTTTTGCTCAATGGGAGTTATGACTGACGCGTCGAGTGAACAAAGTATTTGTCAAAGTATGTTTCTTAAGTTTAATCATACAAACTAAAACAGTATTTACAAGAAGTAAATCTTATATCCATATCTGTAACTAATTTATTGAATACTTTTCGATATTTTAAAGTAATATTCTTACTTCACTACTTCACACGCATTTAGGAAATTAAAAAGGACATTTAGAAAAGGTATAAAAAAATATCTTTGTATATTAATCATTTTACATAAAAAAAGCATTATATTATTACAAGGAGTTTGTGAAATATTTAAACACACATTAAATTTCGGGATTCAAACCCGCGCCTCCTGAATACCGTCCAGGCGCTCTCACCACTGAGCCATCCGTTCTAGTACAAGCTGCGTCAAAATTCTTATACGCTTTATTACAACTTATTTTTGTTGTTAGCGTCTCTGTAGAGAGATTTTTACAAATTTCTGCTACCTGTAAATTACTGGTATTCAGGAGGCGCGGGGTCGAATCCCGCTGCGTCCAAATTTTTATACGTTTTCTAAATGCCTTTTTCAATTTTCCAAGTGAGGAATAACACTTTAAAAATTGTTTAAAAGTAAGGACATATGTGCTTTTAAAGAATATTTAGGAGTACACTAAGAATTTCAAAACATTCAAAACAAACATTCTCGCTTACTGGGAGAAAAGAATATTAATAAAGTATTTACTGAATATACATTTTATATTCTTAATTAATACCATTTTAATACCATTTTATATTATATTATATATGTTTTCCATCTTGTCTTTTCTTAACTATGAATCAAGTGTAAGTTGATATGATATTTCATAGAAACTACTCACACCACGAGCTTAGTAATAATATTATTGTTACCGATGTATGTGTAATACTATTACTTACTGAATAACTGACAGATAACACAACCGGATCTGCTAAACTGAAGTTAGGTTTGAAGGTTCCAAAACACAAGCAAAAACACCACTTTTCCTTTCCGACTAACTGTGGAAATTAAAATAGGTCATAAAGTTTTTATAAACGACAACTAATCTATCTATACTATATATAATCCTGATTAATATTATAAATGTGTAAGTCTGTATGTGTGTCCGTCTGTTACAACCCCTAAAGTATTCAAATTGGGGATGAAAGTTAGTATCAAATGTTGTAAAATTGCTCAATCGAAGCCACTGGTCGTCGCTAGTATGTTTATTTAAAATTATAATTGCAATATTGCGTAACATGCAAAGTGCATGTTATTTATTAGAAATACATTAAACACTTAAAATAGACTTTCATATTGTGTGGGAGACCGGCATGGGTTTATTTTGAGTGCAGTAAACAATGCCACTGCCAATATTTTGATATGATATTCGTCGTAATATTTAAAAAGTTTATGTATTGTTCTAGCTACGCCTTGTCCCGCATAGCAGAGACCCTAATGTCAAGACACTCCGTTGCCTCTTTCTTCTCTAATGGGAGACATTGAGTGATGACAATTGAGTGATGGCGACCCGCAACAGTGCGTTTTTCTTTTTGTCTTGAAAGGAGGAATGAAAATAATACAAGTATAATTATTAAATAAATAAATAGCTTCACGCTGTATCCCGCACACAGCAGGGTAGGCAGAGGGAACCTAGTGTTAAGACACTCCATTCCCCACTTTCCGGCGAATTCGGAGGCTTGCGTGTTAAGTGGCGGAACTTAACGCCGCGCTTTACCCCGACACCAGAGCGAAGAAAATGGAAATATAATTTCCACTCCTCGAGTGGGAATCGAACCCACAACCAGTCGTTTACAGTCACACTCTTGTGCCACTGGGCCACGACTGGCCACATTTTTTATTATTTATAATCATTGTCGAAGTAGCAATTGAATCTACTGTTCTGACGCTGTTCCCGTGCGCAATGGCGGGCCCTTTAGTGTGATAGATAGTGATAGTTAGAAAAAAAAATTGCAGGATTTCTTTTAGCATTTTTCTTATACTTTTATTATAGTCGAAAACGAAACTGCTGGAGTGTATACGTCGACTGTAGATTAGATTTCCACCCGGGACAATATTTATGAATAACGGAGTGATCCTTCACAAAATTCTCTTTACATATAAAATGAACATATATTGGATAATTTCAAATAAACTATCCTATATTTTGTGAAAATAACGTTTATTTAATAATATCTTAATAAAGGCCAATCGCGACGCAGGGGCAAAAAGTGTGACTGTAAATGCGACTGGCTATGGGTTCGATTCCCACTCGAGGACTTTTAATATTTAATATCTTTTCTTCGTTTTGGTGTCGAGTCAAAGCACGGTGTTAAGTTTCGCCACTTAACACATAATGCCTTCAGAATTCGGCGGAAAATGCGGAACGGAATGCTTAACATTAGATTCCCTTTGCCTACCCCGCTGTGTTGTACACAGCGTGAAGTTAAAAAATCAAAAAACTAAAAAAAAGTTAAAATTATACCTGTTCCAAGTACTTCTTTACACGGGAAAGGAATTTTAAAAATACTTATACTGCATATTGCATTGCAATAAGTAACTGCGTAAAAAAGTAATGAAATTAGCATTATTATACTAACAAATTAAAATGATCACACGTTGAATAATAAAATGCAATAATAAACTAAACATTGTAATAGATTGCGTAATGTTTCAGAAGTACGCAAACGATAGAAACTCACGTGCAAGAAAATGCGGCTTGGTGGCGCACCGTGTTTACTATTTACAGTTTTCTTGCCAATTTCCTCGCGTTTTCAGTTTTGTTTTTGTGCCAATGTTTGTAATGTGTATCCATACTTATATTATAAATGCGAATGTCTGTCTGTTTGTCTGTCACGCTTTAAAGGCTAATTTACCGGTCCGATGAATGAATGAAACTGGAATTGAAAGTAGTAAACATTACTGGGTCAAACAAAGGTTAATTATTTTTTCAAAAATCAAAAATGTTTATATGTAATAATTTTTGGCATAAATATAGTTTTATGGTTAAACACACGCTACTTTTTTTCAAAAATCCACCCCCGAGGGTTACAATACAACAAAACAGCTATGTAGTTCACGCGGCGAAGTCGCGAGCGGACCGTTAGTTAGTATATAGATACATATGTAAGTAAGTCACAGTCAAAGCGCTGCGTTGATTTCCCATGCTTAATGTTCAATGTCTCGAAATCTTGCGGAAAGCGGAGAGCGAAGTGTCTTGATGTTAGGTTCTCTCTTTATATTTTGCTATGCGGGATATATTGTGAAGCTAAAAAGAAATATATATTGTATATACAAAACGTATAACTGTTTCATAAGATTTTCATCTGTAAATTGTATATGAAGGGAATTAGAACTTTTCAATATATATATATATATATATATATATATATATATATATATATATATATATATATATATATATATATATATATATATATATATATATCTATATCTATCTATATATCTATCTATATATATATATATACATGTTATATACATTTTGATTCTACAAAAATAATTTCAGGTGATCGTGGTACAATGGTACATGGCGTGTAACTGTTGTAGTTCGACGTGACTGGTTGTGGGTTCGAGTACCACTCAGCGAAACGATTAATTATATTTAAATAATTTTCCAGTTGTGGCCAGTCGTGGCCCAGTGGCACAAGCGTGTGACTGTAAACGACTGGTTGTGGGTTCGATTCCCACTCGAGGAGTGGAAATTATATTTCCATTTTCTTCGCTCTGGTGTCGAGGTAAAGCGCGGCGATGAGTTCCGCCACTTAACACGCAAGCCTACAATTCGGCGGAAAGTAGGGAATGGAGTGTCTTAACACTAGGTTCCCTCTGCCTACCCTGCTGTGTCTTGACATTAGGTTCTCTTTTCAGGTTAGGAAAAAGCGTGAAGCTAAGAAAGGAATTTAAATAATCATTTTTAACAAAACCATTATTGAGCTTGTTATAAAGAGGCTTTTACTTAAATTAAAAGCCTCTTTTTAAATAAATTTAGTACTTAAGCCCCAATGTTTAATAAGTTTTTGATAACTTACACTTGTGGCCAGTCGTGGCCCAGTGGCATAAGAGTGTGATGTTAAGTTCCGCCACTTAACACGCAATGCCTCCGAATTCAGCGGAAAGTAGGCAACGGAGTGTCTTAACACTAGGTTCCCTCTGCCTACTGTGTGCGGGATACAGCGTGAAGCTATTTTAATTTAACTTACACGACAGACAGCCGTGTTAGGATGATGTCACTTTCTATTTGAAAGGAAAATACGTCATATCAGGCAGTTGTTGTGTATTTATTGCACGTACAAATAGCATGGTGTTTATGTGCAAATTACTTAAAAGTGACTCCACGTTTATATAATAACTAAATTGTTAATATTATACAGTACGGTTAGATCAAATCAACTTTTACTTATTTCAGACATAGGTTCCAATTTTTGTTTCTTAAGTTTAATTATCAATTTATAATAAGTATGTACTAGAAAATTTTGCGTAACAATTTTGTTGCTAACAGCAAAAATAAGTTGTAATAAAGCGTATAAGAATTTCGACGCAGCTGGTAGTAGAACTCATGGCTTAGTGGTGAAAGGGCCTGGACGGTATTCAGCAGGTATTCATTCGTGGCGCAGGGGCACAAAGTGTGACTGTAAGCGCGACTGGTTATAGGTTCGATTCCCACTCAAGGAATGGAAATATTTGATATTTCCAATTTCTTCGCTCTGGTGTAGAGGCAAACCGCGGCATTAAGTACCGTCACATTCCATGCAATGCAAAAATAGAAAAAACATACCCAGTGTTGCCCTGTTCCCTTGTTACCCTGAGGCCGTCGTGATGTAGATGGATAGGCTCTGACCGATAATATTTTATATATATAACTATATAGATAAAATATTATATATTATAATTATTTATATAATAACGGTTTATATTTTAATTTCTTCCATGATACTTAAGATAAATCGCTGCATTGAGTTCCTCACTCAATACACAATATATAGACTACAGGCAAAAAACGGAGTATCTTGACAGTAGGCTCTCGTGAATATCCTCTTATGCGGGAAAAAGTATGAAGCTGAGAAAAGTTGTAATATTGTATAATTCTTAACTGTGTTTATATTATTGGTGAAAGCTTTCCATATAGTTTAGGATATGCAATGTTTGGTCCAATATTGGACGAAACATTCTTGGAAAAGTTTTGGCGTTTTGGCACACGTTTTACATTTAGATAAAGTAGTTCTATGAAATATGTATTTTTATCTTTATTAAGTAGTAGTGACTCGGTCGCGGTTTCGCCGCGTGATGTGCAGCATTTACCCCTATTCGAGCATCTTTAGGATTCGAGGAACTATTTGTTTAATCATAACAAAATATATTCCCTTTACACTTCAATAAAATATAGCCTATAGCACTCCTGAAGAGTGTAGCTTTCTAATGGTGAAAGATTTTTCATTTCATGATTTCATGATCGGTTCAGTATTTCCGAAAATTACCTCTTACACACTACCTGTTTTTTATATTATATAGACATATAGTCTGTATACTTATTCAATAGAAACAACAATTTAGAAATTAATATTAAATGTGACTACAATTTAATTGGTACTTGTAATTGGTTCAATTCCCACTCAGGTGATGAATGATTTCTTTTCCCCGCTCTGGTGGCATCACTTGAATGAATGAATGAATGAATGAAAAATCTTTATTGCACAACACAAAAAAAATAGTAAATATTAATTGATAAAGGAATCTTGTACAAATTAGTGCAAAGGCGGCCTTATCACTTTAAGTGATTTCTTACAGGCAACCTTTTCTTAAAGTAGCTACAAGTATAAAAGAGAACAAAAAATCGAGAATCAAATCTCCTAACACTAAATTCTTTTTACCTATCTATGACGCCTTAAAATTTTGTAATATATTTCAATTTCCATACATAGAATTTATAACCTCTTTATAGTACGTTGTTGGTACCATTTTAGGCACATTGCCACGTTGTGTTGCGTCTTAAAAGGTCATTTCCTATAGTCGATTTATTTATTTATAGTATTATATAAATAACATTTATTTATTATAAAAACCGTCATGGCGCAGTTGGTCTACGTATGAACTGTAGACGCGATGCTTGTGGGTTCGATTGCGATACGGGTGAATGATTCTATATTATTTTCAATTCTCCGCTCTGATATCTAAGACAAAGTAAGGCTTATTACTCTGCAGAAGAGTATTTAAAGGATGAAAATGCATGAAATGAATCTGATTAGAGCCCAATGCCGGTTTAGCTAACAATTGTATCAAATAATAAAATTGTAATTTTATATTTGAAAAGAGCTACTGAGTTTCTGGCCGGCTCTTCTCAGCAGAACTGCCTTTCGAGTCGGTAGTAGCTTTATGTACATTCGACGATTCAAAAGTGCTTACAAAAGTCTGTTTTTAATAAAGATATTTTGAATTTGAATTTGAAAGGACGGCGTTAAGTTCCATTAACACATAACGCAAAATGTCTCGATTACAGGCGAAAATCGGAGAACTAAGTGTCTTGACACTACGTTTTCTTTGGCTATATTTATTAATATTAGTCAATGATATTTTCAGATAACCAATACTTGTACTTAAAAAAAATAATGTCAATCTCAAAATGCATATTACAATAGCCAAATTTGTATATTAATACATGAAGGAAAATCTTTCGATCCCCTTGTTACGAAAACTATGCGAACGTAGAAGTATGAAATTTCTTTACACACAACGCCTTAAAAACTCGGCGGGAACTGGGGAACGGAGTGTCTTAACACTAGGTTCCCTCTGCCTACCCGGCTGAGTGCGGGATACAGCGTGAAGCTAAAAATAAAATATTAATAAAGTAATTATTACACAATCAGTTATGTATTTGACGTACACATTTATGTAAAGTTGTAGCGTTGCTATAGTAACGAGTATTTAACTATCAACGAGGTAACTAATTTTGTCTATCATGTAAATGATATCTACAGCAAGATTATGTGGTAAAGTTAACCATGTAGTTATAAAATAAATATCTTAGAATATACATAACATATTTTTAAAAATATTATATAATCTTCATATATCAGGATAGTCGAAATCGAAGTCGAGAAAACGTAGTGGGAAGACACTCTGTTCTTCACTTTCCACCCTAAAAAGAGACAAATAGAAAAATCTTTAGCGCCAGTGACAGGAAATGAAATTAATTTTAATATAGTCATCGTCCCGAGTTTATAACCAGATGCTGCCTCGCTGTGCTGACCTGAATGACTTGAAGATGACCTTAAAGCTATTTATAGTTTAAACAATATATAATTAATTCGGGTGGGAAGTGGTAAGAGTTATGTAAGAGAGGAGGGGGAGACCTCGGTTGACCTTCGGAAACACAGTATCGACGATACTGGAGGAAGGTCACGTAAAATGCATGAAGACCCCCCGGAGGGCGTGCATGAAGAGGTTTATGACAGTGGACGAGGCGAAAGAAGTATGCAGGGACCGTAGCGTTTGGCGCTCCGTTCTCTCTGACTACCCCGCAAGGGATACAGCGTGAAGCTAAAAAAACAAAATATTTTAATATAATATAAATATTCAATGTGGCACAAGCGTGTGACTGTAAACGACTGGTTGTGGGTTCGATTCCCACTCGAGGAGTGGAAATATTTAATATTTCCATTTTCTTCGCTCTGGTGTCGAGGTAAAGCGCGGCGTTAATGAATAATTAGTTAAGTTCCGCCACTTAATACGCAATGCCTCCAAAATCGGCGGAAAGTGGGGAACGGAGTATCTTAATACTAGGTTCCCACTGCCTACCCTGCTGTGTGGGATACAGCGTGAAGCTAAAAAAAAAAATCTAATTTTCAGAATTATTTTTTTTGTTACTAAGCACGTCCAAACATTACGTAACAAAAATTAAAATTGCAAAATACAACTATGTTTTAACTCTCATTACTATGAGTTGTGATGTGAAAAATCATACACTTACTGTTTTAGTTAAGACTACAGTGTAATATATACAATGCACTATTCATCATACATAATATGTAGTTGGTCTACGTGTCTTATGACCAATGATTATTTGTATATATAATTAAAATGTAACTGATCGCTGTCTGTACATGGAGGATATAAGAGAAAAAAATATCAATGGGCACACTTATCGCCGTTATTAGTAAGTTAAAAAAATGTTTTTTTTTTAATTTTCTATTCTGATTGTCTGTTTTTGTATTTGTCTGTGTGTGTGTTTGTTTGTTTGCTTGTGCACGCTAATCTCTAAAACTTGTTAACTAATTTAAGTTAAGTTTAGTTAAGTTTTTCTAGTGAATTCTAGTGAAATTTCCTTAACATTCAGCGACATTTTATCTTAATCGACTTATAAATAAAAACCAAAAAAAACAATATTTTAAATTATAAATTTAACCAATTTCAAATAAGGACACGGGCATGGCGAAATACTTAATAGTTAGAAAAAATATAGCTTACACAAGCAAATCCTCAAGTTGGTAGCTAGTTAAAATAATAGTTACTCTACGTGTTTAATGATCAATGATCATAGAGTAATTTGAACTGGTCTTATCGATGCGCCTGCGCACGCGCCTCGCAACGTGGACTCACCACGTGGACAGGCGCGTGTCCATTTAATATGTATTTGTATCTAATAATTTAATTAATAATTAAGCTTAACTTATTATGAATAATTGCATATGTTGTTAATATATTGAATTACAATGTTTAGATGATGTGCCGTTTCGATAAGTACAGGGGAGATGGAAATTTGTTTTTCTTAATTAGAATACCTAAGTTTTAAGTATGTTTTTTGAGCTTTTAAACGTCAATACAAGAGATATGTCCGATTTTTTAATATTATACTATTTTCTATATTATTATTAAATTTTCGAATATTCGTTAGTCTTATAAAAGGTTAGTGTCAAGGCACTCTATTTTTCACTTTCTTTCTGAATACTATAGGTTCCATGACAAGAAGAAAGGAAAATAATTAAATTATGATTATTAATCCTAGTGGAATCGAACCCACTACCAGTAATGATATAAGTAGACGCTATCCTCTGCCTCAAATGGTAATTACATATATTATGTAATAATAAATAACTGCTATGCTATGCTATGCTATTCTTGGTTATAATAAAAGAAATGCTGCTAAGAGAACAGGCAAAACAACATTATCTAAAGACTTTCAAGGAAAATAAATTTTAAATATTAAATAATTCTATGTGCAATTGTACCAAAATTTATAATTTCAAATCAATTCTATTGAATATTTACTTTGGTATCAAGTTTAAAAATTTTGTTAATATAGCTTTATTTTTTGTAACCTTATTTTATTGTCGACAATTTTTATTAAAAATGTAAGGCATATTTGAAGCGACAATGTGGCGCCATTGAAAATAATATCTAATTAGGAAGATCTAAATATATACATATATCTCAGACAATGAGCGGCGTTAAGTTCCGCCACTAACGTTATCTAAGAGAACAGAGTGTGGGCACTAGATTCTCTCTGAGTCATCTTAGCGCAGTGAGATAGCACCTGTTGAGTACCGTCACTTATCACGCAATGCTTCTATTCCGGGCGGAAAGTGGAAAACGGAGTGTTGGAACTAGGTTTTCTCTAACTACCCTGCTATGCACATAGCACAAGCGTGAAGCTGCTTTTTTCCTTTATTTTCTTCCTCAAAACGACATCTCTTAAATATGTGGGAAGTATACAGGATATCAACATAAATATGTATAGTGGCCAGTCGTGGCCCAGTGGCACAAGAGTGTGACTGTAAACGACTGGTTGTGGGTTCGATTCCCACTCGAGGAGTGGAAATTATATTTCCATTTTCTTCGCTCTGGTGTCGAGGTAAAGCGCGGCGTTAAGCTCCGCCACTTAACACGCCACTTAACACGCCTCCGAATTCGGCGGAAAGTGGGGAACACTAGGTTCCCTCTGCCTACCCTGCAGTGTGCGGGATATAGCGTGAGGCTATTTAATTTAATTTAATTTATATGTATACATGTAGACTTTTATTTTAGATGCACAACATCAACATTTGATATATTAAAAATCGATTATTCCGTTTATACATATTTTATTAATACTCATAATTGTTGATAAAACTTGCTAAAACTGTCCATCTTTTCGTAAAAATTATTTCATTTTTTATATCTAGACATCAAGACATCTCTCATCTAGACACAATTACTAATAACAAGCCAAAGAATTAGAGAATGTAAATAAGTATCTATTTTTGCGACATACATTGACTAGTTACATGTACTAAAAAGAATAAAAAATATGAGGACAGACGTAAACGCGACTGGTTGTGGGTAGGAAATGAAATATTTAATATTTCCATTTTCTTCGCTCTGGTGCAACGCAATGCCTCCAGAATTCGGCGGAAAATGGGAAACAGAGTGTCTTAAAACTAGGTTCCCTCTGTCTACTCTGCTGTGTAGCGTACAGCTTAACGCTATAAAAATGTTAAAGATTTCTTTATTGCAGTTTGTTTGCTTGTGTTGAATTGAGAGTGAAAATTGATTCTCAGAACACGACGATAGATCACAATTGACGTGGCCAATCAGCTCTGGAGGTAAATCTAGTCCATCCGCCTACATACAGACCGTTGCAAAAGTCCATTTTATTTCTTATTTTATAATACTTCTTATGCAAGGAGGATGTTATAATAAATCACGTCGATATCTACTTAAGGATGTAGTCTAATGTAAACGTGATAATTATGGGTTCAATTTGAATAGGACTTTTTACTTATACTGTATTTACTGTAAATTTTTTTTTCTTCTTCTTTTTTAGCTTCACGATGTATCCCGCACACAGCAGGGTAGGCAGAGGGAACCTAGTGTTAAGACACTCCGTTGTTTACTTTCTGCCGAATTCTGGAGGCATTGTGTTTTAAGTGGTGGAACTCAACGCCGTGTTTGCCTCGCCACCAGGCGAAGAAAATGGAAATGTTAAATATTTCCTCTCCTTGAGTGGGAATCGAACCCACAACCAGTCGCTTTATAGGCACACGTTGTTAATGGCAATTCTACTTGTTAATTTGTTAATTCTAAAAACAGACTTTTAATTATAAGACAAACTGCTTTTGAAAACATTGAATATTTCTTCTCCTCGCAGGGTACAAAATCTAGTGAATTTACCTCGTTATTTTGTCAAATATCAATCAAATATCAAGACAGCTTATTCAAATAGGGGTTTACACGCTTTATTTTAGCAAGCATTTTTAACATAAACATTTCAGTGTTGTCAGTCTCAAGCACATCTACCGAAGAACCGCTAAAGAAGATAGCTTATTTAATTTGTATACCTCTGTGCCTGTGGGGTCAATATCTATCATACATTATAAATATATGATGGCCAATTGAATCTTTTTAACTGTGCATAAGATTATCAAAGCATCTTCACGCTTTCATCGTGTAGAGAACGTAGTGTCCAGACACTCTGCTCCTTTTTTTCACCAGAACTCAAAAGATTGTATTTTGAATGGCATATCTTGACACTGCGCTTTCTCTAAGGTCATATATAAAACTCTCTTAACATTTATGTATCATAAAAAAGACTTACAAAACGTATAAAAACTTGAACGCAGTGGGATTTGAAACCACGCCTCCTAAATACCGTTCAGGTATTCTCACCACTGAGCCATGCCTTCTACTACCAGCTGCGTCAAAATTCTAATACGCTTTATTACAACTTGTTTTTGTTGTTAGCATCTCTGTAGAGAGAAAGTAGAAAATAAAGATATTTAATTTTTTTTTACGTTTTCTAAATGTCTTTTTCAAGTTTCCTTAGTGTGGAATAACACTTTAAAGATGTTAAAAAAACTTATCTATCATATTCTACATGCCAGGATTCCAAGCGAAGACAGGCAAAAGCTATAGCTAGTAACCAACCAAGGTAAATAGAAATTTATCAACAGCGATATCAGTATACGTACAATTTACGAGTAAGAGGAAAACGTGCGCCCGCGCCGAAGGTCTACGCTTGCATAATAATGGGTGTTATTTCCTGCATTATCGCAATAAAAATATTTATTTATAGATATAATAAATGTTTATTATTAATATGCTATCACTTGTCTGTTTGTATGTGTATTCATAGGCAGAGCTTCACGCTTAAACACGCATAGTAGGGTCATCAGAGGGACCTTAGTGTTAAGACACTCCGTTAACCAATTTCAGCTCGAATTAGAGATATTACTTCTTACCGTATTTAAACAGAAAACGAAATTTAAAATATTTTATCTTACAACGTAGCGAAGAAAATGAACTTTATTGAAAAATAATTAATAATATTTAATATTCAAATGCGAAAGAAGTATGCAGGGACCGTAGCGTTTGGCGCTCCGTTCTCTCTGACTACCCCGCAAGGGATACAGCGTGAAGATAAAAAAAAAAAGAAAAATATTCAAATATTTTTTCAATTTCGATATATTTTAATACTATTTAAATAAATATAAACATCCCATAGTTTTAGTTTGCAGTTAGACGTTGTCCCATTAAGCCACTTTTGCCTCGTATATTGTGGTGATATTATACAGGAATGTCATCATAGTGATAACAGTTGTGGGTTCGATTTCTCTTTCATAAAATTGTTATACTTTATTATTTTGATTTGCCCATTCTGGAAATACAAAGAGCGGCGTTAAATTCAGCTATTAAACAATGTATTTTAAAATCAAGTAGAAAGTCGAAAACTGAGTGTTTTAACATAGGATTCTCCCTGTCTATATGCTGTGGACGACGAGGTAAGATAAAAAAAGAAATATATTTTTTTAATTTATAAATAGCTAATTACCATAAAGACGCAAAGGTAATAATACTCAAAGCCATCACATAATTACAATTGAAGTCATGTAACTGATAACACTTTTTTCCTCAGTCCCAAGGCTCGAGCGCCCTCCACTCATTTCCCGGTCTGCTTGTGAATGTTAACTAATATCTATTTCCTACTTAATGTTAGCTAGATGTTGGTACTGCGAGGATATCATCACCTTCTGAGTAAAAAGCAAAGTATATTTTTAAGCTAACTATATTTTGATGCCATTGTAGAATTATATAATAACTTTACGCAATGATGTTGGGTTAGAATACAATTATGGATATAATAATATCAATTTTATTATAATTGGGATACTAATTGGTGACAGTGGGGACAGTCGTGGCGCAGTGGCATAAATGTGGGACTGTAAACGACTGGTTGTGGGTTCGATTCCCACTCGGAGAGTATAATATTTCCGTTTTCTACGCTCTGGTATCGAGGAAAACCGCAGCGTTAAGTTCCGCCACTTAACACGCAATGCCTCTGATTTCGGCGGAAAGCGGGGAACGGCGTGTCGTAACACTAGGTTCCCCTCTGCCTACCCTGCTGTACGCGGGATACAGCGTGAAGCTGTTATTGTTGTTGTTGTATATTAGTCTCTCTGTCTACCCTGCTATGAATGATGAACTATATCAGGAGTATTAATTGCTTAACAATCAACGTCATACTTTAATTGCATAGAACAGAGATGATTTTTACAAGAAAAAAACAATTTCTACGATATCATAAATATAAGAAAGAATAGCTTAGTATTTTGCACATCGCGTTAGGACTGTGCTACAGGTGTAAGTTTAAGGGGCAACTCTAAAACGTTGAATTGAGGTAGCATTCTCCAAGCTTTTTATACCTAACCAAATTTGAAAATATCCTATCGAGTTATAATATATATTTTGGGAATCAAAAGAGATCTCTTCTTATAAAACATTAAATAAATTATTAAAAAATACACAATATCATATAAACCTACTTATAAAAGATACTTGAATTATTTCTTCATAATTTGTGTTTCTTCATAACTTTATTATTATGAATAAAAAAACTCAGGTTTATTTATAGTTTGTTTCGACATAAATTAACAAATAGTTTAAGCATTCTTTATTCTATTATTGAAGTCGTAATCGTTTGTTGCACAACTAATTGTTCTATTATGTTTATGTTATTTGATCACCGCGTTTTCAGGGTTAAGCGCCGACGCCTAACATACTTTTCCCATGTCTGTTTAAAAAATAGAAATGGAGAAATCTAATGCAGTCAATAGTAATGAAAAAAAAAAAACAGCTTTACATCTTGTCCCGCGTACCGCGTACCACGGTAGTCAGAGAGAAACTAGTGTCAATACACTCCGTCCTTCACTTTTCACCCCAAATCAAGACATTGCGTGTTGAGGGCCAAAATTCAACGCCGTGTTTTACCTTAAATACCAGAGCAAGCAAATGAACATTTCGATTCTTAGTATAACAACTTGTATATAACAACAGTTGGGACCAGTCGTAGCGCAGTGGCACAAACGTGTGAATGTAAACGGCTGGTTGTGAGTTCAATTCCTACTCGCGGAGTAGAAATATTTCCATTTTCTTCGCTCTAGTGTCGAGGCAAAGCGCGGCGTTAAGTGCCTCCAAAATTCGGCGGAAAGTGGGGAACGGAGTGTCTTAGCACTAGGTTCCCTCTGCCTATCCTACTGCGTGCGGGATACAGCGTGAAGCTAAAAAAAAATTAAATTGTGAAGCTTAAAAAGAAGAAGTTGAGTTCTTCCACTCAATACACAATGACTTGAATTCCTGCAAATAAGGTTCATAAAAGCGGAGAAATGAGGGTACATATACTAGGTTACCTCTGCCACTTTGCTATGCTCAATAAATTGTGAAACAAAAGCGTGCCGTCGAATTCCCCCACTCAATATGCAAAAGTGTCTCGATTTCGGGGGAAATTGGAGGACGGAGTGTGTTGACACTAGGTCCTCTCTGACTATATGGAAAAGCGTGAATCTGTTCTGTTTTCTTTTTCATGTTTTTGATACTTCAAAAATCATGATATTTTATCAAATGACACTGATTTTTATTTGTCTTCTGTATCCCTTGCGGGAGCAGAGGGAACGTAGCGCCAAACGCTAGGGCCCGTTACGGTCCCTTGGAGGACGGAGCTACACTTTAAAATTGTTTTTTTTTTTGCTTAAACATATAATAAAACTACAACCACTTGGTTTGAATACATTTTTCTTATTATTATTTCCTTAATTATTAACTTTCGTTAACTTATATTAACATAAAGGATTTTTCAGACTTTAAGCTAACTATTATACTATAAACAAATGTTATCTATTTCTTAAAAAAATCTGTTGTATCACAAATAATTAAATTCGAACCTGTTTCTACCGGCTACGTAAATACAGATATCACAATTAACCTCACAATTACAAAACAAATTTAATAATAAAAAACGCAACATAAATAAATACATAAGGAAAATTATTTAAAATTAAGTTACATGGTCCTTCGAGCCGGTCGGTGTATAACCTCGAAAATAATGTAGAAAAAGTGGATTTTTGTATTAAAATATATATATTTAGTACACATGTTTGTCTCGTTCACGTGCATTCGCCATCTGAGGCGTCTCACGTGGCCAGTTACGTACAGATCACGTTTACGGGCGCCGAGCGCAACTAATTTACGCTATTGTCTTCGCAAACATAACAAAAACCCCTGTGATGTAACCCAATTGAATATTACCTGCTGTTTGCTGGTTTATTATAATTATTGCAATTTATGCTTTTAGTTCTTATTATATTTTTTTGTTTCATTTTATTTTATAATTTTGTATTTAGTTAAGCGTATGTTTAGTGTATTGTAGGTAGAGAATATTTAGTATTGAAGCACCCTAGTTGGTGCCCAAATTAGAGACACTAAGTGTTAAGTAGCGGAACTTAACGCCGTGGTTTGTTTAACAAAAATATGAAAAAAAATATATAATCACGCATACGAGCTGGGTAACATCCACAACTATCGCGGTTGCAGTCACACGTTGCACTGAGTTAAGAAACACGTTTATGCTTCATTTCTAAGTCAAAAATAATCTAGTGTCAATGGATAACGGAGCATTCGTTGTCCATTTCCAAACAGCTTTTCATTTTTTATTTATTATATTTGAAATAATTTTATTACTACTGTTTTGACAGAAAATAGAATAGAATTTTTGTTTAACAAACAATGTTGTAAGTAAGTAACTATACAATAAAATTGACTTGTTACTATTTATTGTAGTATCCTTTGTTAATGACTTAACTCTGAGTAGAACAAATAATGATCATATTGAGTAGTGACTTTGATTTATAGGGCGTATGTGACTATCATAAATTATTGCATTTATATATTTTGCAGTTTCACGCTTATTAGCGGGGTAGTCAGAAAGTGTGCAGCGCCAAACGCTACGGTCCCAGCATAGGTTTTTCGCCTTATCCACTGTCATCAACCTCTTCATACATGCCCTCCTCATTTCGGTGGGTCCTCACGGCGTTAAGTTTCGCCACTTAACACGCAAGCCTTCGAATTCGGCGGAAAGTGGGGAACGGAGTGTCTTAACACTAGGTTCCCTCTGCCTACCCTGCCGTGTGCGGGATACAGCGTGAAGCTATTACTCATGCTTTTTACGTGACGTTCCTTTAGTATCATCGATAATAATAATATCTTAAGGAAAATATTCCGATATTCGTTTATAAAAAATAGAGTATGAAATTTGAAACAATCAAGTAAGTTAATAAGTAGAAGGAATATCTGAAAGTCACTACTACTATCATATGTTTATCAAACAGCTTCACGTTTTTTTTGCATAGCAAGGTACTCAGAGAGAGCGTAGTGTTACCATACTCTGTTTTTCACTTTCCGCCTGACGTCAAGATTTTATTCCGTGTTAAGTGGTGGAAACTTAGCGCCACGCTTTACTGTATGACTAGACTTTTCATTCACTCACGTTGTTAATGCAACGCATCATATTGTCAAGTAGTATATTGAAATATTTTTGAGCTTATGATTTAAAAAACAAAGAAGACTTTCCTTTTTAACTT
The DNA here is from genome assembly GCA_019049465.1 of Dryas iulia moderata. Classification (NCBI taxonomy): domain Eukaryota; kingdom Metazoa; phylum Arthropoda; class Insecta; order Lepidoptera; family Nymphalidae; genus Dryas; species Dryas iulia. The sequence goes on from CM032438.1 coordinate 7,716,963, forward strand.
AAAATAAGCGTGTGTGATTTTTTAAATGAATTTACTATAACTGCCATCGTGGCACAGTGTGTGTGGTTATAATAAGCACGATTAGTTATGAATTTGAATTTTACTCGGCGGATTACATTGTAAAAGCGTAGAATCTCTAATAAGAAAAGCGCGGTTCTGACTTCCGCCCAAATAAAATATTAAAATATTTCTAATTCTAGTGGAAAGTTAAGTACTGTCTGGACACTAAGCTTTTATTGCATTCGCTGTGAAAAAGCGTATTGTTAAAATCATAAGTAATTACATAAAGTGGGGAACGGAGTATCTTGACACTAGGTTCCCTCTGCCTACCCTGCTGTGTGCGGGATACAGCGTGAAGCTAAAAAAAAACAAATAATAACTTTTTTTTTAATTTTTTTATACAAATATTTAAAAACGAATACAGAAAGCAAAAGTATCAGAGTATGCATTTAGTTTTGTTATAACATTCATAATAATGTATATATAATCCACATGAAGCGACACGTGAGCTAATTGCGCATATTTATATAGTAATCTGCTATTATTACAACTATAACTATAGAATAGATGTAAGTATTATGCAAGGAAGTAAATATTCTTGGGTCGAAATATTGTATAGAATTGTATTAAAATAAATGATAAAGAAATATTTATTTATTTTAATAAATATTCTTAATTTCTTTATCCCTTATTTCAATCCCCTAGGCATGGATTTTCGAAAAATATAAGTGGCCTAGCCTTAGTATACCTTCCCGAGAAAATTCACCTAAATCACGAGATATAGATTTTTTAAACTAATTTTCATCCCCTTCAACCCTTTAGCCCTTTTATTATGAAGTGTGATTTTGGCCCGCACAAAAATTGAAATTTTCAATAGGTGCTATGTAAGGTTGTGCACCCCTAGTCAACTATAATAGATTATATACAGCTTGTACAATAAATTGAATATTGCATGAGAAAATATTAAATTTAAATTTTGAGTTGTCGACTTGTCGCAAAAAAATAATTTACAAAATGATTTTTATTAAGATTAATGTGTCTAACACATTTTTTACGCTATTATAGCACAGTAGAACAGCGTTTAACTTACAGCGTGATGGTTGTCGGTTCAATCTGCTCTTTAGGGAATGGTTATATTTAAACTGTCCTATACCCTTCATTTTTCGGGACTGGTAAGACAAAGCGCGGTGTTGATTTCCAAAGATAGAAGTTGGAAAACGGAGTGTCTTGATACTAGGTTCTCTCTGCCTACCCTGCCACGCGGGCCAAGCATGGAGCTGCTTTTAAATATATTTTATTTACTTTTAATACACACAGAAAGTGACATTACAAAGATAATTAATAGAAGTAATTTCGCACGTTACCTTCCGAGTCACGTTACTGTAGTACCATCTTCATCATTTTTTTTATTTTATATAAAACTTAGAGTCACTCAGGTCTTTCCCTTTTATACCCAAAGATGTCCAAAAATCACTAAAACCCCAGCTTTGGTGATTTATTTTGTTTCAATATGTTAACTATAAAAAAAAATATGTAAACTAATTAATGTTAATTAGGTACATCTTATTTAATAAAATAATTCGAAATTTTATAATAAAATAAGAATTACATAACATTAATTCATAATATTTATATCCACTTTTCTATAAACTAAATACAGTCCAGATACCTATAATAATTAAGAAAAAACTATACAAATAAGATTCGAACCCTTAACCACAAATCCCAATTCAACCACCACTGTGCTAATATACCTTCCACTTACGTCACCATCCTGTCAATGGAATATACCGTAGTAATCCTGTCCTTACGTAACGTAGCACGTGGCGGGTTCACGTGATCACTTACGTCAGTGGGGGGTTAAACTCAGACAAGGTCAGTTTGCTAGTATAGGGTAGTTACATACTTAGCGGGTGAAACGCTTTGAAATATACTGGAAATATAATTATATAATAAATAAATATAATAAAGCAAATGTATATATCCAGACTATATATGTAAATGTATATATGTGGGGCCAGTCCTGACGCAGCGGCACAAATGTGTGACTGTAAACGACTGGTTGTGGGCTCGATTCCCACTCGAGGAGTGGAAATATCTATCTGGTGTCGAGGACGAGGTAGTTCAACCACTTAACACGCAATGCCTCCGAATTCGGCGGAAAGAGTTCTCCACTTTCCGGAGTGTATTAACACTAGGTTCCCTCTGCCTATTTTGTTGGGTGCGGGATACAGCGTGAAAGTTAGTGTGCAAATTAGAGGTTAAATATATACGGAGTTCCGCCACGTAACACATTGTATACAGTTGAGACAGAAACTGGATAGCGGAGTGTCTTAACATGGCAGTACCCACTTAGATGTTAACCATAATTTATTGAAAATTGATATTTACGTCGAACTATATATTGAGTTAAGAATTTTGAAACTTTCAATTTTAAAAACAGACCGAAAGGTGTATTTAACAACTGTTTACTTGTTGATAATATTGCGATTTACTTCAAAAACAACTTTGTTAGTAATAATAATTCATGTCGTTTTTCTTCCAATAAAAAAATTATAGATATATCTAATATATGCATTTCACATTATATTCTCTCTACTTACCCTCTAAATGGAAAAACCTTAAACCAAAAAAAAATCATTTAAAATTAAAAATAAAATTATTGCACTTATTAGTAACCTATTCACATAACACGACTCTAAGTATTAATGACTAATCCACGTATGTAGGTGCCCTTACTGTAAATTACTGACATATCCCGAGGACTTATGACGATCACAATGAACCTGCCTTAATAACGTCTGCCGATTGAAGTAAATGGCTTTAAAATTGTACTTCTATACTATAATAACATAGTTTTTAATATTTTTTTTTACGTATGTCCATCATATTATATGTCAGGCAGAGAGAACGTAGTCTCAAGTCACTCTGTATTTCATTTCCAGACTTATTTCAAGATACTGTAAGCACAAGTGGCGGAATTTAACGCTGACTACTTTCTAAATTAGAGAAATTATGATAATATTTTTATTTATTTTTTTAGCTTCACGCACACTGCAGGGTAGGCAGAGGGAACCTAGTGTTAAGACACTCCGTTGCCCACTTTCCGCCGAATTCGGAGGCATTGCGTGTTAAGTGGCGGAACTTAACGCCGCGCTTTTCCTCAACACCAGAGCGAAGAAAATGGAAATATTAAACATTTCCACTCCTCGAGTGGGAATCGAACCCACAACCAGTCGTTAACAGTCACACGCTTGTGCCACTGGGCCACGACTGGCCACTGGACTGGACTGGACACATAATTTGAATAAATAAATAAATACCATACCCTACAGTGGGATATGAACTACTGATTATTAAACTTAGTTAGACACTGTACCATAATGGCCTCAAATTAAGTTATATTGTATTATAATATAAATATTACACATGTGTTAATATTTGCAATAATTTTTCACAAAAAAATATATTTGTATAATTATTACTGAGAACTTTTGTAATTTTGTACGACTGTTGTATGATAGCATTAAAAATACTTAATTTAATATAAATTAATTAATTTAATATAAAATTAATTTAATATAAAATTTTTCGTGTCAGTATCTGATTATAATATCTGTGATACTTGTGGATTCAATCTTCACATGGCGTAATGATAAACGACATAGTACGGCGTTGATTTCTGCCCATCAATACCCTATATCCTATATTTTCAAGCTGGTAAATAAATTAATATATTAAGTGTTTCGGTGAGCAAAGTACAGCGTAGTTAGAAATATAACTTATTTAAAATGGAAAATGGAAGTTTGGCTTATTGTTCTATTATATATTTTTGTAAAAATACTTAAAAAGTACAAAGGAGATAAAGCATTTTAACCTATAGTAGAGTAGTCAAGGAAAATCTAATGTCAAGACACTCCGCTCTCCATAACTCTCCGAAATCGAGATCGCGGAATGTTTAGTGGCGGAATTTAACGCCACGTGACAATTTTCGATTAAGTCTGCAGTAACACGAGAAAATCTGAATATTTGCATTATATCTACAAAAATATTTCGGCATCTCACACCATTTGTATAAATAAAACGCGATGAAAGAAATTTAAATGTTATTTTTCCTCGATCTCATATATTAAGTATGAGCATTTACTCAGCTGCTGCAAAAAAGTCTTGCCATTGAAAGCGGATCACGTGTTATGAAAATTTTATATCACCGACTGTTAAAAACGTGACTCGCTGTAAATGATTTACATAAGTATAGAATTTTTGTATGTATTTTGGTTGCGAAATTATGTTTTTGTATTATTTTCACAGTTTTTCAGTCACGCAGTCAGTTCTAGTAATGGAGTAGGATGTCTATAAAGAACGTGTAAATATACTTTATCATTTTAAATTAAATTATTTTGACTGGATTTTTTTAGACAATAGACAAAAAATTGAATGCGGCAGGAAAAGAACCCGCGCCTCGGAAATTGCCCAGAAGCTCCCACCGCTAAGCCTAGTAATAGTTCTAGATCCGCTAGCGTCGAAATTCTTAAACGTTTTTTTTATACAAATCATTGTTGTTGTTAACATCTCTGTACACCGATTTTAACAATTTCCTAAGCTTGTGAATAATACTTTAAAAATGTTAAAAATACAATTTAAATGCCGATTATGCCGAACAAAAGCCGATGTTTCGAACGGTATTTAGGTATTATTGAAGGCTAAAATATATAGTGGTAAAATAGTTTCATATAAAATGTCAAAACCGCGGAAACTAAAGTTTTTACTATTTTTATAACCACTTAAACACAAACAACACAAACACAATAGAAAAAATTAAATAACTTGAAAAAATTAACAAAGTCATCATTCTCCCAAAGGTGCTTTGAACCTCATTGCGTTATTATAGTCTGGAATAATTAACTCGGAAAAAATCTAAAAATCTTAACGAAACATTTCAAAATAACAAGTAATTCGATGATTTCAAATCATAAATCTAACAATATAAAGCTAAACAATGTTTAAAACGCTTAAAGTAAAAGTTGTATAATTTTTTCACACATTTTTGAAAGCAACAAGAAATTTAATTTGACTATAGAATAAAAGAAATACTCTGGTTTCCAACACTTTGCTAAGAGGTTGCTACAGCAAGGTTGATCTGTTGAAATGTTTGTAACGCGCTTAGTGGTGCCTTTACATTAGATTAACAGTATTTGAATAAAATAATTAGTATAAAACTAACATTTAAAGGTTTTTTTTGCAGTTTTACACTTTTTCTCGCATAGCAGGGCAAAGAACCTAGTGTCAAGACACTCCGTTCTCCACTTTCCGCAAAAAATCAGGAATTTGCGTGTTAAGTGGCCGAACTTATCGCCATGCTTTATTTAAGGTACCAGTGTAGAGAAATGAAAATAATATAATTCATCTGAGTCGGATGGAATCGAACCCCCACCATCACATTTATATCGTTTATAGCTGTTCTACTGCACACCACCGACTGTATCATATACATTTTTACTAGTCGTTGAAGGATATCTTAAGTTTATTTGACGCAAGTAGTAGTAGGTTCACATATGGAAAAATTCAATATGATATCCCCTTCTTTTGGTATGAGTAAGAAACACATATAAATAACATCCTAAAAACGGAATATTCTCCTTCTAAAATTCTAAATTCTTGACGCTCAGTTCTCTCTGACTGCTGTGAGGTAAAAGATATTCATTTTTTAAATATATATTTTTTTCTCCCGTGGGGAAACCCTGTTGCGGGTGTCCGAATGCTACATGTATGTAACGCCATACGGGTGATGTGAGGCTCATGCTTCTGCATCCTACTCACTAAAACCCTACGGTAGCCCACCAACTGGAACTGAACGGCTGGATTGCCGGAATGAGCTCCCACCGCTGCTGCTGCAGCCCTTCTACCAGCTGCATTCCCTTGGTCGCCTTTTATGACACCCACGGGATGAGAGGGGGTGGTGCTATTCTAAGCAGGCAACCACACGGCAATTTTTTTTTAAAAAATAATAGTTTAATTATCATTCCAATTCTAAATATTATGATTGTCACTTATATATTTTTCTTTTTTTTTATTGCTGTACACACATTTTATGTAAAACTTCGATATAATACTGATTATTGATATTGTTTTTATTTTTATAAAATAATTATTATATTACGTTAAAAGCTATACTTCACTATAATTACATTTAAATTTTAATAAGGTAAATTCTATTAGATACAGATTGGCTGTTGGCTCAGTCATGAGCTCATCATTTATTTCAACGAGAGAGTTAAGACAAATTAGGGTTGAGAAATGCTACGAGGGGGTGACGAAAAGTAGAAAACAGAGAGCCTTGACACTAAATTCTTCCCGCCTACTTTGCTATTCACTGTGAAATTATTAAAAAAAAATGTATTTAATATGAGTGCATGAAGTAAGAGTAATAACATTCATAACTAGGCCTTAAGTTTCATAACTAGAACTAAATTTTATGTTATGAAATAAAATTTTAAACAATGTTGATATTCTTACAAATTATAGTCTCTCTATATAAACAAAGTATTCTACGGACAAACAATGTTAGGCAACATCACATTGCCTTACAGCGATTACACTGGTACGATTACTAAAATCAATATTGATCATAAAAATCAACCAGAACTAAGTTGTAGCGTAAATTAGCTTTTTCACAGTTCATACAAAAAACTAGACTAAATTGGGCTTGCGTGGCATCGGAGTTGTAAAATATCGTGAAAAATTTGAAATTTATATAATTTTTTTTCAATGTTCCCTCTGTCTTATTTGTCTTAAGTAATATTAACTATACTGCATTATTGTGTACATTTGTATTGATATTTGCAGTCGTTGACTTAAATGTATTTTGAAAAGATTTCCTTTTTTGTTAATAAATATTGAGAAACAATCAATTCTCACTTATTTCAACAGCTTCACGATTTCCCCGCAAAGCAGGGTGGTCAGAGAAAATCTAGTGGTAAGCCATGGCTTTCTCCACTTACTGCTCGAATAAGTGATTGTGTGTGTCCAATCCACATACATAGGCCTATACAATGGTAAGACATTTTACGTCTAGGTAGAGTCCAATATTGTGGGTTCGATTCCCACACGAGGAGTGGAAATATTTAATATTCCCATTTTCTTCGCTTTGGTGCCGAAGTAAAGCGCGGCGTTAAGTTCCGCCACTTAACGCCGCGCTTTGCCTCGGTACCAGAGCGAAGAAAATGGAAACATTAAACTTATTTATGATTTTATAATTCTATAAATAAGCTTGTTTCCTGCTTAATGCTTACCTTATTGCTTATGAATTATGTAGTAGGTCTTTTGTTTAATTTCACTAAGATATAATTGAATATATTATTTTAATTATATATTTTTGTAATAATATCCCACATACATTACACTATACAGAAAACAGCGTGAAGCTTTTAAGTTTTCTTTATAATAAGCCCTTTTTTTCTCAGATCTAAATATCTTATAGTTATAGATAGTAGAGTTCATATATTAAAAAATGTAACAAAAAGTCATATTACGATATGTATATATGCAAACAATAAGGTTATTTAGAAAGAACTAACTTACTTAACGTTTAATGCAAAATAACGTCATAACGCTATTACTGCATTATGTGAAGTTGGGACACGCTTTGCCAACCCAGCGTTTGACAGAGATTGCGATTTAAAATTCCGCTGTGGTAACTAAAATATTGAAACAATAAAAATCATCGAAATCGGTCAACGTGTTTGATTTCTACAACGATAAGTAAGAAGTCTTAGAATTCTTTTCTCCCCGTGCAAGGACGGGTTAAGGATACAATTCCCCTCTATTGCTAGGTAGCGTTCAGTAAAAGGCGGGTAATCCAGTAGTTTGGTGGTAGGAGATTCGTTCTCCGACTAGCTCGCGACTGTTATCATACCAAAGACGAACCGCCAAACATCTGATAATGTGTTTCGATTCGACGACGCATCAGCCAGCTTTCACTATTTCCACCATCCTCGTCCTTTCCCCTCTTTCCCTCTTTCACAAGGCTGGCATCGCATCCACAACTCTTCTAATTTTGTAGATGTCGATGGGCGAAGATATCCACTTACCAACAGGTGGTCCTTCTGCTCGTTTGCCTCCATTGTGTTAAAAACGCATTAATATAGAGACATTACCCTTATTTTCATCCTGTAGTCTAACGATATGCAACATACCGCCCAAAATTGAGGGATCTCATGTTCAGTTGCGGAGCTCAACGCCGCCCTTCGTCGTAGGTACCGTTATAAAATCGTTCCACTGAGTGGGAATCGACTCCACAACCCTTGCGGTTATAGTCAGACGCTCTCACACTGCGCCTCTACGGCTTCGCGGCCGCGCAATAGGAGTATATGAATATACAAATTTAGAAATTTACATGAAGAAGGAATAAGCATAATAATTTGGTAGCACAAGTAGTGTTCAGCGGTATTGTTTGTACTGAAATTTGAGGGTTCTTATTGACTAACCCAAACAGTGTAAACCTTAACATAAGAGTATCAATGATTACATAAGAGTAGCAATTTGTAGTCACGAAGTTTCAATTTTACACTTTTTGCTGCTACACAGTATTTACAAAGTTTTCTTCATCAGTATTGCACGCGCAAGATTAATTTATATATTATAGAAACGCAGGATTAATAATAAAAAAGATATAAAAATGCAGCTTGACGCTTTTTTCCCCACAGTAGTGTAGTCAGAGAAGACTTAGTGTCAAAACACTCCGTCCTCCACTTATCGCTAGAAATCGAGATTTTGCGTATTGAGTGATAGAACTCAACGCTGCACTTTTTTACCAGATCGAACCCGGTACCAGAACGAAAAAATGAAAATTTAAATACAGTCATTCTCCGAGTGGGAATCGAACCCACTACCAACGCTTTACAGTCAGACGCTGTTCCATTGTATTCCGACGGCCTCATGAGGTTACATATTTTTTAATACACCTTTATTAGCTTCACCTTAATCTACATAAAAAATCTTACAACGTTATTTTGACCTACTTCTTGCCGTCCTTCGTGACTTCGTTAGACATGTGTCCATACAGTTTTTTCATAGATATATCTTAAGCATAATAAATATCCTTGCCAAGACGACAAGGAGAGTGAAAATATAATTTAGAAAGTGTTTCTTTTTCTAACTTCTTAATTTTTATTGTGCGCATAAATGACACGTTTCTTATAAAGAGAGAATGCAGTGAAATATTACTCTGTCATAACTTTTTTTTTAGCTTCACGCTGGATCCCGGACACAGCAGGATATGCAAAGGGAACCTAGTGGTAAGACACTCCGTTCCGCCGAATTCGGAGGCATTGCGTGTTAAGTGGCGAAACTTAACGCCGCGCTTTACCTCTGATACCAGAGCGAAAGAAATGGAAATATTAAATATTTCAACTCCTCGAGTGGAAATCGAACCCACAATTAGTCCTTTACAGTCATGTCACTGCGCCACGACTGCCCTCTATTTCATATATTTTTTAAATATATTTATAAGGCGTTGGGTTCCACCACTAAAAGTGTAATGTCTAGCGGAAAGTGGAACCACATGTTTTGATACTAGACTACCCTGGTATGCGGAAAAAAGCTTGAAGCTAGTGATTTAAATAGGTTTTATATATCATCCATACTTATATTATAAATTCGAAAGTCTGTCTGTTTGTCTCTTACGATTTCACGGCTAATCTACTGGTCCAATTTTGATGGAATTTAGAATGAAGGTAGAACAAAAATCAACCTCTAAAGGGTTGAAATAGGGAATGAAAGTTTATATGAAAAATCTACACCGCTAGACCGATTGTTACGAATTTTGGCATAAATATAGTTGATAATCCAAGGTTTAACATAGGCTGCTTTGCGTTTCAAAAATCCACCCCGGAGAGTTGCAATTAACGAAACGCTATGTAGTTCAAGAGGCGAAGCCGCGAGGGGACCGCTAGTAGACAATATAAACTAAAAATTCATCAAAAAATTTCCAAAAATATAATAATAGGCCGCTTTTTATTACAATTAGAACCATTTTGTAAATTCATTGCCCCATTTGACCCGCAGTTACATATAAGCGTGACCGAAGTGTTGTTACGTACAACGCTTGCGACTATATTGCGAATTTTTACCGTAACCTACAATTATATTCGCAACGTTTTATGGCGGTATCGTTTTTATAAAAAAACAATAAGCGCTTAAATTATTTTTAGTAAGTAAATAAGAAAAAAGCCTTTGGTAGGCTTTTTGAGTAGTTGAGATTTACTATACAGAAATAGACATGAGGTACATAATAAGCTAAAGAAATGCCTAAGTTTCATCGAAATCAATTCAGCCGTTCAAGAAGCTTAATTAACAGCGTCTAACTGTAACCCCGTTGTGTTGTGTTATGGGTTCATTTCCAGGTTGGGGGAACATTTCTAAACTATTTTCGATTCTCCACTCTAGTATCTAAGACAAAGCGCAGCTTAGAATTCCGTCATTTCACATCATATACATCACTATTGAGATCTTCGTCTCGGCGCAGCGGAACAACATCTGACTGTAAACACAATTAGTTATAGGTTCTATTTTGCAATGCTACTTAAAACAAAGTCTAACAAAGTCAGTTGAGTTCCATTACTTAACACTCAATGTCTCGATTGCGTGTGGAAAGTGGAGAAAGGAGAGTCTTGACATTGGGTTTTTTCCGATCTGTTTTGGGTTTCAAAATTCCTGAAGTAACGAAGAAAGTAATTTTATTTTTATTATTTACATAAAAGTGTGTATCCACACTTAGGAAAATTGAAAAAGACATCTAGAAAACGTATAAAAATTTAAACGCAGCGGGATTCGAACCCGCGCCTCCTGATTACCGTCCAGGCGCTCTCACCGCTGATCAACTATATTAAAACATACTTTATCATCAAAAAATATAGAGTTATAATCATAGAGCCCTAATATATGCACAAATATTACAAAATTAAAAATGTTACAACATATGATTGGGCCGGTTACAAAAACATATCCTCAGTTGGACACGAAACTGTTACGGAATAGCGAATAGCATATGCTTATAAAGTTATATTTTCATTGTATGTGTATGTATGTTTATATATCTCTATTCTTGTGAAAACGACTGGTTGTGGGTTCGATTCCCACTCGAGGAGTGGAAATATTTCATATTTCCATTTTCTTCGCACGTCCGCCACTTAACACGCAATGCCTCCGAAATGTGCGGAAAGTGGGAAACGGAGTGTCTTAACACTAGGTTCCCTCTGCCTACCCTGCTGTGTGCGGGATACAGCGTGAAGCTAAAAAAAATCTTTGATTCGATTTTTTTCGCGTGATTGGTACACATATTTTAATTATATATATTCTCTTACTTCAGTTACCAGCTTATTTCATATTTTTCATAAATATGTGAATCGCGTGTTATAATGAGTTCACGGAAATGCGGTTGAATGAGATAAGAAGTATCCCATGTCTGTCTCTTGGTTCTAAGCTACCTCTCTACCAGTTTTCATCCAAATCGGTTCAGCCGTTCTTGAGTTATAAATAGTATAACTAATGTGACTTTCTTTTATATATACATATAGATATTCATATGTATATTTATGTTATATAAATGTAACTTTAACTTGTGACATACAGACCTTGTGGAGTTTGACATTTGGTTTCGTCAAAATATTGTCGAAATATAATATTTTTTTACTGATTTACACTTTCCTCACAAAGCAAGTAAGGTAGTCAGAGAGAACCTAGTTCAAGATATTCAACTTTCCACTCGTCTTTTCCCGCCCGAAATAGAAACATTGCGTGTTAGCTTCATGCTGTATAACGCACACGGCAGGGTAGGCAGAGGGAACCTAGTGTTAAGACACTCCGTTCCCCACTTTCTGCTGAATTCGGAGGCATTGCGTGTTAAGTGGCGGAACTTAACGCCTCGACACCAGAGCGAAGAAAATGGAAATTATTAAATTTTTCAACTCCTCGAGTGGAATCGAACCCACAACCAGTCGCTTTATAGTCATGCTTTGTGCCTATGCGCCACGACTGACCCGAAAATTTCATATTTATTTATACATATTTATGTGTGCTATTACGTATTTATATTAAATAACGATAATTTTAACTTGTGACTTAGTGGCCTTGACGAGCTTGATACGTAGTTTCACCGCTATATTGTCAAAATGTAATCATTAAAGATTCTAGTTGGTATCACTGGTGGTGCAGTGGCACAAACGTGTGACTGTAAACGAGGAGTGGTAATATTTGTTATTTCCATTTTCTTCGCTCTGACACTGAGGTGGCAAAGCGCTACATTAAGTTCCGCCACTTACCACGCAATGCCTCCGAATACAATGGAAAGTGGGGAACGGAGTGTCTTAACACTAGGTTCCCTCTGCCTAGCCTGCTGTGTGCGGGATACTGCGTGAATCTAAAAAAAATCTAGTAGACCTGGTGACACTCAAAATATGTCACGTTATAAAGAAGGGTATGTGAAATATATACTTATTTATTTTATTAATTCATTAAATTAATTATTATTTTTAACGTTATGAAAAAATATATGCCGTCTACACATTTTTTCAAATAAATTTTAACTATATATACTATATTTTTCGAAAAAAGATGTCAAATATTTTTCTTTCACGTAATATTGTAAACTTATCTTTATCTATATTTATTGATTTTTTTTATTTTTTTTAATGTTTATTATACCAGGCAAACGAGCTAGCGGGTCACCTGATGTTAAGCGACTGCCGCTGCCCATCAACATTTTCAGCACCAGAGAGACCGTTAATGCGTTGCCGGCTTTTTAGGAGACTGTCGTGATCCGCCCCTTGAACAGACCAACGAAACTGTATGACAACACGTCTGGTGGAAGTTCCTTCCACAGTTTGCCGATCTTTTATGGAAGAACAAGGGCATCTAAGGCCTTGTGAAAAGCTGACTCTAAATACATAAGTCAATTTGAATAATATTATTCATAACCCTTTTTTGGCCTTTCACCCTATATAACTGATTATAAATATCATGAAAATAATTTAAAATTTAAATTAATATTTGTTCACTATTTATTCATTAAATATTTGGTTAACTAATTCAGTTAAGATTATCTTTTATTACGCTGATTTTAGTAAGTGTCATGTTCACTAAATATATACGAAACGTTAATACTTTTCTAAGATAATTATAAATCTACTATAATATAGATAATTGGGACCAGTCGTGGCGCAGAGGCACAGAGTGTGCCTATAAAGCGACTGGTTATGGGTTCGATTCCCACTCGAGGAGTGGAAATATTTAATATTTCTTTATTTCTAATCTCTAGTATTGAGGCAAAGCGCGGCGTTAAGTTTCACCACCTAACACGCAATGCCTCCAAATTCGGCGGAAAGTGGGGAACGGAGTGTCTTAACACTAGATTCCCTCTACTCGCTTCGTATTTACCTCATTTGTATTTTCTAACAACAACAGTAACAAAGATAAGTTACTGTATTTCCAACTTTTGGTAAATTTAGAGGAATTAAGTGTTAAGTGAAACAGACTTCATTTTGTCTACGAAAAGTCAATACAACATGTAATTTTGGTAATCAGCAGCAAGACTTTTCCCTTATATCGGGATGGCCAGAAAGAATTTAGTGTCATCACACTCCGTTTTCCGCTTTTGTGCCGAATTCGTGATATTGTGTTTTGTGTAACTAAAAGAAATACAGTGTTTTGTCGTGCCATAGAAGAAAAACGAAAATATCAACGACTACTACCAGTGAAAATCGAATCCACCACCGGCTTGTTCCCGTTGCACCAAGACAGCCTCGCAACCGACGTATTGCTTTAAATTATATTAATCGAAACCCCTATCATTATGCTTAGGCACGGCTCAATAAATGATTAACGTCTTATAATATAAACGTCCGAATAAATATTTTAAAAAAATATTGACTAATTACAATACCCACATTATGTATACATAAATACAAGTAAAACAAAGATATGACATTAATACAATTAATAAAATATGTGATATAGTATAAAAATCCGAAGAAATAAATAAAAAGGACATCTTTACTTCACGCTGTATCCCGCACACAGCAGGGTAGGCAGAGGGAACCTAGTGTTAAGACACTCCGTTCCCCACTTTCCGTCGAATTCGGAGGCTTGCGTGTTAAGTGGCGGAACTTAACGCCGCGCTTTACCTCGACACCAGAGCGAAGAAAATGGAAATATAATTTCCACTCCTCGAGTGGGAATCGAACCCACAACCAGTCGTTTACAGTCACACGCTTGTGCCACTGGGTCACGACTGGCCACTTTACTGACAGCTATACCTATATTATGTAGGTTAAACCTACATTACCTTTGTTACATAAATACAGACATTACAAAAATATGACTTAAATAAAATTTACAACGTATGCCATATGAAAATGTGCCCCAAAATAAAAATACGAAAAAATAAATTGAAATAATACTTACTAATTCCATTCTATTATGACGATAACCTTACAAATACAAATACATACATATTACATTAGTAAAATTAATAAAATATGCCGTTACAAAAAAATCTGAATGAATAAATAAAAAAATGAAACGTTCCGTAATTAAAATGTGCATTATAAAATAAACATAAATATGACAAAAATATGACTTATTACTCAAATTTTGTTTTGTCAAAATATATGACATAAAAATATACTATAAAATATGCCATAACACAAGAATCCTAATGAATAAATAAAAAAACGTAACCAATCCAATGTACATCATGAAATAAACAGAAATATGACATAAATATGACTTATTACTTCAATTTTGTTTTGTCAAAAAATATGACATAAATACAAATAACAAAATATGCCATAACACAAAAATCCAAATGAATAAATAAAAAAACGTAACCAATCCAATGTACATCATGAAATAAACAGAAATATGACATAAATATGACTTATTACTTAAATTTTGTTTTGCCAAAATATATGACATAAATAAAAATAATAAAATATGCCATAACACAAAAATCCAAATGAATAAATAAAAAAACGTAACCAATCCAATGTACATCATGAAATAAACAGAAATATGACATAAATATGACTTATTACTTAAATTTTGTTTTGCCAAAATATATGACATAAATACAAATAATAAAATATGCCATAACACAAAAATCCGAATGAATAAATAAATAAATAAATAAAAAGTACCATTCACAAATACCAATAACCATTATGTACAACCTTCTTAACAATGTACTGTTTCAACTATTGAATCGGTGTTTTACTCGATTTACGATATCGATGTCGAAACGACACCGGAAAGTGACTTCCAAGGACAAATTTAATGGTTTTAAAAGTGTAACAAAATACCACGCTTCAATACCCATGTTATGAAATTTTGTTCATAATCGCGAAGGCCGATTGCGAACGCTGTATAAGAAATATGCAGCTACGAGTAACGTACTGTGTGTATGTCATAACTTACGCAGATAGGTGGTTTCAATGGTGAAATATTATTGTGACTGTTTTAGTTGCTTTTTTTTGCACGTTCACGCGTTTTCACGTAGCGGGCTTAGAGAGAATTTAGTGTTAAGACACTCTGTTCGGTAATTTCTGCCTGAAATTGGGACATTGCGTGTTGAACTGTTACTTAACACAGAACTTAACGCAGCGCTTTGTTTAATTTTTTGTTGTTTAAATTAATTAACTATTAATATATTTTTAACTTTTATCATTTCGCTAGTTCCACCTGTATGTCTGTGTATTTGTATGTAAGAAAATATTGCAACGCTCGTTTGACCCAATTTATGCTATCTGATTTGCTTGCAAATGTGTACAAGTGTCCGTGTAAGATAACAAAGCAGTTTAACCTTTAAAAAGCTTTATCCCGGCGTATTTAGAGAGATTCTAGTGACAAGACACTACCTCCTTCACTTTACGCCTAATAGAAATACGAAGAAATAAAAATACTTTGAATTTTGAGAATCGAATCCACAATCATCATGTTCACAATCAGATATTGTAAGACCTCGTTTAAGATTAAGTAATCATTAACACATTTTTAATTTATTCGTATATTGTTATTTTAATCTGTCTATCAAAATAAGAATGGTAAATCTTGCAACGCTGTTTTGACATACTTTATATCTGATTTGTTTGAAAATTTGCATTTTGGCCGTTTTGATGACAATATAATATTTTTCCTGGCCAGGATGACCAAGATAATAAGAAACTCATTTTAAGAACGTTCCCTTTATTGCAGTTTCACGCTTTATTCCGCATACCGGGTAGTCAGAGGGACCTAGTGACAAGACTCTCCGTCCTTCGTCATTAAGAGTCTTCCCTTTAGTTTCATTTATAAAGTAATTTGTTTATTAAGTAAAGAAAAGTATTTACAGCATACATGAAATAGCTTCACGCTATATCCCGCACACAGCAGGGTAGGCAGAGGGAACCTAGTGTTAAGACACTCCGTTCCCCACTTTCCGCCGAATTCGGAGGCTTGCGTGTTAAGTGGCGTAACTTAACACCGCGCTTTACCTCGACACCAGAGCGAAGAAAATGGAAATATAATTTCCACTCCTCGAGTGGGAATCGAACCCACAACCAGTCGTTTACAGTCACACACTTGTGCCACTGGGCCACGACTGGCCACAAGTATTTACAGCATACATGAAAATATGACTTATATTTCAATAAAAAACCGTTTACTAATTTTTTGTGTAAAAATTGTAAAATTTTAAATTATATTAATAGTTTTAATTATGTGCCTGATAAGATTGAATGTTGCTTTTAAATATAAAAAATGGGTAGATTTTTATCGGAAACTAGTGAAATAATAGTAATGTTCTCTACATTACTAAAACAAATTACAATTAATTATATTATGTGTACTAAAATTTTATTTATTTTAGGTAAAATTATATATATATATATATATATATATATATATATATATATATATATATATATATATATATATATATATATATATATATAAAAATAATAATATATTTCTTAGCTATATTGATTTCGTTATTTTATATGACATCTATTTGACTAATTTTTTTTGATGTTTTTACATACTGCAATAGTGTAATCTACACGATACGTTGACCTATATAATGTAAGGTAAGTAATTGAATAAACTAAATAATTTCTACTTAAAATATAACTGCCTCATAAGGCTGCAAAATCGCTGTTTAACAATAGGGTTCCACCACAACGAACGTAGACTTCAGTCACTAGGCTCTCTCTTCTTTACCTATAAGACTTAAACGAAAAAAAAAACAGTAATACGTGTATATATATTTTTTACTAAAAAAAGATTTGAATGTACGAGAGATAATTTTATAATACCACCCATTTTTTTTCCATTCCTTATAAAAACAACATAACTTTTTTATGAACAGGAAAAGCAGAGAGAATCTAGTGTCAAAATACTCCGTTCTAAGCAACATTTTCAATAACTCTATCCGTCCTTAATATCAACTAATTATAAATATTCGCAACGCCAATGATGAAATTAGTTCCGTAGATATGTCAACACGTACGAACAAGATTACCTCACGCTTACCAAATATACATATAAGTGTTATTGTAGATACGCTGAGTTCTGCTGAGATTTGCAACCTATTGCATATTGTATCGCACGACAGTTCTGTAATAATTTCCATTCTTTTTTTGCACGTTATGCTTCACGCTTTTTCACGCGTATGTAGTCAGAGAGATATAGAACCTAGACACTCTGTTCTCTTCTTCTGTTTAAAATTAAATTAATATTAGCTTCACGCTATATCCCGCACACTACAGGGTAGGCAGAGGGAACCTAGTGTTAAGACACTCCGTTCCCCACGCAACGCCGAGTAACGCAATGCCTCCGAAAATTAAAGTATTGCTTGTTACTTGATGGAATATAACGTCGCGTTTAGCCTTCAGTACCAGGGTGGAGAAATGAAAATAGTTTAAATATTCCGTCAAGTGGAAATCGAACCCATAACCACTGCTGTCTGCACTGCGCCACGACGGTCTCACATTCTGCCAACATTTGCAACGTATTGCATATTGTACAATACGACAATTTTGTAATAATTTCAAGTTATGAGTATTATTCCAAGTGAACCTAACTGTTGCGTTGTTCTGAAGGTTTTTCACATGATGTCTTATTTTTACGTAACAAATTGCAACTTTGAGACAGTTTTTTTGTTCTTTCTATGCACATATTATGAATTTCGCGAGCGTCTTCGCAAGTTTAGTGCAATTTTATAATGTAAGTAGAGGACTGGACGTTTAGTAATTTCAAGTGTTTCATGAAATTGAACGCAGCGTTTCGCTTAAATGTACTTTAAATAAATATTTAGATTTATTCAGAAAAAAATCTGAAATTAAAATGACGACTTTAATTCAATGTAATAAATAAAAATATGTATATCACTTTACAGATTTAATTTTTTTATGTATTAAAAGTTATTTTCTTTTCTTCGTTGTGTCGAGATAAGGTGCGGCATTAAGTTTTGTGTGCACGCAATATATAGATTTGAAGCGGAAAGTAGAGAACGGAATATCTTGACCTAGGTTCTCTCTGCCTACTTTGGCATACAGGAAAAAGCGTATACTTAAAATATTATTAATTTTTGCATTGTGTTCAAGAAATAGTTAAATTAAATAGTGTTTATATATAACATTTTATTTATGTACATGTCATGACGTGTGATAAACACCTATCATATAGGGTAAATGTTAACGACATCTTTTACATTAATAAATAAAATAAAAAGTGAATTTTCAAAGAATTATATTTTAATTTTAGAAGTACATTATACATTATATTTTAATTTTATTGCATTTTTTTTTAAATTACGAAAATTCCTACAAATCCATTGTAATGTATATATAAAAACTTGTTTTAATATCATAACCCTAATAGTGTCAAATGTCATGACATGTCCTAATAAAAAAAAACAATGTCAAAATCTAAAAAAAAAAAACTTCTTTTTTAATTATTATATTATATTTATTAATATGCATCTCAGAATATACTTAACCAAATATTCCACCTCATTCTCGTGAACGGGCTGTAGACCTTCTGAGCCATTTCAACATAAAGTTAGTTGACCTGTTGCAATTCGTACCGACTACAGTAGGCGGCGTGTAGTTGGTATTAATTCAACACTATTATACAATTATTACGTACATTAAGGATACGTTACGAAAGGATTTATAAGCAAATAAATAATGATCCAATGGATTACTTAGTCATAGGTCATTAGTTTGATATATGTATGTATGTACTTATGTTTCTGTAGGTGTTTCGTGTAGTGGAGAAAGCTTGTTAATGAAATTTACATAACTTCAAAGCTTCATTCATTGGAATTCTAAATGTAGTAAAAAAAATTGTTTACAGAAAAGTTTTTTTTTTAATATCTTTTTCAAAAATAATGGCATATGTGACATTTTTAATACTAACTCCATTCAATATTTATATAACAATTAATGAAAAGGTCCAATTTTCTTATATAAATAACAGGTTCGGACAGTAGCAAGCGATATTAATCTTTTTAAAGGGCTCTCTTAAGTTTACTCTTAGGTCCCAAGTCCCAGGCACTGCTTCGAGCTCCTCCCTCACAATGGTGAGATGGAATACTAAGTAATATTAAACTGTTCTCTGTTCGTTGTTCTGAGCTACATACACAGTAAGTGATCTTTTACAATTTATGACAAAAAAGAGGTGATAAGGGTGACTTGGCAGATTGTCTTAAATTCGGATGGAAAGTGTAGAACAAAGTGTCTTGACACTACCTAAACTAAGATCCCTCTGCCTCTTGAAAAAAGTTTAGGGGAAAAAATATTAATATATTAATAATTTCATTTAAATATCTTTATTAAAATTTCTTTTTGATAACTCCATTTAAATATCTTGGTAGTTTGAATATTACAAAATAGTTTATAGATATATATAATAGCTATAGAATGCGTTAAACGCTTCTAATACCAAAACAAATAACTTTGCTAGATAGTTAAGGCCGTCGTCGCACAGTGGGACACTGTCTCACTGTAACGCAATGGTTGTGGGTTCGATTCCAACTAGAAGAAATATTATATTTAAATTTTAATTTGTTAACCTATACTATTAAAGACAAAGAGCATTGAGTTCCACAAATCAACACGCAACGTCTTGTTTTTAAAACAGAAAGTGGAGGACGGAGTGTTTCGACATTAGTTCACTGACTATCCAGCTTAGCGGAAGCCTGCTAGAAAAATATAGCGTCACTAAACTTACCCTTAGTGACTTTTCTCTATTTTAAAAAAAATATCAATCAATACAGAATAAAACACAATTAAGGCGTGAAATGTGTAACCTCATTACTGCGGCATGCGCTTGCGCAACCGCTTCAAGAGTTACGACACGTGGCTTGATATGTATTGATAGATGAAAACTCTTGCAAGGTCAAAAAAATATTATAATATGTGTTAAGTGTTAGAAATAACGCAATATATGTATGTATGTATACTTACTCGTATGTTGTTATTTGTTGTAATCAATTGTGTTGGTTAGAGATGGGTTACGAGATGAAATTGTGGAATTTAGCAATTTATACTTATATTTATTTACATTTTCTTATTCCGTTTTTTTTAATATTTTAACTTTTTCACTCTAGAACCTATGACCAAGCTTATTGTGGAGTTCCACCACTTAGATTTTAGTGTCTCGATACTAGATATTCTCTGACTACTCTTGCTATGTGGAAAAAAGCCTGAAGTTTTTGAATTTAAATTTGTTTTAAGAGTTTAAGTTTTAAAAGATCTTATATTACTTGTCTTAATAATTAGTTAGTTAGTTTTCTAATATAGTCAGTTTAAGCCGAGAGTAAATCATCCAAACGACACCAAACAAAACAATCAATTAAAGAGTAACTTGAACTCATATTTGTTCTACTTCTTTAAAAGAATAATAATACTATTAAAAAGTCGTCCAAACATTTATTGCGAAAAAAACTGTTTATTTTTTTTTTAAATAAAACTAAAAGTCCATATTAACAATTTGACTCAGTAATAGTCACAGTTCAGTTTACTCTACAGTGTGTCAATACACCTTTAAAAACTTTTTTTTTTTGCTTCACGCTATATCCCGCACACAGCAGGGTAGGCAGAGGAAACCTAGTGTTAAGACACTCCGTTCCCCACTTTACGCCGAATTCGGACGCTTGCGTGTTAAGTGGCGGAACTTAACGCCGCGCGTTACCTCGACACCAGAGCGAAGAAAATGGAAATATAATTTCCACTCCTCGAGTGGGAATCGAACCCACAACCAGTCGTTTACAGTCACACTCTTGTGCCACTGGGCCACGACTGGCCACAATGGCCACGCATTTATAATATAAGTATGGATTAAAAATTTAAATTCCTAACCAGCTATATAGTGTTAAATATTTCTTAAGTGACATTATTATAAGACAATTGACGTCTATCAAAATGACTATATTTAAATTTAAATCTGTTCTATATTTATATATGATTTGTCTTCATAAATAGTTAGTTATGTTAGATGATCAATTAATTAATCAAAATTAAGCCAGTCAGTCAGTAAATCAAGCAGGGGCAAGTTTGAATTCACACTTCTGTTACTCTGTTGAAAAATACATAATAATAATCTAACTTCACCATTGTCATAACAACATTTAACATTTTATTATTTGACACACTTTTGAAAACTTTAAACTAAACATTTTAAACGTAATTTAACCGAAAATCAAAAATTTGTGACAACATTGCAAGCATTCATTCAATTTCAAAGCCCATCTTCAATTATTTCTCACACCATTAATTTATTGAGACATCCAAAATTTGAATTCACAATCAACTAAATAGCGTTACCTATTTCTTAAGTGACATTATTTTAAAACAATTGACTTGTTATCAAAATTACACACAGTAAAAAATGGCACAATGAGTTAAACCGCTTTAGAAATACATTTGGTACAAATCTTGAACGCCCAAGGTTAATGAATGCTAATTTTATTGCGATCACAATTTTCTTATTAAACTTAAGAATGTTTATTTCAAGAAATGAGAGTCACTAAATTGGGTCTTGTAATGGGTAGTGATTTGGAACTTATTTATCGTATTTGTAGTGTATATCTTTGTATTAGAATATATAGAGGGGTTTGACTGTAAACAACGGTTGTGGGTTCGATTATTTTCATTTCTCCGCTCTGGGACCTAAAACAAATCGCGGCGTTAAGTTTCGCCACTCGACACGAAATGCCACGATTTTGTACACGGGGTGATATGACACTACGTTCTTTCTGACTACTCTTACTAAAAGGGAAAATGCGTGATTGTTTAAAAAATGTATTTTATTGAAAAAGTGAACATTTGAAAGTGAAAAAAGTGAACATTTAGAACATTTTAGAAAAATTACAACAGAATTCTTGGAAATAAAATATTTTATTACCACACAGGATTAGGTAACTTATTAGGAGATTATTTGACATATTTGTGATGTATTGTAAAAATATATATTAAAAAAATGTATTATTAAAAGAATATGTAGGCCAAGGCTTACAATATTGACAGTTATATTGGCTACAAAAGCTAATGTAGTCAGAAAGAACATAATGTCAAGACACTCCGTTCCCTACTTTCTGCTCAAAAATCAAGACATTAAATTCCGTCAAAAAATCCAATGCCACACCTTACCTTACTAAATAAGCAAACAAAAATAATTTAAATAATCATTCTCTCTGTAAATCGAACCTAACACCAACCTTACTTACCAGTCAGACTTACCACTGATCCACGACGACTTCTCACATATATAACGTAACAGTTAATTTAACCGAATTATTTTTCGCAATGACTAACAGTTAGCGGTTACATAACCAAACCGGTTACCGATCTTCACCTTCATGATGTAAGATGTCAAGGTTGTTAGTGCAATCGTTTTGTTTCGTTTTGTAACAGTGAGAGGTATGAGATGTAACTGTTGGCACTAGGCTTTGTTTGCGGCGTTGCTTGCGTTTGGTGATAGATTTTAGAGTTATTTTTTGGTTTTCAATTGGGAATGGAGAGTGTAATAAGTGAAAAGAGCAGAGTTTTAAATTATACTACGATAGATTAAAACGAAGCATTTGTACTCCGAAAATATAACTTTAAGTATTTACATTTTATTTGACAACGAGTCATATGGATAGAAACAATATATCAAAGCAATGTTTAATAGAGGACGGTAAAAGTGTCAAATATATAAAAATATTACGGAGAAATTAGTGATTAGTCATTTTAGTTAATTAGAAACATACACTGCTGCATGTAGTCAATTTTGCGCGCCGTTAGCCAGTCTTGCGTGCTTTTCGCTCTATGAGCTGGTACAGAATCTTGCTGGAATACCCAGGGTCTGTTATTGAACATTGTATGAGAAACTGGTTCCACAAGGTCCGCGAGGACTGTATTTTGATACACAATCGCATTTGTTTTCACGCCTTTCTCACAAAAATGTGCCTCAGTTAAGCCCCAATATGAAATTCCTATCCAAACCATGAGTGAGGATGGAAAATGACTTCGCTGGACACGTGGAATACCGTTGCTGGCCTCGTCACTGCTGTGGGCGTATACCTTATCATTTTGTTTATTGTAGCTCTCCTCCACGGTAAAAGTTTTTTCGTCCGAAAAGAGAATTTGACGATGCTTTTCCCCGCGTACCGCTTCAACAAAATGCGGGATCTCTTCAGTCTCATGTCCATTAGACGCGCATCTAAACGATGTCCTGTTTTTCTGCGATAGACTCATAGCCTTCATTCAACACCCTTTTGACCTTGGTTCTGCTTAACCCCATTTGAAGGGCTAACAGTTTCTGCTTGCGTATTGGATTTCTTTGGATTCGCGCCTTCACAGCTTTTATCACTGCTGGCGTCCTAATAGAGCGAGGGCGACCACTTCTTTTTCTCTCTTCCAAGCTTAGAGTCCTCATTATACCGTGATTATACTGATGATACTCATTGTACGCCTTTTGCCACTCAACACGTAAGTCTCGAGTTCAGATAGAAAATGTGGAACGGAGTGTCTTAGCACTAAGTTCTCTTTAACTACCCTGTTATACTGAAAAAAACCTTAAAGCCAAAAAAACAAGACGTAATCTCTTAAAAATAGTTCGAAAGTTAAAAGCATAGTGTTTTGACACTTAACTCTCTCTCACTTAATTCTTATAAGGGAATAAAACTGAAGCCATATATCTTTACAACGAGATGTCCACTCAGCCCGCCCTTGAATCGCTATCGTAAACCACTCGTGTTATTTGCTTTTCGCAATAGTAAAGCAAGCTAATCAACTATTATCTGTGATGTAACGCCAATATATGCCAAGGTTTGTAGAGAAATGTTCTATTCATCGGTTTATCTTTGATTGCATAATGTATATATATACGCTATACGTAAAGTAGGTTTTGCTGGCTGGTTTTAATAAGATTATGGGCATTCATTAGATTAGGGATTCGAGGACAGTCAGTGGCACAAAGTGTGATTGATTGTGGGTTAGTTTACCACTTGAGGAGTGGAGACATTTGACGTTTCCATTTTCTTCGCTTTAGTGTTCAGGTGAAATTTCCGGCGTTAAGTTACGCCACTTAACACGCAATGCCCTTAGAGGAAAGTGCGGTACGGAGTATCTTAACACTAGGTTCCCTCTGTCTAACCTACTGTGTGCGGGATACAGTGTGAATATTAAATATTTCCACTCCTCGAGTGGGAATCGAATCTACAACCAGTCGTTTTACCGTCACACTTTGTACCTCTGCGCCACGACTGGTGCATTAACTATATTTTAATAATATTAATACTTCCTCTCTGGTAAGACAAAACGCGTCATTGAGATCTGCCACTCGAAACGTAACGCTTTGAATTGGGGTGGAAAGTAAAAAGGGTCATAACCCTAGGTTATATCTGCTTAACCTTCTATGTAGTAAAAAGCGTCAAGGTTAAAATAAAATATATATACATATATACTAAAAATTTAAATTGTTGAAGATTTTTTATACCTAGGTATTCCCGCTCTGTGGAATGTTCAAATAATTTTAAATATTTTCAATTCTTTGTTATGCTGAGCAAGACATATCGTAGTGTATAGCTTCACCACACAACACGTATTATCTTGAATTCGGTGGAAAATGGAGGACAAAGTGTCTTGACACTAGGTTCTCTCTGACTACCCTGTTACGCAGGAAAAAGTGTCAGTAAATCTTATCATCAAATGATATTATATACGAGTATTTTTTAAGTACTAAAATTGTAAAAAAAATAATAATGTATATGAAAAAGGAAGAATAATGTTAAAAAGGTACAGACTTTATGTCCGTAGAGTAATAAAATAGAAAGTAGGGAACGAAGTGTCTTAACGCTAGATTCCCTCTGCCTACCCTGCTATGTGCGGGATACAGCGTGAAGCTAAAAAAAAAAGAATTATAAAAAAAAAATCATATCATTAATTCCTTCTGCATTTACAATCATTTATATTTTATAATAAATATAAATAATACCTATAATTTTTATCGAACAGTTAAATTACTTAACCAATAATTAGTCTTAAGTCATACTTAATGCTTATATTATGCCTTTATTATTAGTTGATCTTATTTTTTTATTTTTTTTTATTAAATAATGAGCGAATGCTTTATACAATATTTTTAATTATCAAAAATTATTCTTCACATTTATGGCCGCATATTAGAGTCATATAGAACCAAGTGTCAAGACACTCCGGTCTCCATTTTCCGACATAATAATATAAGCCATTGCAAGTACAAAGGCGGAACTAAACTCAAATTAAAAACTTACATAAAAAAATAACATAAATAAAAAATCATCTATTACTTTCCATCAACGGACAAAGAACCTGTTACCATCGCTTTGTTAATACTAAATTGCAAAGTTAATATAAAAAAAAAATGTATTATTTAACGATTCATTTTTGCATCACGTAAGCTAAACTCAATCTAGGCCATAGATCTTTTGATTAATCTGTAAACGTTACGCAAGTAGTTGCATCATAATCGGTCCAGTTATGCATGTAAGCCAAGGTTTCCAGTTCAGGTCAACTTTTTCATAACAACTTCTTTCTTAAGGGCGTATGTTTATTATGTTATGTGTAGTAATCGTTATTTTAATATTTTTTTTTATGTTGAATTGTATAATCGTTTTCAACATATGTATAATGTTAATGTGATGATTTTTTGATAGTTGTATCGTAATTCAACATATTTTCATATTTTTGTTGTGTTTGACTGGAAAGTATAGGCAGGGATATTTTTTTTTAGATTTTATTGTATTTTTCGAAAAAAGCATTTTGACGCTTATTGTAAATCTAGGGTAGTGAGAAATAACCTAGAGTTGATACATTCAGTCCTTTTTCTTATTAAAATTGAGATTGCTTGTTCCGTGGCGTAACTAAACGCCGTACTTTACCTATGTTTCTAAACAAAGACAGCTTTACGCTTTACACTGCCAAGCAGGGTAGTCAGAGGAAATCTAGACCAGTTTTTTTTATCTTCACGCTGTATCCCGCACACAGCAGGGTAGGCAGAGGGAACCTAGTGCTAAGACACTCCGTTCCCCACTTTCCGCCGAATTCGGAGGCATTGCGTGTTAAGTGGCGGAACTTAACGCCGCGCTTTGTTTCGATACCAAAGCCAAGAAAATGGAAATATAATTTCCACTCTTCGAGTGGGAATCGAACCCACAACCAGTCGTTTACAGTCACATTCTTGTGCCACTGCGCCACGACTGGCCCCAAGTTAAGCCACTAATTTCTTCACTTTCACATAGATTACCTGTTGATTGGCGGAATAAAGCCGTTAAATCTCAGTATTTAAACTAAACCTATTTTCATATATAATAAGAAAAAGCGTTGTATATTTTTCTCTCTCTCCACTCTTTCAAATAAATCAATACATAATATCAATAATTATGATTTACCAATTTCATTGCATCAATAATAAGTACCGTTTACCCAAAGATTTATACATTCGTCCACACATACTTAAACCGTTCTACGTTTAACTAACCCAATTCGATACAAGATAACTTTTTACATACAAAATTAAACTTTAAAACTTAAATATAAAGTTCAAAATCCATTAAAACCTTCTCCTCGGTTTTAGTTTACTGTTACGTAAGACAATTTAAGGTCACTATAGTTGCATAATCTGTATATTACTGTGAGAGCGACCGAAATATGTTGAGCTTTCAATTCTAGTACAATTACTGCGATATGGCCCTTGTACTGTGGCAAGGGAGGGGGGTCAGGGGTCTTTTAGCCTGGTCGGTTTAGGATTTGCGTCGGCTAATATTAGAATGTCAGTTTTGAAACGCCAAAGAATGTATGATTTATAGGCGTATCGCATTTTCATGTAATTTGAACATGTTGCTTGTTAGAAAAAATATATGATTATTTTTTTTGTTGTTACATTGTTTGTGGTTATGTTGTTAGTTGAAGGTGTTAAGTGTCGTATTTTATATATCTTTGTTAATACTTAATACGCAATGCTTCGATTTCAAGTGGAAATTGGAGAACGGAGTATCTTGACACTAGGTTCTCTCTGATTACTCTGCTATGCGGCTCTGCGAAAAGCGTTAAGCTGTTTTTGTTTATTTACTTTTCAACTTTGAACCCTTTTTAGCAACGAGATTATTCAAATTATCCGAGGTAAAGCGCGGCGTTAAGTTCCGCCACTTAACACGCAATGACTCCAAAATTCGGCGGAAAGTGGACTCCCACTTTCCGCCGAATTTTGGAGGCATTCGGCGGGAGTGTCTCAACACTAGGTTCCTTCTGCCTACCCTGCTGTGTGTGGGATACAGCGTGAAGCTAAAAAAAAAAAATTTTTTTGAAGAGAGTAGTCTATATGTTTATAAGGTAGGTAAGGGAGGAGGTAAGTAATTTATATGTTTATTATATAGGTTTTACCGACCTAACAAGACACAGTACGACTTCGAATTACTTCATAAATGTACCTATGTATAAATGTATGTATCTCGTAGTTTGTTAACAACAAAAGTAAATGATAGCATGTAAAAGTATAAAAAAATTGTGTTATGTGTTTGTCATATGGCTCAGTGGTAAAGGTACTGGGACGGTTTTAAAGAGGCGCGGTGTTGTTTCCGTTACATTAAATCTTTTAAACATGTTTTTCTTATCCTAAGTAATTAACTTCGCCTGCCTAGCAGATTGTTGTATTTTATACATATTACTTTTCCTAAGCTCTGTTCAAATCTGGTCAGGGGGGACCTAGTGTCAAAACACTCCGTTATCCACTTCGCTCGAAATCGACATTGCGTGTTAAGTGACGGAACTCAATGCCGCAGATTGTCGCTTCGCATGACTTTGTCTGTTCGCTTTTGCTCTGGTACATAGAAAAAGTAGAAATATAGAAATAAAAAAAATATATTCATTCTCTGAGTGGGAATCGAACCCACAACAGTCAGACGCGCCACTGCTCCACAACTGCCTCCTAAACTTTATAATAAAGTTATAATATATTTGGTACAGTCTTAACTTTCAATTAGTAACATATAACGAATTTAAACTTTGACTAACTTAAAGTGTAATTTCATTAACAAATTAAGATAGTTATCTCTACGATATTTGACGGAGATAGTTAGGTATTTATAATTTACTTACACGTCTGAATATTCACTATGAGCTCGGAGGAATTTAGAATCGAATTCTACATTATAATATTTAACATCTAATCTATGGGGCCAGTAGTGGCGCAGTGGCACAAGTGTGTGACTGTAAACGACTGGTTGTGGGTTCAATTCCCACTCGAAGAGTGGAAATATTTAATATTTCCATTTTGTTCACTCTAGTATCGAGGTAAGGTTAAAGTTAATAAGTTTCGCCCCTTAACACACAAGTGCCTACCCTGCTCTGTGTGGAATACAGTGTGAAGCTAAAAAAAATATTTAACATAAGAAAACGTGAAATCATTTGAATCTAGAACCTGAAATCCTCTAAAAAACCGTCTAAGACCTTTGGTCATATATATGTATATTTTACAATTTTCATATTATATTTATTAAAATACCCTACATGATTTAAAATATATTAAATTCTTTGTACATAAAAATATTGTATACTTTAAAAATATATGTTGAACAGTTTTATTTAGATTCACATTTAATACAGAGAGTAATATCTTCCAGGTAACCTAAATATAAGCTTTACACTTTTGCTCGCAGAACAGAGCGTTCTCTACTTTCTGCTTAAAGGCCACCGTTTTTTACCATAGTCTTGTTCACCACAATAGAGATAATAAAATTTTGAAAATTCCTCCGAGTGGGAATCGAACCCAACACCGTATCCCAATAATCGTGATTACAGTTGAAGCTATTCAAAAGAGCTGCCGCGATGGTCTAATTGATAGGAACTACTTCAAATAGAACGAACTAAATAAGTGCTGTATATATAATTAATAAGTACATAGCATATAACTTTCCTACCCTGCTGTGTGCTAGATACAGCGTGAAGCTAAAAAAAAAATATATAACTTTCTTTTTTCGATTTTTGAACCTCAAACAATTTACCACCGGCTCATAAAAATATAATACTTGTCCCCTTCCTTATAAATAGAGTTAACGTTTGGAGGGTAACAGGAGGGCGGAGTGTCTTCCCGATTCTCCTTGCCCGAAGACATCATAGTAATTTTAAGTCTACAGAGAAAAGCATAACAAAAAAATTAAGCAGTGAATAACTTGAAAAAGACATTTAAAGAAAACGTACAGAAATTTGAACGCAGCGGGATTTGAACCCGCGCCTCCTGAACCTTTCAGGCGCTCTCACTACTGAGCCATGCGAGCATGGCTTTTGCATGCATTAGCATGCGTTTTCTTTAAATGTCTTTTTCAATTTTCCTAAGTGTGGAATAACACTTTAAAAAAATTAAGCAGTGAATAACTTGATTGTTACCCTTTTCTATGACATAATTTAGAATGTAAAATTATGTATACCGTTCACATTACAATACTCACCTTGACATATAAGATGATTTTCGTATACTAGTTGTTACATAGGCTATATTATTATTTTTTAACTAACTCCAAAATAGTTCTTTTGATTAACTGTTATTTTTATAATAACATCATCAAGGAGCAGTGAGACTGAGTCTAACTGTGAATACGCTTATGGGTTCGATTCCCATTCGGGGGCATGATTATGCTTAAATTATTTGCAATTCTCCGCTGAAAAGTGTAACCATAATAAAAACCTTTAGATGTCCGGAATAAAAAATAACCAATAATATAAATAAAAATAAAAGTAACTGTAAAAGAATGTGAAATAAAATTTTCAGATAATTTCGGATATGGTCTTCTCATAAATGAGAGATATTAAATTATTTTAGAACGCATGCATGGTTTAGCATAGTTAACTTTGACGACTTCTAAGAGCCGTTGGTTCGCATCCCGCTGCGTTCATTTTTTTTTAAGCTTCACGCTGTATCCCGCACACAGCAGGGTAGGCAGAGGGAACTCAGTATTAAGATAGTCCGTTCCCCACTTTCCGCCGAATTCGGAGGCATTGCGTGTTAAGTGGCGGAACTTAACGTCGCGCTTTACCTCGACACCAGAGCGAAGAAAATGGAATATTTCCACTCCTTGAGTGGGAATCGAACCCACAACCAGCTTTTTGCAGTCACACGCTTTTGCCACTGGGCCACGACTGGCCACAAATTAGCCATTTTTTATGTTTTCTAAAAATTGAGTTCAATTTTGTAACTACGCGAAAAACAGTTTAAAATGCTAAAAACATTCACGTATATTTCTCAAAAATGTTATAACGTAACTCATATTACCGAAAGTAACTGTAAATCCGAAATAACTTTATAACTGTAACCGAAATACTATACATATTACTTACATATATACATACTTCTTACATCTATCCTTATACAAAACCGTATCCGAAACGTTACATTCGCAAAATCCCCAGTAAAATTCTTAATAAAAATGACAATCATTTTACTGCAAATAACCGAATGACTTTGAAAGTATTTTAGTACTTAGATTGTTAATTTTTTATAAATGTATTTAATCAGAGCTAGTATGTACAAGCTACAGTTCCATGAAAATTTGATCAATGTCAAGGTTCCACGGCAAAGGCACGAGGCGCCAGTTCTCAGTGGTTGTGGGCCATCCGCGTAGAACTGTGCCGGGGGTAGGGTGACTATGGTGTGGTAGAAATTATGTTATAGAAATATGGTCGTGATATTAATGGTGATTTTTTCTATTGGTATTTGGTTAAGATAATAGTGTAGAATATCAGTTAGCTCGATAGGAATTGTAATGTTTTAGTTATGAATTGGGACGTTAATAAATACATATAAGATTTTATTTGTTAGTTTTCAAGTTTGTGGGTCGTTTTCAAAATGTATTTATTAAATTTAAAAATAGAATTAAAATTAAATCGACAATGTCGGTCTGGAGTTATGCCATGGCCGAGATAACTAATTATTAATTTTTATCTTTCATAAATGTAAGATTGGTTAAAGATGCAATTAAGTACTACATAATAATAAATTAACTAGAATAAAATAATCACGGGAAATACACAGTGACAATAGATTTTTTTGGAGTTTCCCCTTTTATTACTAAGTCAACTTTTTCAATAGGATACACGATCGTAATATACTGTGTTTACTCACTGAGTTGTAACTTTAGTATGATGAAACTTATATATTATTTATGTAAGTATATATTTATTTACGTTAAGAGAAGAGTAATAAGGGTAAATTTGTGATGTAAATATTGCTAGTTAATAAAACTGATCATTTTTAACAGTTTACCCGTTGTGAAACATTACCATGCCGCTGCGTCATTCAATTTCTGTAATTTAGGGCCATTCCCATTTTATTGGCGTAAATGATACATATAATGATGATGAAGATACATATAATGACAAATGATACATATAGTGATGATAGTGATGATGATGATGGTTGAATAACATGTAATGGGACGCATGGCTTAGTGGTTAGAGTACGGATGATTTCCACGAGAAGTGGGTTCAAATCATTCTACGTGCGATTTTTTTTATATATATTTTAATAAAATGAATAATATATAACAACATACAATTTATAAAATAAATAAATTAGGTGGTCATTACAATTAAACATAAGAATATTTTTGTAATGACCACTTAAATTTACTTATTGCAAAAATTTCGATATGCAAGACTTACAATGGTTTGTTTCGCGAAATAGCTACATAAAAATCAGTATTAAGACACTTTGTCCTCCATGAAATTCTATCTTTATTTTTCATTATAAAATACAATATATATTTTTAATTATAAAGTCTCATTGCAATACAATTTCATGGTCACTACAACTGAACAATGTCCGCACAACTCCCATAGAGCGGTTACACGCGTATTCGATCTGACATAATCCGCTTACCCAGTAACTGCCGGATGTGACCAGGGTTGGTACAATTTAGTTTTTTTATATTGTAACCACAAAACACGTAATATCTTGAATTGGAAAGAAAAATAGAGAACAGAGTGTCTTGATTCTAGACTCTCTCTGACTACTCTACTATATAGTCCATAACGTTTGAAAATTTCAAATGAGGCAAGGAACAAAGATTAAGTATAATAAAACAATGTCTCATGTGACAGGAAAAATTATTTTGATTTACTGTTCTTTGTTTGTATCTTTGTGGTAAACATAATACGTACGTATT
The DNA here is from genome assembly GCA_019049465.1 of Dryas iulia moderata. Taxonomy (NCBI): domain Eukaryota; kingdom Metazoa; phylum Arthropoda; class Insecta; order Lepidoptera; family Nymphalidae; genus Dryas; species Dryas iulia. Next base: position 7,749,679 of record CM032438.1, read on the forward strand.
TTTGAAAGTCAATTAATTTTATTAAATATAACGTAAAACGCGGCGTTGGGTTCCGCCACTGAAAGCGCAATGATTCAATTCTGGCAAAAACCGGAGAACTGAGTGTCATAGTACTCGTTTCCACGGTCGATTACCAGGAATGAAAATATATAATTTAATAATCCAATTTCTTTATGCTGGTAACGTTGGGGAAAGGAAAGGGCGGTGTTATAATTCCGCTACTTAAAATACAAAATAAGCCTAAAAAATTCGGCGGAAAACGGGGAATGTAAGGTCTTGACACTAGGTCCCTTGCCTACCCTGCCCTCTGCGGGATACAGCGTGAAGCTGTTACTACCCTGCAATGTTGAAAAAAACGTGAAGCTCAAAAAAGTAAAATGTTTCAACATTTAATAATTAAATCTAACTCTTATAGTTGCAATTGTCCTCCATTTGTAATTTAAAATAATAAAATATAATAAATAGCTTCACGCTATATCCCGCACACAGCAGGGTAGACAGAGGGAACCTAGTGTTAAGACACTCCATTCCCCATTTGTAATTTAAAATAATAAAATATAATAAAATCACTTACTAAGCAGTTGCAGCCCTAGAACAGAGACACAGGGATGTGCTCGACGGATGCTAACCTACTACTACATAACGGGACTCTACTTAGAGATGAGCTATCGGCATACTTTGAAATGTATGTATGTAACAACTAGCAATGTGATGTTATTACAGTTAATATTATCAAATTTAATGTTATTAAATTCTTTTCATTTCTTTGTTTTGGTGAGACAAAGCGCGGCGTTGAGTTCCGCCACTCAACATGCAAAATTGAATTTTGATGGGAACAGGGCGGAGTGTCTAGACTCTCTCTCTCTCTCTCTGTTAGGTTCTCTCTGTGAGCCTTTTATCGTGTGGGAAAAAGCGTGACGGTAAAAGAAAAGCGCTAAAAGAGAAATAAAATGCTATTTAATTTTTAATTGACTTCTGTATGGGCTAGATAAGATTTATAACTAGCTATAACTAATACGAATTCAGTTGGTTAACCAATTCTTATGTTAGATTAGAATTAATTTTGAACGAATGTAATGTTTTTTTTAGTCGGATTCAAATATTTTAACTTTATTATTTTAACCAATTGTTAATCACACATTTACGATATGAAAATCATTTCAAGAAGACGTAAAAAATATGAACGTAGAAGAGAATAAAAAAATATGAAAATATGAACGTAGAGGGACTCGAAGCCGTGCGTCTTGAGATCGCGTCACTGACCCAAAGGAATAAAACATTAACTTTGTATTGAAAAGCACACGAAAGTCCCGCTTTTCCAGTATATCAAGCGAGTCAGAGTGTTAAGACACTCCGATCAGAAATGACATTTTAAATATATAAGATCCCCACGAACGGTATCCAATCCACAATCAACCGCATTAACAATCGCTGTCCCACTGTGCCACGATGGCCTCGACTGTACTACTGTGTATTTCTTCTGAATCCTTTTATTACGTTTTTTTTTTAATTTTTAAGCATGTTGACTCCAGGAAGGTGGTCAAACAGTGTCAAAATACCTAGTGTCAAAATACTCCGTTCTCCACTTTCCGCTCAAAACCGAGATATTGCTTTTGAGTTGTTTTAAAATAAATCGATTACAAAATGATTCATAATACATACATACATCAAACAATAGATTTAAGCAACAAAGCTTCATAGTAAACTACACAAATACCTCTATAGCGTGAGATACGCGAACTGGTATGAGATCATATAAAAACATATATAGTGTATGCCATTTAAACTGAACCTACTCTAGTGTTACAATGTCGCGTGCTAACACAGTGATCTACATTCTAGTACTAACTGATGCTCTTGATTTTTTCTTATCTACCAGTTATTTTTTTTATCTTTATCTTATATCCCGCACACAGCAGGGTAGGCAGAGGGAACCTAGTCTTGTGATACTCTGTACCTCCTTTTCCGTCGAATTCTGGAGGCATTTCGTGGTAAATGGTGAAACACAACGTTGCGCTTTGCCTTAAAACCAGAGCGCAAAAAATGGAAATATTAAATATTTCCACTCATTTGTGCCTTCTTTTCCTTGCGCCAGGACTGGTCTACCAGTGAATTATTAATTTATTTATGTGTAGCTAACAGTTGAGGTCAGTCGTGGGCGCAGGGGCACAAAGTGTGACTGTAAACAAAACTGGTTGTGGGTTCAATTTCCACTCTAGGAATTGAAATGAAGCAAGACCCGTTGAGGCCCGCCACGTGCCACATAATCCCTCGAGTATTCAACGTATAATGAGGAACGGAGTGTCTTAACATTAAGTTCCCTCTGTCCTTAGAGTCCTTAGAGTCATGAGTCTCCGTTCTCCACTTTCTGAATTGAATTCGATACAAATCTAACATCGCATTAATCGTCATATTTCATATTAATTCAATAAAATCGTGTATACAAAAGGAGCAAATAAAATAAGTCTTGATATGATCAAAACATGTTATAACTTTAATAAAGTAATTATTAGAACAGCTATAAAATATATATTTTTTTAATAAAATACGTAAACCGTGTAACGTAACCGTGAAAATCGGTAAATGTCTACACGTTTTTAACGTTTTGTAATAATAAATTAAATATATTTCTTATTATATTTGAACAATTTAAGAAAATAAATTTGAATTACTTACCTAGTGAGTTTTGAGACCCATTAGAGAGTACCTAGTGTTAAGACACTCCGTTCTCCGTATTCCACCCGAATCCGAATATCAGTGGCGGAACTGAACTACCAGTAATATATTTAATGTAATTTTAATAGGTGCTTTATTAATTTTATTTTTGGTAGCTTCACGCTGTATCCCGCGCACAGCAGGGTAGGCAGTGGGAATCTAGTATTAAGATACTCCGTTCTCCACTTTCCGCCGAATTCGGAGGCATTGCGTGTTAAGTGGCGGAACTTAACGCAGCGCCTTACTTCAAACCTTTACCTTTTAAATTTATTGGAAGAAAACATCTAACAAGAGCCTTCAGTAAGCCAACTGGCATTTTTTTATATTTAGTACTAGCTGTTACCCGCGGCTTCACCGGCTTTGCCTATAGGAAATAACAATAATTTCATTCTACATGATACATGAGTAGTGCTTACCCGATGTAATAATAATCACACAGTATGGATCAAAATGGTATTGAAGTAAACTATATTGTATTTTCAAAGAGGTAAAAATTTGAAAGATTTTTCAATATAAAGAAAGCCCGTTCGCTGCTTTCCGCCGGAGTTAAAGTTGAGTTGCGAAACTCAACGCCACGCCAGAGCGGAGAAATGAAAATAATTTAAATATAATTATTTCCATTATTGGGCCAGTCGTGGCACAGTGGCACGAACATGTGACTGTAAACGACTGGTTGTGGGTTCGATTCTTCGACTTCTTCTTCGCTCTGGTATCAGAGGTAAAGCACGACATTAAGTTCCGCCTTAACACGCAACGCCTCTGATTTTGGCGGAAAGTGGGAACGGAGTGTCTTAACACTAGGTTCCCTCTGCCTATCCTGCTGTGTACGAGATACGGCGAAAAGCCAAAAAAAAAAATCCCCAAGTGTAGATTAATAAACATAGCGTTTACAGTCAGACGCAATCCAACTGCGCCACAATGGCTTCGATTTCATCATTTTCATGCTCAAATTTGATAAAACAACATAACATGAAGTAACCTACTATGTAATTATATATGATTAAGTTCTCTCACCCTACCTCGGACTTACACATAGTGTCTTTACACTAGGTCCTGTCTATTATTCTCTTTTGTGAAAAAAGTGGAACTGAAAAAAATACAGATTTTCTATAATAATATCAAATATAACTACAGTCATAAGTGTAATATATCAAAAAATGAATATTTAACTTAAAAATCCAACATTTTCCCATACATTTCCGTTTTCTGCGGGACTTATAGTATAAATACTGGTTAAGCAAGCCAAGGATATGTTTGCAACACCAAATGTCTTAGGAAAGGAGCGGCGTGTCAAGGTACTAAGTTCCTTTCGACTCTTGAGCAATGGGATCTACCCTGCAAATGCCAGTTTATACTTGGTACGCTTTTTGTGAGCTTAGGGTTAGGTAATTTAGTCAATTTAACTCAGGCTTTTAGGTTAACGTTTCGCAGTATGTATATGTATATAATAATATAAGTTTTTACTATAGTTTTATATGTTTTGTATGTTATAATGTAAAAAAACAGTATTATACTGATACTTGTTAATACGATGATTGTAAGTTCAATTCCTAATTGAGGGAATGACTATGTTTTTTTGTGGCCAGTCGTGGCGCAGTGGCACAAGCGTGTGATGGTAAACGACTGGTTGTGAGTTCGATTCCCACTTAACACGCAAAGCCTCCGAATTCGGAGGAAAGTGGGGAACGGAGTGTCTTAATTCTAGGTTCCCTCTGCCTACCCTGCTATGTGCGGGATACAGCGTGAAGCTATATAATAACTATGTTTTTTTTTATTTTCCTGCTCTGGTAGATAAGATAAAGCGCAGTGTAAAATTAGACCACCTTAAAACACAATAACTTATTTTCAGGCGAAAAGTGGAGAAAGGAGTGTCTTAACATTAGATCTTTTTGACTATATCGCTATGCAAAAAAGCGCGAAGCTGACAAAAGTAGTCAACGTTCTCCATATTGCAAAATAACTTAGTTTGCGTAGCTTGTTTCAAAATTTGTGATATATATATATATATATATATATATATATATATATATATATATATATATATATATATATATATATATATATATATATATATATATATATATATATATATATATATATATATATATATATATATATATATATATATATATATATATATATATATATATATATATATATATATATATATAGAGAGATTTTTTTTTTCCTATTATAAACCTGAACGTAGCTGTATTTGAACCTGTACCTCTTGGAATCCGTCTAAGTGCTCTCTGTCAATTAAGCTATACCCTGTAATGGTGATGCGTTTTAAGTTTTTATATAGGGGAGAGTTGCGATCATTGGACCGGCTCTTTCATTGGACCACCTAATTATTTCGAAAACTATGATTGTCACAAGGAGTTTAAAACGTTGCTTGGCAACAGTGCCGCGCCCGATATCCCCCTACCAAGTAGTGAAGTAGGCACCTGTGTTAGCGGAGACCGTGATATAAAAATCGAGTCATCTACAAACTGATGTAAGTAGTATTGTAATAATTCTTTTCGTATTATTAAAGTAAATCAGAATAGTAAATATATCTACGCTTACAGAGAGTATAAAATTTTAACATAATTTTGCACGTTATTTGATTTCCGCTTTCATTCTGTTACCTGTACCTTGTTGCCATCAATGGACCACAATGGTGACGCCATCATTGGACTGGTCCAATCAAAGAAACTTAGAAGTCATTCACTTATTTTCACTTAGTATAATACTAACAAATAATTTTATCTGTTTGACTATTATAATATATGTTTAACTATTACAATATAATTGATATTGCAAATGTAATATTAAAGTTAATAAACAAAGTTATACGACTGTTTCTTTTTATATATGTATACATATACATACATACCTTTTTACTGTAACTACATTTTATTTCTATGTTACAGAATGTCAACAGAGAAAAACAAAAGAAAATATTGTTCTTGGAATGAAACAAGCATGAAACTTGCTATAGAATCTTTGAGAATCTTTGAATCTTTGCTTATTTTGCAAAAAAGAATACGGTAATATTCTTCAACATATTTTATAAATATTTTTGTCTAATCCGACCAGAGAAAAAAATTATATTATTTTAACTAGGAACTCTTGCCTCATTGGTTTTGAAGCTACGATTTTATTATACATTTGTAATAAATATTCAAATACGTTATAACTACTGTAAGTATAATATATCAGTAAATCATATAAAACGCTTTTTTTCATGTCTGGTGTTTCTAAGCCTTCATGAACCAGTGTGACATCGTCTTATCATTGGTTGTGGATTCGATTTCCACTCGAGGAGTGGAAATATTTAATATTTTATATTATATGGCGATAAGTTCCGCCACTTAACACGCGATGCTTCAATTTCTTCTTCGCTCTGGCATCAGAGTAAAGCACGACGTTAAGTTCCGCCACTTAACACGCAACGCCTCTGAATTCGGCGGAAAGTGGTCTGAACGGAGTCTCTTAATTCAAATTATAAAAAAAAACTAGGTGCCCTCTGCATAATAAGAAAAATAAAAATAAGAAAAATAAAGAAGCTAAAACAGAAAAATAAAGAAGCTAAAGCTACTGAGAAAAATAAAGAAGCTAAAAAAAATAAAAATATACTTTACACCAACTAAACGCTTAGGTAATAAAACTTCATTACTCACAAAGCACTAAAACAACCATGAGTTATATAACCTCTAAACCAAAAGGAAGTCCGGAACTAAAGCCTGGACCTTGCGATCGCCTTCACCTCCACATCAATAGATAAATGACATTACGTGTCGTGTACTATAATCAATAGTAATCAGTTTTCTATTCTATACTATTTACTTCTATTACTACAATTGGAGAGGTAAATGTTACCTATATCTGTATAAGTAAATAAAATTGGAGTGTCTGCTTGTAATATCAAAATAACTGCTTTTTACTTGTATGTATACACGATACGCAGACCAAAATAACATTTTTTTATAATTTTGTCTGTCTGTCTGTCTGTCTGTCTGTTTGTCTGTTTGTTTGTTCCGGCTTATCTCTAAAACGGCTGGACCGATTTTGACGGGACTTTCACTGGCAGATAAGGAGCTGATGTAATAAGGAATAACTTAGGCTACTTTTATTTTAGAATTATAGTCATTTTTTTAATTTCATGTGAACGAAGTCCAAAATGGTATACTATAAAAAACGTAAAAACAGAATGTTTGTACGAGCACTTCTTCGAAACTATTGAGAGGATTTCAGTGAGACTTTTATCACACAAATGACAACAAAAATACTTTGAAATGTATACAAAATTAAAGTTTTTTAAGTAGGAATCGAATCTGCAACCCACTGCATCTTCTTCGTTTTGGTAGTTGTGATTTTAATAATAAAAGACTTATATTGAGTTTCTTGAACCGGTTCTTTCCACATCCGAGGCATCAACTTTAATGAAGTGATGGTTTGGGGATTATATGACGTTAAAAAAAATGAAAAAACGTAATAATTTTCTTATTTTGAATATAGTTATTTAGATTCAGCTTTTGACGCTATTTGAATTGGATTCTGAATTAGAAACCTAACTCACAAATAATTCCTATTGTTGTCAAACCTTTATTGATTGTCTTCTTTTTCATATAAAAACCTATTAAATTTAAAACATTGTTAGAAGTGCCATTTATTATTTTTTTCATATATATCCAAATAGCTTAGATCCTCAGTTGGGTTTCACAAGAGCCTCGTCAATTGCACGGGTTGCATCACAAATTGTCGATCCATGTGTGTCGACACACTTTGTAAGGACACATTTGAGCTTCGAGATGTCAAATTAACTGCTCTTAAGTTATTTTAGATATTATATATACAAATTATCATCATTATGTTGTCATCGTGGTGCAGTGGCAGCGTCTGAACGCGATTGGTTGTGGGTTTGATTTCTACTCGAGGAAATTATTATGTTTAAATTATTTTCATTTCATTCCTTCTATATGCCATGTATTGATGAATGGAGACCTAATAATATAGGGGCCAGTCGTGGCGCAGAGGCACAAGCGTGTGACTGTAAATGACTGGTTGTGGGTTCGATTCAAACTCGAAGAGTGGAAATATTTAATATTTCCATTTTCTTCGCTCTGTTAAGTTCCGCCACTGAACACGCAACGCCGTCGAATTCGGCGGAAAGTGGGGAACGGAGTGTCTGAACACTAGGTTCCCTCTGCCTACCCTGCTGTGTGCGGGATACAGCGTGAAGCTAAAAAAAGACTAATAATATTGTAGTACTTTGGTACGTGATGTTTGTAGATTGCAATTACAGACCTGTTTAAATAAAGTACGACATTGAGTTCTATTTACAACATGCACTATTTGTAAATCAAGGGGTAGTAGAACATTGAGTGTTTTATCATAATACTAGCCGTTACCCGCGACTTCGTCCGCGTGAACCAAGAAACATCTTCATTGAGTTTCGATCCGGTTTTCCCATCTTCGAGTAATCTGAGGAACATACGTATTAAGAACCTCGTCCTTTCTTGCAGTCGGTTTATAAAATGAGATGATAGTCAGATACAGATCTCCCAATTGAGTATAATTATATGAAAAAACCGCATCTGTGCCTTTCTAATTTGAGGGTTGCCCTCGATTTCTCCAGGATTCCGTCATCAGATTCTGATCTCCTTACCATGGGACCTATATTACTGCAAAGTTTCATGAAAATCCATTCAGTAGTTTTTGCGTGAAAGAGTAACAAACACACACATCCGTACAAACTTTCACATTTATAATATTATTAAGATTTTCTTTACCTAATCCAGCGAAATATGTAATCGATGATAAAAGATAGTAATAGTAATACGTAAATTGTATTTATAAGAAAGAGAAGAAACTGGCTAAAGCATCATTTAACCTTGATTTTAGGCAACCGTTTGAAAATACATGAAAAAAAAATTTGAAAAAAGTATAACATAATAAAATTGTAGAGACTAAATCCGTACTTAAATATTATAGGACACATATTAAATTTATTTAGAAAAGAAGCAATTACATAATTACATATGGGATATAGTTGACAAAATCGTAAAGTTATATACTCAGAATTTGATATCACGATTCTCTTACCTTTTAAGCCGATTTATATAACTATATTATATTTTACAGTCAAACGTTGGTATTAAGCAATATTTTAATTAATCTGGCATTTTAGTGAACATAAATATAAAAGAACTCGTTATATATATGTTACTGTAAAACTCCAAACTACGGCAAATCCTAACATTTTCCAAAAGTCGAAAATTTACCAAATTTCATGGTAAATGTCCGAACTGTTTCTAATTTAACTTAATCATTATTTACCATTTTTAATATTTTTCAATATGGTTATTAGCACACTTAGGAAATTGAAAAATGCTTTTAATAAACGCATTGCATCATATGATAATGTATAAATACTATAAAGTATATAGACATATCGTAATTTACAAGTTCCGAATGAATCAGCTCTTTCAAAAATTAGGTTTTTATGCATAACTTACGGTTATTGTAAATACTTATTTGAAAATCTTAAGATTCACCGTAATTCGGACTTTACAAGTAACATATACATGTATGTATGTATATAAACATGCCTATATATAAACATGCCTATATATAAAACAACGTTAAACGCCATTCCGATAGTGAGTCAATACCAATGCCATTTAAAAATAGATGAGATAAGAACGACACAATACCGGCTATAAATAGAGCACTCGAAGTCACTGTTACATATGAAGGTTCGAATTTGAATCAGTAGTATATAAATAACATTGAGTTTACAGTGCTTGGTCAATTGAAAAGCTGGAAGGGAATGATAAATTTGTCTATTTCCTATATTTTTTTTTTGCAGCTTCACGCTTTTTCTAGTATGGCAAGGTTTTCCTATTCATATAGTGTTAAGGCACTTCGTTCTCCATTTTCCGTCTGGCATCGAAACATGTTGTAGCAGAGTATAGAAATGAAAATAATTTAAATATAATCTAGCCATTCCTCAAAGTGGAGATAGGAGCCACATATATAAATTTATTTCATTTAAAATATGTAAGTTTCTTTATAAATTAACCAAAGAAAATGTATTTCATTTTATTTGAACCATTGAAAATTCTGTCATACAATTGAAAATACTTTACAATTTCAACATATTTTAATATAAATATATGTAACTCGCAAAAATTAACACAGAATGAGTTTAAAATTAAATTAAAAATAATACGTTAACAGTTTTATCTCTGAAACAAAGTGATCCATGCACATAATAAAAATAAATACTCAAATTGATAACCCAATTTTCGAAGGTTACTCAAAGACGCGTTTACAAAGAGAATACATTTCATACCTTACTTTATATAGGTATATATAAGTTGTAATACATAACTTCGTTTGTGTCTAGTGGGGAACGGAGTGTCTTAACACTAGGTTCCCTCTGCCTACCCTGCTGTGTGCGGGATATAGCGTGAAGCTATTTAATTTAATTTTAATTTGTGTCTATACTAGTCGATAATATTATAAATGCAAAAGTCTGTCTGTTTGTGACATTTTTAAAGCTAATCTACTAGATCGATTAGGATAGAATTCGGCATAAAAATAGTTGATGACATTAAGTTCCAACATAGGTTAATTTTATTCAATAATCCCAGAAAATTTTGAAATATAGGACGAAAGTATGCATGAAAAATTTAACCTATTTGGCCGATTTGGATTATTTTTTAAGGAATGCTGTTTACAACGCGAAGGTCAAACGTACATAGGTGAACTATTCTTCGATATCCTCCTCTATCTCTTAAGCAGCTGAATATAACGAATTAGTCGTAATATATGGTGCGGCGTTAACTTCTGCTACAACAAGGAATGTCTCAAATAGAAGCAGAAAATAGAGAACGAAGTGTCTGCATATACTGCTATGAGAGAGAACGCTTGAATCAATATATTTTGTTTATAGGACACAAGCCCAAGATAATCTAAGTACTAAATCATTATTTTGAATGCAATTTTAACTACTGTTCATCACAGTTAGATAACTTTTAACTGACTTTAGATGATATTACGAATCACATTAGGAGTATCCATGGCTTAAATACTATTGATAAATACAATTTTAGCCAAAACAAATCAAGATTTAAATATAAAGTTACCAAAAAAAGATTTCTCACCACAGTATTAGATACCTCAATATATAGCAATAATATATTATACCTATTTACTAAGCACCATTACTTAATAAGGTTCTAAGGTCATCCGGAACTAAAGGCATATCACGTGTGCAACCAAAATCGGAAGTAGAGGTTTTACCTCGCGGTGATGTAATCAAGGTGAGATAGAAGGAAAATTACTTTTTGTTATTGTGTTGTTGTTCTATTGGAATGATTAACGGTTATAATGTGGATAATAAAATGTTTTAATATTGCATAGGTATGTAATATACTTACTTACTACGGTTATAAGGTATACTGTTTAAATCTAAATTGGTTTGAGCATCTTACTTTATCCCACATTGTGGCCAGTCGTGGCCCAGTGGCACAAGCGTGTGATTGTAAACGACGTTGTGGGTTCGATTCCCACTCGAGGAGTGGAAATATTTAATATTTCCATTTTCTTCGCTCTGGTGTCGAGGTAAAGCGCGGTGTTAAGTTCCACCACTTAACACGCAATGCCTCCGAATTCGGCGGAAAGTGGGGAACGGAGTGTCTTAACACTAGGTTCCCTCTGCCTACCCTGCTGTGTGCGGGATATAGCGTGAAGCTATTTAATTTTTTTTAATAAAAATATGTTTTTAAAGTTACTATTATATTAGTAATTGTAAGTGGAAATACTAAACAAATTAAAATTATTTATAATATAGATTACATCGCTAAGTTTAAGTACAAATTATTTTTCTTGTTTTTTGATTATTTATTATCAGCACTAAAAATAAATAAGGACTTATAATATTTTATTTCGTTTATAGAAGAATCGATTTTCCAATCGAATGTTTCTTTTATTTGGTTATGAATATGACTTACGCCCAATATCAATCAACAATCGATCATAATCCAAAAACTGCAACCTTAGATTGTTGAACAATCAATTTTTTAAGTAAAGTAAAGATTGAATATGCAATCGTTCGATTGGTTATTACTGATAAAGTTATTCGGTACTTCTTAAGTCTGAGGCATTAACTTTAGTGAACCGTTGGTAAACTATTTGACGTTCAAAAAATGAAGCATGTAACTTCTTATTTTGAATAAAATTATTTGACTTTGACTTTGTAGTTTATGGATTAGGATCGTTTCTTGATATTGGGCGTTAATAAGTATGCCCTATACCTATATATGTAATAAAATCTCTTCACGTTTGTACGCTAACTGTGTAAACGCAACAATCGGTTGTGAATCCACATAGGTTCCCACTCGGTAAAGTTAAGATTATTTTTAATTTTATTAATTTTAACTATGATACTGGGGTCAGTCGTGGCGCAGTGGCACGAAAGAATGACTGTAAACGACTGGTTGTGGATTTGATTTTTACTGGAGGAGTGGAAATACTTAATATTTCTACTTCCTTTGCTCTTGTATTAGAGGCAAAGCGCGGCGTTAAGTTCTGGCAATGCCTCCGAATTCGGCAGAATGTAGGGAACGGAGTGTCTTAACAATAGTTTTCCATCTGCCTACCCTGCTGTGTGCGAGATATAGCGTGAAGCTAAAAAAATACTGAAGACATTGCGAAATGCGAAGTCGAGTTCCACCAAACACTGTATGTCTTAATTACGGATGGTAAGTGGAGAACGGAGTGTCTTAACACTAAATTCTCTCTGCCTACCCTGCTAAATAGCGAAATATAAATATATTAGTGTTTTTAAAATGTCAGACGATTGACACAAGGTATGTAACAGCAATATATACACAATTACCTAAACTGAATACAATAGTATATTGAAATAGTTCAGTTATGCAAGCTGTGGCGCAAGCGGTTTAGATACGAACTGGGCCAGGGAACGCTTAGCTGTGACGAATGGGTGTACGTTCATTATTTTTATTAAAATATATGTTTTTTTTTTGCAAATTGCGGCGTTTAGTTCCGCCACTTTAACACGATTTAGTGGGAAAGTGGAGAACAGAGTGTCGTGATACTAGATGCTCTCTAAATTGCTGCTCTTGAAAGTGTTTTTTTTTATAAGCTTATTTTAATTATTTCTATTCTACGAACGATGGTTTGGTGATAAATAATACAATTTTTTTTTTTAGCTTCATGCTGTATCCCGCACACAGCAGGGTAGGCAGAGGGAACCTAGTGTTAAGACACTCCGTTACCCATTTTCCGCCAAATTCGGAGGCATTGTGTGTATATTATCGTGTTAAGTGGCGGAACTTAACGCCGCGCTTTACCTCGGCACCAGAGCGAAGAAAATAAAAATATTAAATATTTCCACTCCTCGAGTGGGAATCGAACCCACAACCAGTCGTTTACAGTCACACGCTTGTGCCACTAGGCCACGACTGGCCACCTGGAATAATACTATTTTATATATATTTATTATATATTTTAAAATTTTTATTGTGTTGTATATATAAGTACATATATGAAATACATTTTTAATAAACATACAATTTTCTTTACTAGCAGTTTAACGCTTTGTTTGCAGAGTAGTCAAAGAACTTAATGTTAATACATTTATGTATATATTAATATACATTTTGTTAAGGAGGAACATGTGACTATCATTCCTAGAAGGAGTAATGTCTCTTCAATTATATTATATGAAATTAATTTCGAATGAATAAAGAAACAAAATCTGGAAACAAAATCAATAAAATTTTACGAAGTTAAAAGAAGCTTATATCATCGTTGAAGTATTTAATAAAATATAATATTTCCTATATTTTTTAAGTTCCGCCACTTAACACGCAATGCCTCCGAATTCGGCGAAAAGTGGGGAACGGAGTGTCTTAACACTAGGTTCCCGCTGCCTACCCTGCTGTGTGCGGGATATAGCGTGAAGCTATTTAATTTATTTATATAATATTTCCCTTCACCGGCAGCATCATCCTTTTTTCAAATATCAGGTTAGTCAAAGAGAATCTATCGTGAAGACACTCTGTCCTGGAAAGTAGATTTCTCTGCGAACTTTAGATGTGAAGGATATGTTACATTTTCTCCAAGTGGGAACCGAATCCATAACCAATTGCATTTACAGTCAGACATAGCTCTACAGTGTTATGACAGCTTAACTTTAAATATAGTATTTGTTACACATAAAATAAGGCTTCATTTATACAAAATAAATACGTCAATCGTATGTACGATACATGGGTGCGGGCTTGTTACAGCGAATAAGAAATTAGCATAAATAATTAAATGTATTATGAATATTTATAATTTAGCTTTAATTTATTAGCATTTAGCTAATACGTGAATACATATGTTGCAGTGAATACATATTAAGAGGTGTCAATTTACTTGAATTATTGATAATTTTATATGTAGAAAGATAATATAAAATAAAATATGGTAAGAGAGGCAGGAGGAGACCTTTGAAAACAGAGTATCGATGATACTGGAAGAAGGTCACGTAAAAAGCATGAGGACCCCCCGGATGGCGTGTATGAAGACGTTGATGACAGTGGACGAGGCGAAAGAAGTATGCAGGGACCGTATCGTTTGGCGCTCCGTTCTATCTGACTACCCCGCAAGGGATACAGCGTGAAGCTAATAAAAGTAGTAATAATTTAAAATAAATTCTTACAATTCTTTTTGGCATATTTAGTTTTTATTTTTGAAGTAAATTTGACAATTTAGTAAAATAGTTAATAATTTTTTTTATTTTACTCAGTTTTTTCTATTTCACATATTGACATGAACATAATCATGGCGTTATCTACTCACCAGTTTCAAAGACAATATTAGGGTCCTAAAATGAATATATTTTTTTATTAAAACAAATTATATTATAATTACGAAAATCTGTTTATCTTTACTCTTTCGCAACTAATCTACCGAGCTGATTTGAATGGAATACAGAATAAAAATAGTTGATGACTCAGGAAAAAAATTAGCTTATACTTTTTAAAAAAACTAATTCCCAAATGGTTGAAATAAGGAATGGAGGTTTGTATGAAAGATTTAAATCTTTTTACCGATTTTTTTATTTTTTCTCCAGTAAACTGTTGAGATTACGAAATCTTAGACCCATACCCAATAGCGTTTATTCACAAGCTGTCCCATCGCACCACGTCAGTCTAATCTATCAACCAATCTCTCATTTAACCAAAAAAATCCATATATTTTAAGAATATTAAAAAAACTGATTCTATCCAAACAGATATCAACCGTTATCAATCATACATAACATAACAAACATTACATAACACAATCATCGAATTAAATCGAATTTTAATATAAAATTTTCATATAAAATCATAAATTAATACAGTGTTATCATCACAAATTGGGTCGGCATTTACATTAGCTTTGGTAATCAGAATTTCGTAATCCAATTGTATACAATAAGTATTGCGGTGCCCTATATCTATATACGATTGCAACACGACAGGTTATTAGTAAAATTGGGACACGGTGGAACGGAATCAGTGACGAATTTTGACTCTTGTATTAATAATAATGGGTAGCGGAGTAGTGATTTGACACTACTGTTTCGAATTTAGTCACTGAAGACTACAGAAATAAGTGTTTTGTAGTTTTTGATTAATTGAAATATTATACAGTCTTTTATTGGTAGGTTATTCTCGGTTGATTTCAAAGAAGAGAGAAGGAGAGAGAGATCTCAAAAAGTTTTGTTTTACACAGAAATTAAATAACTAATATTTACAAATTTGTGGCCAGTCGTGGCTGGCGCAGTGGCACAAGCGTGTGACTGTAAACGACTGGTTGTGGGTTCGATTCCCACTCGAGGAGTGGAAATATTTAATATTTCCATTTTCTTCACTCTGGTGTCGAGGTAAAGCGCGGCGTTAAGCTCCGCCACTTAACACACAAGCCGAATTCGGCAGAAAGTGGGGAACGGAGTGTCTTAACACTAGGTTCCCTCTGCCTACCCTGTTGTGTGCGGCACAGCGCGATACAGCGTGAAGCTAGCTATTTAAAAACAAATTAGGATTACATTGAATTTGAAACATTGTTAAAAATGCAAATTGTGAAAATAAGTAAATTTAATATTACTAAATGTCGAAGTCATCGTGGCGCAATGTGACTGCTATATGATTTTAAACGTGATAGGTTGTGAGTTTGATACCCACTGGTGACAATATAAGTATCTTCAGTCAGTTCATGCACATAGTTGATAACCCATGGTTAAACGCAGGTTATATTATTATTGAAAAATACCCAGAAAGTTGTAATATAACGTATCAGCATAGAATGGTTAAGTTCACGTTCAACACATAAAAATAACATCAAAACCAATCAAAGAATACTAAATTATAATTGACATGTGCTCTAAAAATGTTGCCCCAGATTTCATAACAAGCTAAGAAGCATCGCATTAAGTCTGTATAAGATATCAATGTAATTATTTAAATAAAATTGGAGCTTACCATAATATAACCGGTCTTACCTTCTTCCTGATACAATGCCGTTATGCCATGTTACTTAAACTCTATGGACATGTGACGTGGGTGAATGGTGGAACTCAACAGTACCACAATGAAGAAGTGAAAATTGTATTATTCATTTTTTTGAGTGAAAATCGAACTCATAACCCATCGCGTTTACGTACTGTCCCATTGCGCCACGACGGGTAATAAATTTAGTTAATTTAATGTATGTCTCAATGCATTATTATAAAAAAAAATGTTCTTTTTTCATATCTATGTATAAACATTTGTGGCCAGTCGTGGCCCAGTGGCACAAGCGTGTGACTGTAAACGACTGGTTGTGGGTTCGATTCCCACTCGAGAAGTGGAAATATTTAATATTTCCATTTTCTTCGCTCTGGAGTCGAGGTAAAGCGGGCGTTAAGTTCCGCTACTTAACACGCAATGCGTCCGAATTCGGCAGAAAGTGGGGAACGGAGTATCTTAATACTAGGTTCCCTCTGCCTACCTTGCTGTATGTGGGATACAGCGTGAAACTAAAAAAAAAACCACACAGCTATCACAAAAAAGAGATCAAAATTTTATCTATTAATATATATGTAGATTATTTCTATCCATCGGTAAAAGCAGTATAAAAATGTACTAAATTATGCTCACAAGTGTACCAATTGAATAAAAAAGTTATTTTCGCAAGCAGTGCATAGCAACAGTGCAAGTGTGCAAGCCTGCACTTGTCCGCATGTGGGTCGCGGGCGCGTGTCTCAACTGTTACGTAACTGTGGATTACCTAAATCTGATAGAATATATAATAAACAATAATGTTTAAATATATTAAGTCATGTTCATGTTCAAATCAAGTTGGGGCCAGTCGTGGCCCAGTGGCACAAGCGTGTGACTGTAAACGACTGGTTGTGGGTTCGATTCCCACTCGGGGAGTGGAAATTAATATTTCCACTTTCTTCGCTCTGGTGTTGAGGCAAAGCGCGGCGTTGAGCTCCGCCACTTAACACTCAATGCCTCCGAATTCGGCGGAAAGTGGGAAACGGAGTGTCTTAACACTAAGTTCCCTCTGTCTACCCTGCAGTGTGCGGGATACAGCGTGAAGCTAAAAAAAAAATTAAGTCATTGGGTTTTTTATTTATCATAATTTTAAATATAATTTTTGATCTGTATAAGAGCTGAAGTGAATCTGTTAAAAATGGATTTAATTTTTTTTTTAGCGTTGCGCTTTTTTCCGTTAACAGGGTTAACAGGGTAGTCAGAGAAAATTGTGTTAAGACACTCCGTTTTCCACTTTCCGCCTGAACGTGAGACATTTTATGTTGATGAGAGTTTAACGCCGCACTTTGTCCTGGCACACTGTCAAAATAAATACCAAACATGTAGAAAAGTCTAGTTTTTAGTCTTTTTTATTGCATAAAAGAGGCCAACGAGCAGAAGGACTTGATGGTAAGTAGTTACCTTCGCCCCATAGATTAAACTTGTGTTGTATAAAAAACTTGGGGAAACATATTATGACAGCTTACAAACAACATACATATACAATATATGTATATTTTTTATTTTTTAGATTTATGCTTTTTCTGGTGTATCAAGAAACTAGTGTCAAGACACTCCGTTCTCTACTTTCCGATTGTATTAAAGGCAATGTGTGCTTACGTAACGCAAGTAAACGGCTCGCTTTGTCATACTAGAACCTTACCTAAGAATTCAGTAAAATCTAATAACTACCGATGTAGCATTTACTGTTGTTTTTTTAGCTTCACGCTGTATCCCGCACACAGCAGGGTAGGCAGAGGGAACCTAGTGTTAAGACACTCTGTTCCCCCACTTTCCGCCGAATTCGGAGGCTTGCGTGTTAAGTGGCGGAACTTAACGCCTGGCATTACCTGGACACCAGAGCGAAGAAAATGGAAATATAATTTCCGCTCCTCGAGTGAGAATCGAACCCACAACCAGTCGTTTACAGTCACACGCTTGTGCTACTGGGCCACGACTGGCCACACTTACTGTTGTAGTTAATTATATGTTTTTCTTTCAGAATAAAAATTAAACATACCGAATTCACACGTTCCATCGATTGCCTACTATTTTGAAATATTGAAGACTAATGCATTTTGTAAGACAATTGCTCTCCACGTGCAAGGTGCAGACGCAGATTGCACTGCAGTTGACGTTACAGTCAGCATGTTACGTAATGTGATGTTTTCTTAATAAGCGATTTTATTATGCATCTGTTGTTCATTTTTTGTATTCGTACTGTTAGCATATTAAGTAATTTTATAATTTTTGTTTTGGTTTTGTTTTTATTTCCTTAATTATATAGCTTAAATTATTAGTATTGTTAAGTTATAATGACTTATTGTATTTTGTAATGTCAATATTATTTAAATAAACCATGGCAACATTAATAAATGTTGGGGGATAACGGGGAATTCAATGAACGCATGGGCGTGAAGAGGACGGTTTTTGTTAAAAAGGTTATATATACAATAATAAATACTAAGTAAATAAGTGATTATTGTGTTTAATTTACGACAAACAACGGCTTTTGTATTCGTACATTATATTTAACATATTTTACGTCAATTGATGTTTGATTAAATTGTTTCGTACTTAAGTATCCAGCTTCAGTATTTTTTCCGCGTAGAAGGCTAGGCAGAGAGAACTTCGAGTGGTCGCTAAGTCACTATGTTCTGTAATTTTTGCCTGAACTCGAAAGGCCGCGCTTTGTTTTGTCTACAGAGCGAAAACTAGGAAATAATTTCATTATAAGTAATCCTTGCAGTGAAAATCAAAATCACTTCCATCACGTTACACTCAGACTTTGTCCAACTACGCTACGAGGGATGGTTGAACAAGAGGCTTCAAGAGAGGGAGAGAGAGAGAGAGGAAGCTTTAAAAAAATAATTAAGAATTGACGGCGTTTGTTTATAAGTGCCATTGGTTTTGGGTCCAGTTGATACTTGAAGGAATGATTATAAATAAATAAAAAAATAGCTTCACGCTATATCCCGCACACAGCAGGGTAGGCAGAGGGAACCTAGTGTTAAGACACTCCGTTCCCCACTTTCCGCCGAATTCGGAGGCTTGCGTGTTAAGTGGCGGAACTTAACGCCGCGCTTTACCTCGACACCAGAGCGAAGAAAATGGAAATATAATTTCCACTCCTCGAGTGGGAATCGAACCCACAACCAGTCGTTTACAGTCACACGCTTGTGCCACTGGGCCACGACGGACATGATTATATTTACATAATTTTTATTTCTCACTCTGATAACAATAAATGCGATGTTAAGTTATATTCATAGAAAAAGGGGGAAAGCTATTATTAGCTTTTATAATCTAGTGAACTCAACTCTCGTATCATGAAATCGTGAAATATTAACAACTAGCGGCCCGCTCGCGGCTTCGCCACGTGATCTACATGGCTGTTTCGTTATATTGCAAACCTCAGTAGCGGATCTTTGAAAAATAAAGTAGCCTATGCTTAACCTTGGATTATGAACTATATATATGCCAAAATTCATTACAATCGGCCAAGCGGTGTAGATTTTTCATATAAACTTTCATCCCCTATTTCAACTCTTTAGAGGTTGATTTTTGAAAAACTAAGTAGCTATGTTAGACCCAGTCATTTTAACTACTTTCATCCTAAATTTCATCCAAATCGGACCGGTAGATTAGCCGTCAAAGCGTGACAGACAAACACACAGACATTCGCATTTATAATATAAGTATGGATACCACAAATACCTTTTGTCTTAAACAAATGTAAATTTCTTCAAGTAATCTAAAGTTACCTATTAATTGAAATAATTGAGTAATCATTGATTCATGTTACTAATTTAAATCGATATCACTATCTGATGCACAAGTGGTTAGTAATATGATAGCGTTTATCGATTTATTATTCATTAAAGTGGAATGTAGAATCTTTGTTATTATACAAGTTACTGTTAGAGTTTAAATAAAAAGACTTTAACTGGCATAAGCTGAATTTAAACCCGTTCCTGTTGAATAATGCCTAAGTAATCTATTCAGGCTTTATCTTATTTTAGCTATATATTAAAGGGGCTTCTTTATTAAAGAAATTGTGGCCAGTCGTGGCCCAAATGTTTCAATTTTCGAGGCGAAAGTACAAAATAGTGGTGGCTCAGAAGCACATGCGTGTGACTATAAACGACTGGTAGTGGGTTCGATTCCCACTCGAGGAGTGGATATATTTAATATTTCCATTTTCTTCGCTTTGGTGCCGAGGTAAAGGGCGGCGTTATGATCCGCCACTTAACACGCAATGCCTTCGAAGTCGGCGGAAAGTGGGGAACAGAGTGGCTTAACACTAGGTTCCCTCTGCCTACCCTGCTGTGTGCGGGATACAGCGTGAAGCTAAAAAAATACGATTGTTCCACACGTTTCTTCCACATAGTCACTGATTTTTCTACTTTCCGCCTGAATTCGAGACATTGAGTGGCTTCAACACTGCGCTTTGTCTTGTTCATCAGAGCGGGGAGATGATAATCATCAAATTTTAATAATTTCTGCCTGGATTTTTCTTTTAAAAAGTGATTTACTTAAAATAACTAAGCTTAAACGCTTATCTCTAATATTTCGCGACCTGTTCGCGACCTCGTTAAATTTTAACAAGCTTTTATACCCTATATTTATTTAATTTTAAGTTCCGCCACTTAACACGCAAGCCTCCGAATTCGGCGGAAAGTGGGGAACGGAGTGTCTTAACACTAGGTTCCCTCTGCCTACCCTGCTGTGTGCGGGATATAGCGTGAAGCTATTTAATTTATACCCTATTTCCAACCATTAGGGGTCGATTTTTGGAAAAAAAGTCGCTTATGTTTGACCCTGAGTCTCCATCTATTTCGATTCTGAATACCATCCAAATGGGATCGATAGGTTAGCCGTGGAATCGTAACAGACAGACGGACATACTTTCGTATATATCATTTTAGCAGTACATACTTTTTATATCAGACCTATATAATTTAAAATAACAAGTCTATGATATTAATAAATACTTTTTTCCGTTATTAAAGGTCAATCCATATATAGTTTAGTTTTTTAAACCTCAAAGGTATACGGTGTGATCTAACAAAGAATCTATTATGACGTGAGACTACAAAAACTTGTTCGCCTCAGTGGTTACAGTAATTTTATATAGTCAGCGTTTGATACTTAAATTGTTTACGCCTTTAGTGGCTTTTTTGTAGACCTGACGTCTGTTTCCGAGTTGTTAAACTATTACTATAATATCTATTAAAAAATATTTATTACTCTAGTACTGTATTACACTGGGCCAGTCGTGGCCCAGTGGCACAAGAGTGTGACTGTAAACGACTGGTTGTGGGTTCGATTCCCACTCGAGGAGTGGAAATTATATTTCCATTTTTCTTCGCTCTGGTGTCGAGGTAAAGCGCGGCGTTAAGTTCCGCCACTTAACACGCAAGCCTCCGAATTCGGCGGAAAGTGGGGAACGGAGTGTCTTAACACTAGGTTCCCTCTGCCTACACTGCTGTGTGCGGGATATAGCGTGAAGCTATTTATTTATTTATTTAGTACTGTATTAATATACATTTTTTTGTTATTGTTGAAAACTCAACAATATTCATCTCTTTTTCACTCTTCTTCTGAAATACCCACGTTTCGCTGCCGTACAGCGGCGGCGGTACCAGCACTACATTATGTACAGCTAAACTCCGCCGTCGCATCAATGGGAACGGAGGAAGTGCCGGTAATTCTATTACAGGCAGCAATACAAATTTTCAATAGTAATAATAACAATAATCATCTCTTAATAAATTTAGTGCAACTATTTGTTAAGCAATTATTATTTTATTGGGAAGATATTTTTTCAGCTTCACGATTTTATCATTATAATAGCATAGCCGAGGAGCCCCTAGTGTCAATACACTCCGTTCTCCATTTTTCGAGAAATTATGTATTGAAAATCGGAACTTATCATATCAGAGAGAGAGAGAAGAAATGGGAGAAATAAAAATAATTTAAATAAAATCTTTTCCCCTAATGGAAATCGAACACACAATCAATCACATTTACAATCAGACGTGTCACTGAGCCACAATCACCTCAAGTACAAAGACATACCAAATAAAACGGACATTTTACACAACTCAGTACGAGTATATGAGTATATAAATTTATTGCCTTTTCCAACATTTTCGCATGAGATCGACAAAGAAAGTTGGTATTAGTTATTTATATGTCGTCTGAGACTTTAAGGATAACAGGAGTGAGGTGAATCACTGCGACGCGACGCGACGTGCCAGTAGGGGGACGCATAATGGAAGCTCTGAGTCAATGCTTATGCAATTTTATACAGTCTGGACTATAATTTGTTTTATTATTTAAGTATGTGTATGTATTTAAGTTGTATGGGAACCCAGTGTTAAGACACTCCGTTCCCCACGTTCCGCTTAATTCTGGAAGCATTGCGTGTTAAGTGGCGGAACTTAACGCCGCGCTTTGTCTCGATACCAGAGACGAAAATGGAAATATTAAATATTTCCACTCCTCGAGTGGGAATCGAATCCAATACCAGTCGTTTATAGTCTCTAGTGTTAAGACATTCTATTTTGTACTTTCTCCTCGAAAATTGAAACATTTCTTATTCATGGGGGAATTTAACGCCGCGTTCTGGCTCTATTTGAAAATATTTGAAATATTATCATTTGATCCGAGTGGGAATCGAACCAACTACCAATCAATTAAATTGTAATTGACACATCAAAGAGTGTGTTTTTTTTTAAATTTACTATAGCATTCTATAATAACTGGCTATGCTCATGACTTCGTGCGCGTGGAATTTATTAAAATAATAATAATAATAATAGACTAAGTTACACCCTATCGCATTAGTTATATACCCCAGTCCCATCAAAAAACAGTAAGACAGACGGACAAAAATTGTAAAAACATGTTATTTTGTCATGTCTACCATAATATTACAAACAGACACTCCAATTTTATTTATTTGTGTAAATTAATATTATAAGCATAAAGCGTTTTTTATTTATACTTTTACTATATACTCATAACGAATTGCCCACCCATCCATTATAAGACTTAAAACACCGTAACTTAACCATTCAGTATAGCTCCAATCATACCCTAACACAATAAGACTTAGCCTAACATGACCTAACAGGACAAAATGTCTAGACACATTTCCAGGAAGGACAAGTCAATGCGAGGTAATATGACTCATATTCCTTTGATATTGCGTAATATATTCGCGTGGGAACGATTCAATCTAATTGACTCTTATAGTAAATAGAGGTTATGGCTTGATTTAGATTTTTGTTTGTTTTTCGTAGCTTTAAGCTTTTGATATATAATTGCCGAGCTTTTTGATAGCTTTTAAGCTTTCTTCTTTTTTATTGTGGTATTACTGGTGACAAATATCTCTTTTCTCCACGTCTTATTTTCTATATATATATACATATACTCTGTCATAGAATTTTGGGTATATTAAAGTACTTTTGTCAAAAACAGGGTAGTGTGTGTAATTTTTAATTTATTAATACAATATATGTGTATTATTATTATTATGTGGCCAGTCGTGGCCCAGTGGCACAAGCGTGTGATTGTAAACGACTGGTTGTGGGTTCGATTTCCACTTGAGGAGTGGAAATTATTATATTCTTATGCTAGCTGTCTGCACTTCTGTTCCATTTAAAGTTTAATATAATAATAATAATTGATATTATATTAAGTTGTCTTTTTACTTTTAAAATTTTTTAAAGTTATTCCACGTTTAGGAAAATTGAAAAAGGCATTAAGAAAACGTATAAAAATTTGAACGAAGCGGGATATTAAATTGTATTTTATTTATTAATCTACAGACTATAATATAAAATATTATAAAATATTTTCATTTCTTAATTCTGGTTAAACAAAGTGATGTTTTAAGTTAAGTCTTCTATTATGAAAATTAGATAAACATTGCGAATAATATATTTTAATAATATGCTTTCTTTATATCCTCTTTAAACAAGAAATAAGATAAAATATAACATAAGTTTCAAAATTCGAGGTTGTCGAGGCGCTGAGATGGTTACATTTTCAATGATAACAGACTACACAGATATATAAAGTCTAGTGTCAAAGTACTCCGTTCCCTTCTTTCACACGAATTCGAGACATTGCCGGAACTCAACACAGCGTTCTGTCTTATTAACAAATATATAGATTATTTTAAATAATAATCGCTAATTAATACGCTTTTTTAAATATTTATTAACACATATAGCATATTATACATGGCTAGTCGCGGCCTAGTGGCACAAGCGTCTGGCTGTAAACGACTGGTTGTGGGTTCGATTCCCACTCGAGGAGTGGAAATTATATTTCCATTTTCTTCGCTCTGGTGTCGAGGTAAAGCGCGGCGTTAAGTTCCGCCACTTAACACGCAAGCCTCCGAATTCGGCGGAAAGTGGGGAACGGAGTGTCTTAACACTAGGTTCCCTCTGCCTGTGTGCCCGGCTGTTTGCGGGATACAGCGTGAAGCTAAAAAAAAAAAGTAATAACATACTATATTCGCTTTTAAAGGTGCACATATACATATATACACGCCAGACGTCCTTGCAGCCGTAACCTTACTTCATCTTCAGTTTTTTGTTTGCAACCGGATTAGAGCTTCCAGACCAGACTATTATGCGTTACTCAGAATCAAACCTGAGACGTTAGGGTAGGTCACAGTGACTTTAGGGTCACCTTGCCGGTCAACGACCTGTTGGCCTTGGCATGGGCCCCATATTACACCGTTATTATATAGGGGAGAATGATTTATTTAATTTTTATATAGACCTCCTTATACGGTCTAGATTAAGTTATTTTGATAGCATTTTGCTTTTATTGTTTAATATTTTTATAAAGGACTTTGGATTTTTAATGGTGATTTTATTTTAAATGTGTTTTTGTTAATAATGTAGTCTATTGATAAGTGTTTGTTTATACGCAATAAATTGCAATTTACCCTTATATATGTAGATGATATTTATCTTGAAAAATATATTTTACGATTTTCTTCGTTATAAAGTAAAAAATGTCATGGATGGTATATTTTTCTGTAGATATATTTAAGAAAAGATAAAAAATATATATTAAATTTCACCCTTTTTCCTTCATAGCACCCCTGCTATAGTCGAAAAGAATCTAGTGTCAACAGACTCCAGTCGCCAATACGAAGAAATGAAAATTATTAAATTATGATAATTCCACCTATGATAAATCGAACCCACGACCACTGTTCCACAATTGCCTCTATTACCACGATGTTCTATAAATATTTCAAGAATAATACAATTTCTTTTATTAGAGCAACGATTTATTACAAAATAAGATAAACAAACAAAAATGAAAAATGAACAGACATAAAATTTAATTTAAAGGTTTAATCTAAATACTCGTATATAATCACATAAATTAATACTTCCTAACAATCAAATCAACTTTGGTCTAATATTGAGAAAAAATCCTGCGCAAGCGCAGACAAGGTGACCCGCCATTGTGCGACCACAATACTGTCTGTCCCTCTGTCTGGGGGGAGACTTAGAACATTAGACTTTTGAAATCGGTTTCTCTCTTAAAGATTTTGTTTTTTTTTTTCGGCAGACTGGTATAGTATACCAATGCACTCATTTATAATATGTCCCTCGTCACTTTAGAATACCCAAGTATTTTTTTATTATTTTTTCAAGTACTTATAGTTTTATTTTTTTATTTTTTTTTAGCTTCACGCTGTATCCCGCACACAGCAGGGTAGGCAGAGGGAACCTAGTGTTAAGACACTCCGTTCTCCAGTTTCCGCCGAATTCGGAGGCTTGCGTGTTAAGTGGCGGAACTTAACGCCGCGTTTTACCTCGACACCAGAGCGAAGAAAATGGAAATATATTTTCCAGTCCTCGAGTGGGAATCGAACCCACAACCAGTCGTTTAAAGTCACACGCTTGTGCCACTGGGCCACGACTGGCCACAATAATTATTATAATTATTTTCTGTATTATAAATGAGAATCTAGACTGTCTGTCCAAGGAAATATATTTTAGACTTTTGAAAGCAATCTGTCTTTTTTTTTATTCGTGGTAAACTGTACTATATCAGTTTACTTGCAACTAACTAACTACCAATGCACTTATTTATGTCCTTCTGCTTATTAAAGTTATGTTTGGTAAATTTTAGTAAAAAGGAGGTTTTGTGTGTTAGAGTCTTTTGACTTTCTTCTAAATATATTTATTTATTTTTTACCCGCGACGGATCGGCGACTGTATATGTGTTTAGGGTGAGAGGTTGTTTGTTTGTTTGTTTGTTTGTTTTTGTATTATAGACGAGAATTAGGAGGATATAGCAACGCAGTGGAACAGTGTCTGGTTCTGAATATGATCTGTTGTCTGTCTGTTGCTTATATATAAATTATTTTTCTTTTTCCTCCTTGGCAAAACAACTGTCTCTATTTCAGGTGGAAAGTGGAGGACGGAGTGTAATAACACTAGGTTATTTCTGATTAACCTGCTATATGGTTAGGTAAAGCTCAATGTAAAAGATATTATATAAAAAAACTCAAAAACTAAAATAATTTATATATGCATTATTTGAAGTCGTTCTTCGTTTTAATATTTTGAGTAATATTTCCTTAACTTAGCTTTGAACCGAAATTTGCGGTAAGCACCAATTATGCTACGATTACGTAATCTTATATTGAAAAAATATATTAATATTCTTTGTTGAAGGTTATGCATTTAAAATTGAAAATAATAAGTAATATCTAAAAATATTTACACAAGTGCGTCTTACATAAGTGTTATGTCATACATATTTTTCGACGAGGTTTGTTATGCACGTGTATCTTTCCGATACATTGTTTTAATTATACATATGTTATTATGCAGACAAAATTATTTAGGAGCATATGAGGAGTGGAAATATTTATATATTTCCATTTTCTTCGCTGTAAAGCACGGTGTTAAGTTCCGTTCTTCACACGCAATGCTTCCAGGTTCCTTCTGCATAGCTTGATGTGTTACTCAAAACGGATGAAAAATGAGAGAAATATGTTTCTTTTTTATTTTTGTTATAGCTTCATATTTTTATTTAGTTGGAGATATACTAA
Source organism: Dryas iulia moderata (assembly GCA_019049465.1). NCBI lineage: Eukaryota > Metazoa > Arthropoda > Insecta > Lepidoptera > Nymphalidae > Dryas > Dryas iulia. Next base: position 7,777,069 of record CM032438.1, read on the forward strand.
AAAATGTCATAATACTCCACTTTCTGCCTGAATCCAACAGGATAACGTGTTCAGCAGGTAAACTTATGGCACCGCTTTGCCTTTTTAATATAGTAGAGACATACAAATAATTAAAAGTGATCATTACCCCAATTGGGAATTGAACCCACAACCAATCGTTTACAGTTAAACGCTATCCCACTATGTAACCATGGCCATTTTTATACATCTAAGCAATTAAATTTAAAATAATAAGTTAAATTATAAATAGATTTTTTCTTCAGTTTTAATTTTCTAGCATATCGTGACAGTCAGGGAGAAGTTGAAGGAGTGTTACGACACTCGACAGCTCTCTGGAAAGTCTTTCAGCCGATTCTGAAACATAGAGTTTTAAGTGGAGCAATTCAAAGTCGCACTTAATCTTATCAGAGCGTAGAAATTTAAATAATTTACATATTTAACAATTTTCTTTTTTACGAGCTAACGTGCTTACTAATCTTAAAATAAGTAATAAGACAAAAACATAATTATAAGCGACAATTATAGTATATCTGCATACCATAGAAAAACTAGTACCTATCTTTCACGATTTACAATTTCTTATATAATATTATTGTTATTATTATTTAGCTTCACGCTGTATCCCGCACACAGCAGGGTAGGCAGAGGGAACCTAGTGTTAAGATACTCCGTTCCCCACTTTCCGCCGAATTCGGAGGCATTGCGTGTTAAGTGGCGGAACTTAACGCCGCGCTTTACGTCGATACCAGAGCGAAGAAAATGGAAATATTCAATATATCCACTCCTCGAGTGGGAATCGAACCCACAGACAGTCGTTTACAGTCACACGCTTGTGCCACTGAGCCACGACTGGCGACAATATAGTAATATTCACATTGAAAAACCAAAACATTTTCACTAAATTAAAAAAAAAACAAATAATTAAAAAAGAGAGAGAATCGAACCCACGCCTCTTGGAAACCGTTCAAACGTTCAGACTTCTAAGCCGTACTTTCATAAACAGTTTTAGACTGTCCTGTATTAAATAACACTTTAAAAATATATATAATAATATTAATATGTTTTTATATAAAAATGCAAAAACAGTGTACAAAACAAAAACGAAATCTGAAACAATTATAACTTTATTATTATTATATAAACCATTAAAATGTTAACTTTATGTTCTCACGTGTACTACTCGATACTGAGGGCACGTGAAGAATGTATCACGTGCGAATAAAATGGTAAAAATAATATCAACTATACAATAAATTCTCCACAGTGAAACAGTAGGACGCAGCCTGTATAATGATGCCAGCCTCTATGGTGGTTGTGGGTTTGATCTCTGCTCGTGGGACAGATTTATGTTTAAACTAGCGGCCCGCTCGCGGCTTCGCCGCGTGAACTACATAACTGCTTCGTTATATTGCAACCCTCGGGGGTACGTTTTTGAAAAATAAAGTAGCCTATGTTAGACCCAGTCACTTTCACTACTTTCATTGTAAATTTCATCCAAATCGGACCGGTACATTAGCCGTGAAAGCGTGACAGACAAACACACAGACTTTCGCATTTATAATATAAGTATGGATTAGTTTCGTTTCTTAACAATAATAAGGCGAGAGTCGTTTAGTTCCGCCACTGAACGTGCTATTTGTCAATTTTGGGCTGAAAGTGGAGAATGAAATGTTCCTGCACTAGGTTCGCTCTGCTGTAGAAGGGAGATGCACGAAGTTAGTAATCAAAAGAAATATGCTCGTAGGTTCAACTTTATTTCAAGAATATTATATTTTTAAATATTTTTGTTTAAGCTCTCTCATCTGTTTTAATGAAATTCATTTCGTTTGTCACTTTCTGCCGAATTCCCGAATTATGCATCAACTGGCGGAACTCAACGCCGTGCTTTGCTCCAGCACTAGAGGGAAGAAGAAGAATGAAATAGTATTAACAAATATATCAATTTCTCGAGCGGGAGTCGAACCCACTACCAGTCACGTTTACAGTCACACATTGTGGCCACCAGCCACGACTGGCCTCTAAAATTTGATTGATGCCTCCAGAAACTGTGTCATAAAAAACTATACATAATTACACAAATTTTAACTTCTATATAGACTTGTATATGTACATACATACATACATACATACATACATACATACATACATACATACATGCATGAGATCACGTTTGCGGAATATTACGTAAGTAGGTAAATATTTATTAATATAATAATGTTGTGACGCTTATATGCGCTATATAAAAACGTATTTAAATAATAACTTTTTATTATTTTAAATTACAAGATTTTTTGCAATAAAATAACATACACAGTTTTAGTGCTTTAATTTTCAAGAGGTTGTCATGGCGCAGTGGGTGTATTTATGTATGTATGTATTTTTTTTTCAGCTTCACGCTGTATCCCGCACACAGCAGGGTAGGCAGAGGGAACCTAGTGTTAACACACTCCGTTTCCCACTTTCCGCCGAATTCGGAGGCATTGCGTGTTAAGTGGCAAAGCTTAACGCCGCGCTTTGCCTCGACAGCAGAGAAACAGAAATATTTCCACTCCTCGAGTGGGAATCGAATCCACAACCGGTCGCTTTACAGGCACACTCTATGCCTCTGCGCCACGACTGGCCCCATGTATGCATGTATGTATGTATAGTACCCGGCAATAAATAATGCACGTCGATGCTTAGAATGAAACAATCGGTTAGCTTCGACTTTGTAGAGCGTTGTCAACGTCACTTAAAATAATAACAATGAGAAACGTCACATACCAACTGAGTGACAAAGATAGCGCTCTACGAAACCGAAACTGGCAAACTGTTTCATTCTAAGCAACGATGTGCATTATTTATTGCCGGATACTGTATTTATGATTTTAAGTATTTTATATTTAAATACTCTGTACACTCTTTCCTATTTTATTCGTTTATTCTCTCCTCTACCCTTAGGTAGCTTGGAAGAGAATCGTTTATTTAGCGATAAGATCGCCTATTGTGCTACTAAACGAATTATTATTGCTCAATTTTTTTATTTATTATTTAGTGTACAATAAAGAGTATTTCATTCATTCATTAAGTGGGACGAAAAAGATGATTATATTTTAATTGTTTTCATTTCTCCGCTCTCCGTAGGAAGCGCGGCGTTGAGTTCCGCCAGCGAAAGTGCAGAACGCTGCAGATGACGTAAAGCTGCTTTTTTAAACGAACTATTCTGCTATACGATATAATTATGTTGTAGTTAAAAATTGCATTACAATATGTTCTGACAGTAGATTCTCTCTGACTAACTTGTTATGCGGGACAAAACGTTAAAATGCGAAAAATAGAATTCAATGAACCTATAAAATAATAAAAAAAATATATTTTTACATTCTTCACTTTCCGTCTGAAATCGAGATAGAACTCTCTCAAACTCCATATGAGTTTGAGGAATCAAGACATAAGGGGCGGAGTTTAACGCCGCGCTTCATCTTACATGACAAAGTAAAGAAATAATTTAAATACAATCAAACCCTCCAGTAGGAATCGAACTCACGACCAAATCACGTTTACAGTGTGACTATAAAGGTAAAGTCCATAAAGGTTTAAATAAAAAAAATATCTCATTAAAAACTTTTTGGTTAGAATTGACATTAATAAAAAAATTAACACGTAAACAAATAAATCGAAAACCAAATATTGTTTTTGCGCAGCATCATTTATTATTTGTCATTTTCTCGTTCGTTTGCATTCTGAGAAGTTATTTGTGTAAGTAGTAACTCCGTGGTTTCACTTGACGTTACCAAAAAGTATCTACTTTTTGACTAATGATTAATAATAAATTATTATATTTTTTTTTATTTAAGCATCTTACGCATATAATTTATGTTACCTTAGATATCTTTACATGACGGGATATATTGCCATTCTCCAACAAACCAACCCGGGGGAACTCTGTTGACCACTTTCCAATTCGAAGGCATTGCATGTTCAGTGGCGGAACTTAACACCGCGCTTTTACCTCTGATACCAGAGCGAAGAAATGAAAATATTAAATATTTCCACTCCTCGCGTAGGAATCGAATCCACAACCAGTCGTTTACGCCTAAAAAAAATTATTTGACTGAATAGAATGCGTAATGATTTGAGGACAGACATATAATTCTCCATGTAGACAATAGACCTCATCGACAGACGTTATATTTCACTAATTCAAGTTCATTGCTTTCCCCTCACTACGACTAAATTGCTCTGAGTCACACGTTATATTAATTTTGTTGGTAAAAAAATACATTTATCTTTGTAAAAGCTAATTGAAGTACAGCGAAGAATACTTTATTTATATAAATGTAATAAAGCGGTGATATTTACTTGAATTATTGTTATTGAAGCAAAATAATCAGAATAAGAGACGTAATGGGACAGCGTTCCGCGGGTTCGATTCCCACTCAGTGACATGATTATAATTGATTTATATTTATTTCTGGCCGTGGCCAGTCGTGGCCCAGTGGCACAAGAGTGTGACTGTAAACGACTGGTTGTGGGTTCGATTCCCACTCGAGGAGTGGAAATTATATTTCCATTTTCTTCGCTCTGGTGTCGAGGTAAAGCGCGATGTTAAGTTCCGCCACTTAACACGCAAGCCTCCGAATTCGGCGGAAAGTGGGGAACGGAGTGTCTTAACACTAGGTTCCCTCTGCCTACCCTGCTGCTGCTGCGTGCGGGATATAGCGTGAAGCTATTTTTATTTTATTTTTTATATTTATTTCTCTGCTATGGTGAACAAGGCAAAACGCAGCGTTAAATTCCGCCACTGAACACGCAATCCTTGGGGTATTGTGTGGCTCGGAGTACTCGGATAGTGAAGAAAAGAGTTTTCTAACACGGGGCTGTCTCTGATTTCATATCTCTCTAATTTCATATCCATAACACTAAGAAAAAAGTAATTTAATTTGTCATTATGAAATTACTATATAAATATAAACATAAATTGACTTTCATGACGTGTTTGAGTTACAGTGGGCGTTTTAATGAGTTTTCAGTAAATCCTCTTCGTGTACATGATTTCCCCTTAAAATATAAAAAAAAATTATTATCAATTTATATTTTCATTTTTTGCTACTTTTATTTTTTAATGTTCTGTTTATTTACTTATATTTTTTAAGATTTTATTGTCTGATTAAATTGTCTTACTTAATTACTTTATCGTTTTATTTTATATACTATATACAGCATGTCATTTTTATAGGCTAGTTCGACATACATTACACAAGTTGAATTAGCCTATAAGTGACGCTTAACATTACTAAAACAGATATTTTAAGAATTTGCAATTATAAGTAACGATATTGTATACAACGTTGGCTTCCTATTTAATAAAATAAAATAACAAATAATATACTAAATTTTACATACTTACTATACCTAAGTACAGTCTCAGACTATAAAAAAACCTATCCTTTCGTCCTTTAGGACCTTAGGCCCAGGTCTGGGTCACCTTGAGGGCAACGACCCCTTGCGTAAGCATTGCGTCACTTTGCAGAAATGCTCCCTATCGCCCCATCTCACTCTAACACCATGGAAGTCCTATGCACGAGGGAGAAGAAGTTATGTAAGCCACTTTCGTTTTCGTTTTTTAATTCCGATTTCGTTCGGGTAAAACTATTTGCTATGTGAATGTGAGTCATGTTAGGTATCCATTTTGTTTTTATTAGGTTTTATTATATTTTTATTTGTATACTAGCGACCCGCTCGCGGCTTCGCCGCGTGAACTATTTCGTTATATTGCAACCTCGGGGGCGCATTTTTAAAAAATAAAGTAGCCTATGCTTAAGCTTAGATTATCAACTATATTTATGCCAAAATTCATTACAATTGGTCAAGCGGTTTAGATTTTTCATATAAACTTTCATCCCCTATTTCAACCCTTTAGAGGTTGATTTTTGAAAAAATAAGTAGCCTATGTTAGACCCAGTCACTTTTACTACTTTCATTCTAAATTTCATCCAAATCGGACCGGTAGATTAGCCGTGAAAGCGTGACAGACAAACACACAGACTTTCCTATTTATAATATAAGTATGGATGTTATTAGTAATAAGATATAACGTGGCGTTGACGTTTCGTTGTTTAACATTCAATGCCTAGAACTCGAGCGGAATGTGGAGAACGGAGTATCTAAATACTAGATTCTCTCTGATAATCCTTTTGCACGGGGCAAAGCGTGAAACTGTTATTAATAATTAGAAAAAAGAGATGTGACTGTCTATTTACCAAATATTTTTGTTAATGAAAGAAGAAAATTTTGTTGTACAATTGTTTATGGCAAAAGTGTGGGTATTGCTAATCCCAAACATTTTAAAGCCAATGATTTAAAATGTTTTTAAAATCTATACTAAATATTCTTTACTTACCATATAAAAGCACAAGAGATGTAAAAGGATCAGTTCTTTTAGCCCTTAGTGGTAAATATGTTGTTGAATTGGTACATTACATATACATAAACATTTTTCGGTTATATTAATATTCTTTTCTGAGGAAAGCGCGGTATTATTGTGTTCCGATGCCCAAAACACTCAAAAAGTCATCTTGACGTTAAGTTCTATTTGCTTATCACGGCAATGCGGAATAAAGCGTGAAGTTGAAACAAATACCTGTATCATAAAGTTCAATTATCAATATGTTTATTTAATTTAGTCACTTTAGAAATTTAGTTAATTGTACAGCATAAAAATATTTTCTTATATAGTTACTATAGAAACGTATATAAACGTATTAAATATTTTATTAAGGAGGAAAATGTAACTTGGTGAATAGGGAACGAGAAATGAACGAGTTGTTCCTAGAAAGGGTAATGTCGTATCATCTTTAAGACATAAAAAATACCCATTAGCATGAATCATTTTTGAATGAATAAAGAAAGAAAATTATAAAAATTTCATTGAGTGTGAATATCTAATAATAATAATGTTCTTCTTAAACTTAGTTATGCTTTTTCCTGCATAACATTATTGGCTAGAGAGAGTTAAGACACTCCGTTCTTCACACCCCTTGATCCATTGTGTTTTGAGTGGGCGAACGGAGAGTTGTACTATGCATTTTTTTAGGTTCACGCTGTATCCCGCACACAGCAGGCTAGGCAGAGGGAAGCTAGTGTTAAATAACTCTGTTCCCCATTTTTCGCCGAATTCTGGAGCTTTACGCGTTAAGTTACAAAATTCAAAGCCGTTGTCATAATTGGCAACGTAAAGAAATTAAAATAATTTAAATGTAATCATTTCCTTGAGGAATGAGGAAGTACTGCACCACGAATTCCTTTACATCATTTTTATCTTGTCAGGGTTCGAGCTTCGTAATGTGTTATTTCAAAAATATAAATAATATGTCTTTCTAACGGCTTGAGACTTGAGAGCTTTATAAAGAAAACGATTAAACACATAAAATAATATTTGAGAAAAATAACGTTTTTTTACTTCAATTAGTTCGCTTTAGTTTTATTTGCTTTTATAAATTCCTTAAAGGCAACGTCATTCTCGTAAATTAATATGGTGTGAAGTTTTTTGGTGACAATTGTAATTGTAGATTTTGAATAATGGTCAAAAAGTGCCCGGAGACTTAGGCTCCGGATCCTTCCTAGTATATATGTAAATTATTTTCATTGATTGATTTATTTTTATTGATTTTATTGACTGAGCACATGTGGACATCAATGCCTTTTAAATAAATTCAAGCTGAAAGCGGAGACCAGAAAGCCCTTGCCCTTCTAAGCAGAAACTCGCGTAAAACTGCTTAGTATATAGGTTATATATCATATAATATACAAAAAAAATATATTTCTGTCTTAAGAAGTATCAACGAGAAGCATTTATTATTTATTCTACTCAGACAAAGCTTTGAGTTCCGCCACTCAATACGCAATGCAGATTTCGGGCAGAAAGTGGAAGACGGAGTGACTTGACACTTGTATAAGCACTTGTATAATTGCAGTTTAATTAAAATCAATTCAGTAGTTTTTACGTGAAAGAGTAACAAACATCCAAATGCACTTTCGCATTTATAATATTAGTAGGATAAAATGCGCAGCACATGATGCACCGACCTTGGTCGCCGGGGTCGCCGCACGGACGAAGGGCGGAGTATTTATATCGAAAATGCATATCTGACTATCGTTCGACTCATGTTGTAAGGAAAATAATATATTATGTGCTATGTAATTTATTATAATTATAATTTAAGTGTCTTGTTTTGTAATGTGGAGATATAGTGTAGTGACTACACTTTTTTTCTGGCTTTATGCTGTATACCACACATAGCAGGCTAGGCACAGGGAACCTAGTGTTAAGACACTCCGTTCCCCTTTGCATTGAGCATTAAATGGTGGAACTTAACCACCTCGACACCAGAGCGAAGAAAATGGAAATATTAAATATTTCCACTCCTCTAATGGGAATCGAACCAACAATCAGTCGCTTTACAGTAGCACTTTGTGCCTTTGCGCCACGACTGGCCACATATTAAAAGTTAATAAGCAAAAAACCAGCGAATATGTAATTTAGGATCTTTATGTCAACCTCTTCCTTATAATATATTTATTAGGGTTTTAATATTATAAATTGCATTTTTGATAAACGTTTGTACCGAAATATTTTTCCTTTGTCGCATATCGTTTGAAAAAACAGGTTAGCTAATTAATATAACCAGTACTATAGCTTTAAAAAATATGTTACTTGTCATATTTAATTGAGTGTATCTAGACCAGGGCTCCTTAAACTTTAGTCATTCTCGACACTTCGATTGAGTTTTTTGACGACCGACGAATATTTTTTGATGATTTATTTATTAGGTAACAATATATACATATGAAAATATATAGTTTTAGAACTCGTCTTGAAACGCCACCTCTAGTGATGTTATAAAATGGTATATCTAAATATTTGACATTAAAATCTCTCGACCCCAGAATTTTGCTACGCGAGCCCATTTGGGATCGCGATCCGTAGTTTAAGAAGCGCTGATCTAGACCATTGTGGTGCAAGGTTGCAACGTTCGACTGCATCCAGAATGGTTGTCTATTCGATTTCCATTTAGAGGAATGACTATGTTAAACTATTTCAACTTCTACTTTCTGATGACAAGACAAATCTTATATACGCTACTAGCTTCCAATATCAAGAATCGATCCTAACAAAAAAATTGCATGTAATTGGCAATATTCAATCGAAGGACTGCATATTTAATTTGTACTTTACTCAAAAATTGATTAACTCAAAAAAAATGATTGCTAGATCAATCTAAGGTTGCAGTTTTTTGGAATATGACCGATTATTATTTTATTATATTATATTATATTAGGCGTAAGTACATACGCAATGTCTCGAATGCAGGCATGGTGTGGAGAATGGAGTATACTGTCAATAGAATAGTTCGGTAACTCGGACCGCAAAACATGGAATACAACGTGCTAGCTTGCTATGCGGGAAAAAGCGTGAAACCAATTTATTTTCTAAATTATCTAAGTAAGTGAATAAGTAAGGACGAGTAACTAGTTACTATTTATTCGTAGCAAGAAACATTTAGAAATGTAATAAAACCAAAAAATATATATCGGTTTTAATAAATATTAATAGGTAAAGCGCGGCGTTAAGTTCCGCCACTTAACACGAAAACCTCCGAATTCGGCGGAAAGTGGGGAACGGAGTGTCTTAACACTATGTTCCCTCTGCCTACCCTGCTGTGTGCGAGATACAGCGTGAAGCTAAAAAAAAAATATATAAATACTAATGTTAATAAGAACATATAACATAACGAATGGCTTTAATCAACTTATATTTGATTATTTATTATATTTGATTATTTAATACATTAATAACAAAAAAGAATGATTTTTCAAGTATTAGCAGATGTTTTCATTACATATTTATAATACACGACACGACGGATGCGACGATATTTCACACGGTTTTGTTTGTTTCACCTGTGTCTATTTATCTAAGGAATTCTTACAATATTATTTCTACCCACTTCTTGCGACTGATTTACTTGACGATTTGCACGTGTGTCCGGATTCGATGACAATTCAGTAGCATAACATGGAGACACCATTGGGTAACCAAGATGACTGAAAAAATATTTTAAGAGAGTTTGTTTTACATGTTATTTATTATACCTATATAGACCTATATTATTGTTTTTCTTTCTCTTTGGGCTAAATAAATAGCTTCACGCTATATCCCGCACACAGCAGGGTAGACAAAGGGAACCTAGAGTTAAGACACTCCGTTCCCCACTTTCCGCCGAATTCTGAGGCTTGAGTGTTAAGTGGCGGAACTTAACGCCGCGCTTTACCTCGACACCAGAGCGAAGAAAATGGAAATATAATTTCCACTCCTCGAGTGGGAATCGAACCCACAACCAGTCGTTTACAGTTTACACTCTTGTGCCACTGGGTCACGACTGCCATTGGGCTAAAGCAAAAAGGTAATACATCTATTGCCTTCGTATAAGTTTCATTTCAATGTTAGTTTCGATGGATCAACATTGTGCGATTTTTACTTTAGTTTTGAGAACACAAAATACCTTATTTCCTTTAAAAAAAATGTTATATATTTTTTAAATTTTACATTTTTCTCTCAGAGGAAGGTAGGCAAAGAGAACCTAATGTTGAAGACACTCCGTTCTCCATTTTCCACCAAAACCCGAGATACCCATTGCATGTTGAGTGACAGAACTTATATCTTATAACTTGACCGCAACGTGAGATTTTTCCCACCACTCAACGTAGCCGTGAGAAAAAATTGAAAAAAAAAACTTATTTTTTTTAAAAAAAAAAATCGTGTGACATGACAAGATTGTAGTCGTCCATATTTTCAGAACGAAAGTAACAGTACCGCCAGGTGTGATGCGAGACGGTAAAAATAAAGGTCCGCCCGCCATTGCGGCTTATGGCGTGAAATCATTTTTATGGGCTTCTTTCACATATTGTAACTATTTTTTTTTTAGCTTCACGCTGTATCCCGCACACAGCAGGGTAGGTAAGACACTCCGTATCCCACTTTCCGCCGAATTCGGAGGCATTCTCCAACCTCCTAGAGTAATTAATAAATTATACTCTTTCTATTCACAAAACCAATTTAATAAGCGTAAATATTATAACAATGAAGTCTGACACTATTCATCGCTTTAATACAAAAATAAAAAGCCTACGTTCACGCATTCCCCCACATAACCATTTTATATAGACCTATAGATCTATGGTAAATGTTTGCAGCTAAAGGTTTTTATGGCTGGTCGAGCCCAGGTGGATATTTTTCCATGTTAGTAGGATTATAGAGTAACTGTAGATACTGGTCTGCCAGGTGGTGAATGCGTAGTAGTTTTTATTAAGAAAAATACTGTATTTACGCAGGTATTTTATGAGAAACCTTCTTCTGTTTAATTTAACTTAACTGTTGTAGTTGCGAAAAAAAGGTTGGCCTTGGAGTTGTGTGGAATTGAAAGCGCGTGTATCAATGTGTAGAGTGTGCATTCAAATCTTATTTAATTCGTATTTATAACATTTTTGTTTTTTTTTGAATTCGGTACAAAATCACGTTCACATTAAGATATATACATTAAGATAGATTGAAAAGCAATATTCTACATAATATATATAAAAAAGTCATTTATTTGAGAAGAAAGTCATTAATAGAGTTACATATAAGGGAATTACATAATAATTAATAATTATTTAAAATTGCCTTTGATGCTATTTGTATTTTAACCTATGGTGATATTATTATATATATATATATATATATATATATATATATATATATAACTACTATATATATATAACACTTCTGCCCTGGTACCCTTATATTAAGTTCCAGTGGCCATAATATAAAAACTGAAGAGGACTTATATCAATTTTATAAAGTGTAACTACCCAATAGTTGAAACTAAACATTAAAAGTTGATAAGGCATTCGGTTCTAATACTCTTATAGAGAGAATATCTAGGAAAGTTGTGAACTGTTTTTTAGCTTCACGCTGTATCCCGCACACAGCAGAGTAGGCAGAGAGAGAACCTAGTGTTAAGACATTCCGTTCCCCACTTTCCGCCAATTTCAGAAGCATTTCGTGTTAAGTGGGGAAACTTAGCGCCGCACTTTGCCTCGACATCAGAGCGAAAGAAACGGAAATATTAAATATTTCCACTTCTCATGTGGGAATCGAACCCACAACCGGTCGCTTACAGTCACACGCTTGTGCCACTGCGCCACGACTGGCCCTGGACTGGAATGTATGAAATTTAACGAATTCTTCAAAAATACCACACTATGGCAATAGCAATATATTTTCGTTCAGTTTTTAATTATTCGTACGTGCCAGAATAGCACAAGACACTTTGGCAATGACATTGTATAAAGAACACACGAAAGAGATTGAACAAATAGCAATGTAAATAATATGCTCGAGGCGAAAGGGCACAATAGTGTGTGTTGTGGGTTCGATTTTCACTCGACGAATTGAAATATTTAATATTTGTTTTCTTCCCTCTGGTGCGCAAAGCGCGGCGATCAGTTCCGCCAGTTAACACACAAGACCTCCAGAAGTCGGTGAAAGATATATGAGGGTAGTTTAAAAAATTAGCATTTCAATACTGACATACAGCGAACGGTCATAGCTACTATAACTATCCAAAAAACTGAAATTTAGCATATACAAAGGATCCTTAGGGATTACAGGGGAGCATTAATAAAGGTTTTCCCGAAATTCCTACGGGAACAGAAACATACTAGATTAAACAAACAAATTTGTGTGCGTCCACCAGTACGATAATAAAATAAGAAAGTCTAATAGGCTTATATAAGAGACATGTTGAAAACCTATCACTTTTGTATTAAATTATGTTAAAAAGCATTCAACACGTTTACATGAGGACGGAGATACTGCATGGCTTGAAACGTGACTCAGTAAGGGAACGAGTCATATGAACACACAGACGGGAAAAATAGAAAGGTCATTTCAGACTTTTTCGTAGAGAAAATAGAGTAAAGACACTCTGTTTTCCATATTCCACCTGATGAGCTTTATTTATTGTGATTTTATGTATGTATTATCAAAAATACGTGGAGATATTTTCAATAAGTGCTTTGTCAATAAGTGCTTTAGGTACATTTTTAGATATCATAGTGAATATATAACGATACTAGCGGCCCGCTCGCGGCTTCGCCGCGTGAACTGCGTAACTGCTTCGTTAGGTATATTGCAACCTTCAGGGGTGGGTTTTTGAAAAATAAAGTAGCCTATGCTTAAGGTTAGATTATCAACTATATTTATGCCAAAATTCATTATAATCGGTCAAGCGGTTTAGATTTTTCATATAAACTTTCAAACACTATTTCAACCATTAGGCGGTTGATTTTTGAAAATACTACTTATTTTCACCTATGTTAGACCCAGTAACTTTTACTACTTTCATTCTAAATTTCATCCAAATCCGACCGGTAGATTAGCCGTGAAAGCATGACAGACAAACACACAGACTTTCGCATTTATAATATAAGTATGGATTTGTATGTGGAAATCGATCACTATTACTTGATAAAAACAGATACTATGTCACAACTTATACTACAATTTTAAATTTACTTAATTTCAACACTTTACATAAAAATTCAGTTTGTTTAAAATCGAAAGTCCTTCCTTTAGGTACAAAAATGAAATTATATAATAATTATTAAAAAATATTACAAATTTTACAAGTTTATTTTGTTTTTCTTAACATCTATACCTGAAACCTCAAAATTATGTACTTTCATTAACAATAATCAAAACTGCACCATCTGTTATAAATAATTAATATACCAAAGGCATAATGTAGAGATGCCTTCACGCAATAAAACCGTGTGTATATAAGATAGAAAATTCCATAATACTTATTCATAGGGGATAATGAACGGCAAAATGACCGGGCGCTCTTACTGGAATTGTAAATTTATTTTCTTTTACATAATCAAACCGGTGACGTTTCTTAACCAAGACCTAGCACTTAGTTCTTAGTGAATCGATTATTTTGGCTAGCGTATTGTATTTAATTTTTAAGGAGGTTTCAAAAGAAAAAGAAATGTTTTGAGGTTTCTTATTTGTTAAGATTGGTTGTCCGCAAATTTGTTTGTAGGGTATTTATTTATTCTTTTTTCTTTTTTTTTAGCTTCACGCTCTATCCCGCACCCAGCAGGGTAGGCAGAGGGAACCTAGTGTCAAGATACTCCGTTCCCCACTTTCCGCCGAATTCGGAGGCTTGCGTGTTAAGTGCCGGAACTTAACGCCGCGCTTTACCTCGACACCAGAGGTATTTATTATTTATTATATTTTTGTTTATATACGCGATAAACTTAGCGGTTATATCCTCTATTTCAGCCCTTTTCAGGGGTTGATTTTTGACATAAATCTGTCTGTATCTGTTAATGGCACAAGGTCAAATATAGGTATTATACCTTGTGCCATTAACTACCTTTCTGAGAAAATCAATCGAAATCGGTCAAGCGGTTTAAATTTTTCGTGCATACTTTAATTCTATATTTCAACCTTTTAGGAATTGAGGAGTGGAAATATTTAATATTTCCATTTTCTTCGCTCTGGTGTCGAGGTAAAGCGCGGCGTTAAGTTCCGCCACTTAACACGAAATGCCTCCGAATTCGGCGGAAAGGGGAACGACTCCGTTCACCGTCTTAACACTAGGTTCCCTCTGCCTACCCTGCTGTGTGCGGGATATAGCGTGAAGCTATTTAATTTAATTTAATTTTAGGAATTGATTTTTGAAAACAAAAATCCTATGTTTGACCCTGGGTTCTCCAACACTTTCATTCAGGATTTCATCTGAATCGGGTAGATTAATTAGCCTTTGCGCTCAGTGATTCACACTTTGACGACTCACAGACAGACAGACAGATTTTCGCATTTATAATATTTGTATGAATGTATGGAAATAAGAACATAAAATTGAGAGAGAAACTAATTTAAGGGCACTCTGTTCTTCGTTTTCCTATAAAAGTTAATAACTTATTTGGTTGATTGATTGATTGGCGTAACTCAACGCCGCATCTCACCCAACAAAAACATTATAACAAAAAAAACCATTTAAATAAACATTCATTTTCATTTGAAAAGCGATAAACCAAACAGTTATTCCATACAAAAGATTGCAAAACATTATCCACGTAGGTACATGACATGGATAGTGTGATGTACTTACGTACTTGCGTTACCTCATTATGTCGGTAACGCACCGTAACGTACACCGTTATTTCAGATTAGGCTTATGATACACGGTGTTCAAAATTTTAATGCTACATTTAGGAATATTATGATATATTATAAGATGTAACCTGATTCACTTTTTGAAATCATTATTTTTGCAAGTTTCGCATAGCATAGTCAGAAATAGCCTAGTGTCAAAACTCTCCACTCCACTCCACTTTTCGTTTAAAATCGGGGTGAGTGTCGTAACACAACTCTGCGCTTTGTTTTTGGCACCAGAGAAAAGAATGAACATTTAAATTACTCTGAGTGGTAATCGAACCATAACCATCGTGTTTACAGTCAGACGCTGTTAAACTGAGTCACGAAGGATTCAAAACTTAAATAAACACAAAATAATCCAAAAAATTAAATACATCTTGGCAAGGATAAGGCTTATTTATGTGAGCCCGTAATAATATTCTATTGTTGGTGAATCTGGACCCTGATGTAAATTTTTTTTTAGCTTCACGCTATATCCCGCACACCAAGACCAAGGAAATGCGATCTGGAGTGGTGAACTCATTACCGTTGCTGATTGGCACAGATACTGTAGAACAGGTCCAAAAATTCTCATATCTTGGTAGTGTCGTGTCTGAGACAGGGGGTGCGGAACATGACATCAGTTCACCCGAGCAACCTTTGCGCAATTGCGACCTGTGTGGCAGTCTCGTAAGTTGACCCGCAGAGTCAAACTCCGAATTTTTGGGTCCAACGTAAAGTCTGTGCTGCTGTATGGTTGTGAAACGTGGAAGGTAACCAAGGCCATCTCGCATCAGCTCCAGGTTTTCATTAATCGATGTCTTCGCCGAATTCTCGGTATACACTGGCCCAAGAAAATTTCCAATGCCCACCTTCGAGAACTCTACAAGGAAACACCGATGGACCAGCAGATCGGTCGACGCAAGTGGAGCTAGATTGGCCATACTCTCCGCCGGGGCCCAGACCATATACCTAAGCAGGCGATGGATTGGAATCCTCAAGGGAAGCATAAACGTGGTCGCCCCAAGCAAACCTGGCGACGGTCAGTTCTGGATGAGGCGAAGAAGATCGGAATCGGATCGGATCGGAATTAAATGCTACGCTAAATCTTGATCATCCAAAATCGAGAGTCACTGTGGAAGCCCTGTGCCCCAACTTGGGGACGTAGGATCATAGGTCAAGTAAGTCAAATATATCCCGCACACAGCAGGGTAGGCAGAGGGAATCTAGTATTAAGATACTCCGTTCCCCACTTTCCACCGAATTCGGAGGCTTTGCGTGTTAAGTGGCGGAACTTAACGCCGCGCTTTGCCTCGACACGAGAGCGAAGAAAATGGAAATATTAAATATTTCCACTCCTCGAGTGGGAACCGAACCCACAACCAGTCGTTTACAGTCACACGCTTGTGCCACTGGGCCACGACTGGCCACTGCTACTATTTAAATTTCAACAATTTTAATATACAATTTTTGGTAACATTTAGTAATAACATCTAAATGCAGTTATAAGCTAATAACGTCGTCTCGTCGGGTGATTTAGTCGCCTTTGTTGTCTGGCGGCAACCGCTGCACTAAAACATTTAATGAATTAAATATATTCACTTATATTATCTCTGATTTCACATTAAATTTTTGCTTTAAAAGTATCCATTTTGTGTATTTGACATGGTTAAAACGCGGCGTTAAGTTCCGTTACATAACACACAATGTCTGTTTTTCGAGCGGAAAGAAGATAATGAAGTGTCTTAACACTATGTTCCCTCTGGCTACCTTGCTATGTGGGAAAAAAGGTGAAGCTGTTTTTTTTTTTAAGTTTAATTGTGTAAAAAAATCGATTTATTGTTTGAATCGATTTTGAACTGATTAATCGTAAACTTTGGTATTCAACAAATATATAATATTAAGCCAAACTTTTTTATTCTATGTTTATTCCGTAGATTATTCTATAATATTTTACGTATAGTGGGGAACGGAGTGTCTTAACACTATGTTCCCTCTGTCTACCCTGCTGTGTGCGGGATACAGTGTGAAGCTAGAAAAAAAAAGAAAAAAATATATATATTTGTAATAATTTTATTAACTTCTTATAACATACAAACTTTTATTTAAATATTCAAAAAGTTGAGAGAATATTCACATTTAGTATATAACTCCATATTGTTATATGATGCTGAGTTTTGTATCCACACTCAACTCAATTTTGTATTCACTGTAAATAAACAAGGACAATATTCAATTCCGACCTCCAAATTAATTTACACATCAAATTTATAGATATTTTCAAAGAAATGTGCCTGAAAAAGTTACAACTATAGTTTTACTAGTCTTGAATTAAGCTGTTCGTTGACAAAGTAATTATCATTTTCATTTATACATACAAATTATGTACATAAATTTGTGTAATACATACAACTGTAAAGATAATTATATATTACAGAACATCACAACGGATTATTACGACGTAGACCCAAATATGACGAGATAACATTAAAAAAAAGATACTTTAATCGCGAAATTACATAAAAAAACCAAATAAAAACGGTTATACGAAAGTAGGTTATCAGGAGTGAACGACCGATAACGTACAATGAAACTGTGTTAAGTTTGTGATTATAAAAAAATGTAAGGAGATAAAAAAGACCTAATAATATATTATTCGACAGTGTCCTTCAACTGTTTTACTGCTTATGAAAAGTCTGGTGACGTAAATGTATGATTTTAAGTAAATATTAATAGCATTACACGAAATTAGTGGCCAGTCGTGGCCCAGTGGCACAAGAGTGTGACTGTAACGACTGGTTGTGGGTTCGATTCCCACTCGAGGAGTGGAAATTATATTTCCATTTTCTTCGCTCTGGTGTCGAGGTAAAGCGCGGCGTTAAGTTCCGCCACTTAACATGCAAGCCTCCGAATTCGGCGGAAAGTGGTGAACGGAGTGTCTTAACACTAGGTTCCCTCTGCCTACCCTGCTGTGTGCGGGATATAGCGTGAAGCTATTTAATTTAATTTAATTTAATTCATTATACCAAATTATGGTTAGGCAAAGAGAATCTAGTGTAAAGACACCATGTTTTCCGCTTTTCACCTGAAATCGACAATACGTCTAATCGACGTTTTGTAACGCAACGCCTCGCATTATTCTATCATAGTGGAAAAATGAAAATACTTCACAACTCACAACAAACGTTTACAATCAGATGCTGGTCCGGTGCCCCTTGGCCTTATCTAAATTATAATATTTTTTCAAAAAAATATTTTACTGTTTAAGATTTGAATAAGTGTCCATAATACATTTGGGATTGAGTTCAATTTTTACATTTAGTTTTTCTGCTTTTCCCACATAACAGGGCAGTCGAGAAGAACCCAGTGACAAACACTCCACTCTCCTCTGGCCGAGATATTGCGTGCACACGGCAGTACTCAACACCGAGCTTTTTATTGCCTAATCGAAAAAAAAAATAAAAATATTTAAGTTAAGCTTTGCGCAGTCTTAAGTATCACTGATATTTAAACAACATCTATAACAAGAACTGAAATTAAAGTAAATAGGGTAAAATTATATGCTATTTCACATCAACTAATTAACGTTCTTTCTTTACATATGTTTTGGTATGTAAAAGAAAACAATGTAAAAATGTACATACAATTATTGTAAAAATATATAATATATAAATATCTTGTATTCGCTATTACTGTTCAGGTTATCAGTAGCTTCAATTTGTACTATAAATTAGATTCACCATTGAAGTACTAAAATATGGCCGACATTACACCTGTGACTACATAGTACTAAAAGTAATTGAAAGCTGGAGTTTTAAAACTTAAAATGTACTAAAGTATCCCATAATACGTAATAATAGATACACGAATAGTTTGTCTAATATGAACGACTTTTGGTCAATAACATAGAAATCATTTTAAAAGCGTGAAAGCGTAATGCAGTGTCTTTTACTTTTAATGTATTTAACAACAGTAGCTTTTTTAAAAACTAGACTTCTCAGAGAGATCTAGTCATCTCTAATGTATTTTTTTTGAAGAGTCACTGAAACTCATTCATCGCTAAATTATTTCAGGCAATTGTAAATTCTGTTCTGTTAATTAAAATATATTGCAAGTTTGATCTTAACTTAGGATCACGTTTCCAAATTCATCTAGATCAAAAAATTAAATCGTCAATTTAAAACAAAAAGACTATTTAGTGGTGTGACTGAAAAGAAAGAAACGATCAGCTGAAACTTAGTATTCATGCATATTATATAAGTGTATTTTACAGTCGGTTCTGGGTACAAATTATGTTATTATCCAAAAGTGAATTAAATATTTTAAAAAAATCAATTGATATTAAACTCTCCAAATAATCTATCTATACAATAAAAAGCTTAGAAAGTTAAAATTTGGAATAAAGATTGAAAGATCTCCCGTGGGGGGACGGGTTAAGAATACAATTCCCCCCCGCCGCTGGGCAGCGTCCCGTAAAAGGCGGGTAACCCAGTAGTTTGGTGGTAGGAGATTCGTTCTCCGACTGGCTCGCGACCACTATCATGTCAAAGACGAACCGCCAAATATCTTATGATGTGTTCCGGTTCGATGGCATGTAAGCCAGCTCTCCCTATTCCCACCATTCCCATCCTTCCTCCCTCCTTCTGTCCTACATTCCCAAGGCTGGCAACGCATCCATAACTTTAATGTTGTGGATGTCTATGGGCGAAGGTAACCACTAAACACCAGGTGGGCCTTCAGCTCGTTTGCCTCCTTTATTCCATAAAAAAAAAAAAAAAAGGTTCCTTCAGAAATGTAGAGAAGCACTAAGAAAAGGTTCCTTAAAATTCCTTCAAGAATTAAAAACAGTGAAATATTACGTTTTACAGTCGAAGCAAGGTTGCGAGCGATGACTAGTCAAATAATAATTAATATAAATTAGGTATTAACAGATATCATAACGAGCTCATTTTAGATACAAATGTTTTGTTATTAATATTGCGATATTAATGTATTATTACACTTAATCATAATATTTTGACATAAATAACTGGTCAGATTCGAATTATCTTTTTGGGTTAAATTAATGTCAATGACACTTGATTGCTACGTACGAGTATGTAATAATGTTACACGCATATTATCGGTTTATTTATCTGGTGAACTGGTGACGAAGTTTCAAATTGAATTTTCATGTAATAATTTTAAATAAGTATCTTTTGTGTAACATTGAAATTTACTATTTTTTTAAGGTATGTATTTATTTTAATATTATAAATGCGAAAGTCTTTTTGTCACGCTTTACGTGGTTACACGGTTACACGGTTAATCTAGCAGCTCGATTTGGATGAAACTCGGAATCAAGATAGTTAAAAGACTTAGCGCTAAACATAACTTATGTTTAGCGCTAACTTTTTTTTAAAAAACAACCCCTAAAGAGTAGAAACAGGACATGAAAGTTTTATGAAAAATCGAAACCAATATCGCTTAACGTTCCTTAGGAAAATCATTGCTCACGCAACGTCAATATAGGATAAAAACACGTTTTATAACAAGGATCTGGTTATGCAGTGTTTATTATAGAGAGATTATTTAGAGAGAAAACATATCAATTGATTTTTTTAAAATATTTAATTCACTTTTGAATAATAACGTCATTTGTACCGAGAATCGACTGTAACATCTTACTACTTACTACTTAAACGACAATATTTTTCGTAAATTTTATTCTTAAGTAGTATTTGAACCCAAAACCACCTAATTCATTGAAACTAAACATTGTTATTATATTACATATAATTTAACTTCACGACGCTGTATCTGGCACACAACAGGGTAGACAGAGGGAACCTAGTGTTAAAACACTACGTTCCCTACTTTCCGACGAATTAGGAGGCATTGCGTATGGCAGAACTTAACACCGCGCTTTTCTCCGACATCAAAGCGAAGAAAATGGAAATATTAAATATTTCGTCTCCTAGAGCGGAAATCGAACCCACAACCAGTATAAGCTCTGCAGTCACACTTTGTGCCTCTGAGTCACGCCTCTGTCCACATATAATTTAGAACTCAAACAAACGTTTTGTAACTAAATATATTGTACCTCTTATAGTAATTATTTAAAATAAACCCAATGTTATATTAATGAAATAAAATAGAAAATAATACTAAAGACAGATCGTCAGACAACGACAGACCAGTCGTGGCGCAGTGGCACAAACGTGTGACTGTAAACGACTAGTTGTGGGTTCGATTTCCACTCGAGGAGTGGAAATGATATTTCCATTTTCTTCGCTCTGGTGACGAGGTAAAGCGCGGCGTTAAGTTCCGCCACTTAATACACAAGCCTCCGAATTAGGCGAAAAGTGGGGAACGGAGTGTCTTAACACTAGGTTCCCTCTGCCTACCCTGCTGTGTGCGGGATACAACGTGAAACTAAAAAAAAAATGAAAAAAAAAGTCCCAATGTTATATTAATGAAATAAAATATAAAATAATACTAAAGACAGATCTATAAGGTCACTGCCCACTACGCTTATAGGCTACGCGCTACGATTTGGGGGTGAACGCCCCCGTAGACTCTCTACGAAATAATTGTAACAGACGTTGCTATGCTGTTTGTAAATATTTGAGCTCAAAATATTTATTATAATTTTAACTGATAGATAATTCTAACTTTATATGTGTTATAATTTTATTTTATTAAGGAATTAGAAGTATATAGATTGATTTGAAATAAGTTCAAGAGATTTTATTAAAATAAAAAAAAATAGCTCTTTAGAAAAAAACATAAAAATCGGTTAAGTAATTTTCAAAGCACACATGGACAGACAAACATATATTTTAAGGACACGTATTTTAAATATATATCTTAAAGCAAATCAAGCAACAATATATCCAAAACTAAAATGTTTATCATTGGCCGACTTCAATTATTTAGTACTTTAGTCTAAATTTATAAAATCCGAATATTTATTGATAGTTTTTTAATATATAATTGTTTGTTATAATAGACCATTAAAATAAACTGGATCAGAATATAAAATATGGGCCAGTCGTAGCTCAGTGGTTGTTGGTTCAATTCCCACTCGAGGAGTGGAAATATTTAATATTTCCATTTCCTTCGCTCTAGTGTCGAGGCAAAGCGCGGCGTTAAGTTCCGCAAATTAACACGCAATGCTTCGGAATATAGCGAAAAGATACATTTTTTATGGCTTCACGCTGTGTCCCGCAAACAACAGGGTAGGCAGAGGGAACCTAGTGTCAAGACACTCCGTTCCCCACGCATCACCGAATCAATCGGAGGCATTGCGTGTTAAATGGCGGAACTTAACGCCGCACTTTGTCTTTGATACCAGAGCGAAAGAAATGGAAATATTAAATGATTCCACTCCTCGAGTGGGAATCTAACCCACAACCAGTCGTTTACAGTCACGAGACACGTTCGTGCCACTGAGCCACGAATGGCCCCAACATAAAAGATACATAATATTATAAGTACCTATAAGACATAATGCGAATGAACGAAATCAACCCAGCCAGGTGAATGCACGCCAAAAGAAAAGTTTACACTGTTCCCAACCTCTGAAGTAGACGAACTTTTTCTTTCATGACGCAGACCGTAACTCGTGATATATGATGCTTTTCTTGAAATTCAATGTATGTATGGAATTTTTCAGACGTTTCTTGATATTTTTTGTAGTGAATAATGATTTGTGTTCGGAACTGAGGTTTTTTTAACGATAAAGATATTTGTATTATTGTGTTTTTTTTTAGTTAAGATTTTGAACTGTGTGGGATAATGATTTGAATAATTGCTTTTATCCAATAGGTATATGTAGTTATCTATGTCTATTTAACCACAAGTATGCTGAATAGTTGAGGTGTGCTACCCAACACACATAAATACAGTTTATATAAAAAAAAATATGTCTAAATGTAAAAAAAAAGTATTTTTAATGATTTTTGCTTACATAATTTTAGTGTAGAAAAATTATAATTGAATTTATAAGTATAATTAAATAGATATGACATAAAAGAAAAAAATAGGATGGAGGAAATAAAATCCAGCATTGCATAAAAAATATTTGGAAATAAAACCAATATATTTCCCACACAATATATTAATTATAAATGTGTACATTTAAAATAAATTAAATTACTATTCTAACAAACATTGTACACACCACGGTGTGTTTGACATACTCGTACACTTTACGTTACCAAGGCAACGTATACTTTACTCATCAGCAATCTTATAAACAGGATTAATCGCATCATTTTCGGCCTAGCAACTTTTAATCTCACCACCTTAATAAGAGCTGAGCATCACGTGACAAAAGTATGAACAAATCTCATATTTGGCCATTTTATATTATATGAAACATCCTAATCGATCGGTTACTGACCCTCTAAGTGACGACGGTCAGAGACCCGCAATTACGCACACTGCGAACGAGTTACGTAATGTTTATTGTTCAATTTATTGTGTGTATGTATGTATGTATGTACACCGGACGACTGGTGTTGGGGGAATGGAAAAAAATTAGGTTATAACGGCTGTTAGTTAGTGCTTAGTTTAAAGGATTGTTATTGAAGTTGAACAATTAGTTCATTTGTGACTTTTTTTTTTATGGAATAAAGGAGGCAATCGAGCAGAAGGCCCACCTGGTGTTTAGTGGTTACCTCCGCTCATAGACATCCACAACATTAGAGTTATGGATGCGTTGCCAGCCTCAGGGATGTAGGACAAAAAGAGGGAGGAAGGATGGGAATGGTGGGAATAGGAGAGCTGGCTTACATGCCATCGAACCGGAACACATGATCAGATATTTGGCGTTTCGTCTTTGACACGATAGTGCCTGCGAGCCAGTCGGAGAATGAATGTCCTACCACCAAGCTACTGGGTCACCAGACTTTTACGGGACGCTACCCAGCGACGGGGAGGAATTGTGTATTCTTAGCCCCACAGGCATAAATTAGGAGGAATAAGTGAAAACGGGGATTAGAAAGAACAGGTGAAAAAATATTTTAAGCAGCAATATTACCTTGTTAGTTCTCTTGGGTAGTTAGAAAAAGCCTAATGTTAAGACCCTGTCAACTTTTCACTTGTATTCGTGACGTGGTGTTGAATTGAGCTCAACTACATACAACTACTGGCTAAATAGATATATGATATATATAAAGAAATCCTATTTCTTGGTAAGTGTGAAAAATTCTTAATATGCTAATTTTTTCATTAAAAAAAAAACGAGAAAGGTTTTATAATTTTATGTCACGTAATCAATAATATAAAAAAATAAATTTGGTTACGCCGATAGAATTACAGGACATTTTAAAGGGGCACGTTTAACCTACATTTATGTCGCAAGTTCACAGCATTAGTTAGGCAATACTGAATTTACTGAATACGAAGGAGCTTTTTAAAGTATTTCAGGTAATAAACTTTTTTAAAGAAAATTTTAAGTATATTATAAAAAATTAATTATAAAAATTATAAAAATGTGTGGCCAGTCGTGGCCCAGTGGCACAAGCGTGTCACTGTAAACGATTGGTTGTGGATTCGATTCCCACTCGAGGAGTGGAAATATTTAATATTTCCATTTTGTTTGCTCTGGTGTCGAGGTAAAGCGCGGCGTTAAGTTCCGCCACTTAACACGCAATGCCTCCGAATTTAGCGGGAAGTGGGGAACGGAGTATCTTAATACTAGGTTCCCTCTGCTTGCCCTGCTGTGTGCGGGATACAGCGTGAAGTTAAAAAAAAATTATACAGAAAATGTAGCGTTAAGTTCCACCACTTAATATTAAATGACAGTGCCGATTATAAGTACCTTGTTTTTGTATAAAAACTTCGACAAAAAAATATATATTAGTAGGTACATTAGAATAATATTTACACGTTTAATATGTAAGAGGAAAAAACAAAATTTAAATACACGCGTAAGGAACGTTACGTTGTTGCTATCTATCAATTTATTATTAGTTGTGAGGTAATGAAGATATTAAAATTATGTTTGTTTTAATCACGTAATAATTTTCAAATTTAGAATTTATACTATATGGCAAGTTATTCATAGAGAACCTAGTGTCTATACACTCCGCTTTTCACTTTCTAAGCAAAATTAAAACGTGTGGTAGAATTTAAATTGCTTTGTCGTAAGTACCAGAGAGTCGTTACGATATTTTTGAGTTGTAATTGGTAAGCTGTTTTGTTTTAATACTTATCAGATATCAATTAATAAGTCAAAAATTTATATTTTAGTAAGGTTTATATAAGGTTTATATAATTCTTATAGGCAAAGGGCAGCGCTTGGTATTTCAAAATGAAACTAAATATAGAAAACAGAGTGTTTTATCATTCTTTATCCACTTACCTTTAAAAAAAAATATTAGAAATAATAAAAAAATAATGAAATCAAGAGTTACGAAGCAAAATTAGTGTTACTTTGTATAACACACGAATATTTTGGGTGTCAATGAACTCGCGGAACATAAGAGGAGATTATATGCAAAGTATTCCAGAAAGATTCGTCAGCCAAATTAGACCAGATGTTCCCGATGCAGGATAAACATATGAAATCAAATCATTCTGTTTGCGGTCCGCGCATCACAAATATAACAATGTAGATCTACAAGTTACTAGAAGCGTCATAGAAATAATAACTAAGTAATAAATAACTTTTACTAATTTCAATTTTAAAGTTATAGTATGAATGAAGAAGAACGTGCTCATGCGGTTGGGCACGTCGAGAAAGAAAGAATGGTAAGAAAGATATATGAAGGAGTGAACGATAAGAAAGGGGGGAACTCGGTTGACCTTCGAAATATGTTAACGTTGATCGAATATGTTACTGATGACTTAGGACACTTCTCTACCAACGGAACCTTAGTAAGTTTCGGATTTCCACACAACAAAGTAATTCAAAAACTCATACTTTTAGGAGTAAGATAGTTGTAAAAAATGTGATTGACAGGTTTAAAATTAATTATAAATACACATTCAATTTAATTATTCAGTTGTAAGTTTTAATAAATAGTTGCTTGTTAATCAAAGTTATGAACGTTATTAAAAATATCTGTAATAGAATAAAATCATTGTGACAACTCTGATTCTATAACATGTGTAGACATATTAACGGAACCTTCATAAAACTACGAGCGCCCCTCTGGCGGTTTGGACCGCGTGAACTACATACATTAACATTTATCATAAAAAAATCATCCCCTATTTCAGCCCTTAGGAACCCTTAGCCCTAGGGCTAGTTTTAAACAAAATAGGTAGCCTATGTCTGACATTGCGTCATCAACTGAAAAAAAAAAACTTTTTAAATTAGATTAGATTTTTTATATTTTCGGCAACTACTTAGGGGTTGATTCTTGAAAAAAATAGTAGTCTAGGACTCTACTTAAAGCGTAACAGACAGACAAACAAAGATACTTTCGCATCTATAATATAAGCAAGCATAGATTCGTATGAATCAATCAGCCAAGTCATTGCCACGATGCAAAACCTGCATATCAGTCACAATTCACAATAAATTTAGGTAATACCTGCACAATAATGCAATGATAAACATATTTGTAATCTAATCAGTAGACGCAGCGACTAGCAGACCTGTCTGTCTGTGATCAAGTCTTCGGTGGATCAACGGCCGGCCGCCCTTGTGTGACCCAACACGCCTCTTATGTAAAGCCAATGCCTCGCCTTTTGTGTCCATTGTACTAGACAATTAGATATTTGATTTTTTTACTCGGTATATATATATATATATATATTTTAGCTTCACGCTGTGTGGGATAGGCAGAGGGAACCTAGTGTTATGACACTCCATTCCCCACTTTCCGCCGAATTGAGACATTGCGCGTTAAGTGGCGGAACTTAACGCCGCGCTTTACCTCTACACCAGAGCGATATAAATGAAAATATTAAAATATATGATATTTATATACGGAATGTATACATTCTTAAATATAGAAATATTTAAGAATGTATACATTCCGCAATACGCTTTGTTTCGCTTTCCGGTGGAAAGTGGAGTGTATTGACACTAGGTTCTCTCTGATCCGGTTATGCATGAGCATAAGCGCGACGTTAAAGTGTTAGTTCAAACTCTAGAAAGTATTTATATTTAATAGTAATCTTATTGCCGCATAAACTATAAATTGTCTTAGTAACATGCATAACAGATTATATAAAGAGAGTTCTTCATGTTGAATTTTACTGTTCAAATGATATTTGTTAAGTTTTTTCTTCGGGTATTAAGTAGAAGTATATATTAAATGTATTTCCACAATGTGTGTAGACATTTTAATGTCTTCAAATGAAATAGAAAGAAAGAAATTCCCAATTAAACTACATTTTTTTTAGCTTTACGCTGTATTCCGCACACAGCAGGGTAGGCAGAGGGAACCTAGTGTTAAGACACTCCATTCCCCACTTTCCGCCGAATTCGGAGGCTTGAGTGGCGGATCTTAACGCCGTACTTTACCTCGACACCAGAGCGAAGGAAATGGAAATATAATTTCCACTCCTCGATTGGGAATCGAACCCACAACCAGTCGTTTACAGTCACACACTTGTGCTCCTGGGCCACGACTGGCCACAATAAAAATAATTTGATATAATAAAATATATATACTTATAAGTATTTCCTTTAAATAAAACCTCAAAATATCATGTCAAATAAGGCGTAGTATAATGGAATTAGTTCCAGATCCGCCCGCGCTGGAGTCGCGGGATCATCACCGTCTTTATCCCATTACAGATGCAAACAAAACATAAAAGTTGACCGCATTACGTTCGTACGTAATTTACACTCCTCGTCGGCCATTGTGTTTAAAATATATATTTAAAAAATCAACAATTCTAATCAAGTTTATTGTAATAGTATTTTAAGAAATTAATATACAGTAATACAGTATTGATGATGCTGGAGGAAGGTCACGTAAAAAGCATAAGGACCCCCCGGAGTGAGAATATATGAGAAGTTCATAATAGTGGACGAGGTGAAAGAAATATGTAGGGTCGTAGCGTTTGACGCTCTCTGGCTACTCCCGGGCGATAAACCTTGCAGGTAAAAAAAGAAAAAAATGGCTTTACGCTGTTTTTCGCAAAGCAGTGTAGTCCGTTCTCCATTTTTCGCCTGAAATAGAGACTTGACCTGTAATAATAATAATAATAATTGTTTTGTATTGTTTTATTAATACGTTTTTAAAATGGGGAACGGAGTGTCTTAACACTAGGTTCCCTCTGCCTACCCTGCTTTGTGCGCGATACAGCGTGAAGCTAAATAAAAAAAAATAGTTTTTTTTACATACACTAACGGCATTACTATATTAAGTAGTATCATAGTACGTCAGAATATATAGTGGTATAACTAACACAAAACTACTCTAAAACTTGACTAAATAAGATTAAAATGATGAAAAAACCAAAAAAATCAGTTATAGACAATAAATATTTTAAACAAATTTAGAATATAATTTTCAACAATTTTTTTTTTTTAAGTTACAGTTGATGCGAACGAACAACTATGATGGCGTCACAAAAATAATACAGTGTAATTTAGTTAAATTCTAATAAATTACCTCAAAAAGAGTTTTATTCTCCACAGCACGATCAGTCAGAGAGAACTTTGACACTAAGACACTCCGTTCTCCACTTTCCGTCGGAGATCGAGACCTTGTGTGTTACATAGTTTATCTTCTTACTAGAGTGGAGGATTCAAAATGATTTAAATACAATCACCCAAAGTGGGAATCGAAGGCACAACCAATTTACACTACAACTGCCTTCCAATAAATTAAACCTAAAAAGGCATAAACAAGTGAATAACATAATAAAAGTAACGTAAAATAACGTAAAAATAAATAACATTAAACAAAAATATTATACCATTTTCGTTGGTAACTCCTCATAAAGTTCAGATAACGTGAGGTAAACGCACTAGATGCGTGGATAATAAAAAAGGTTTTTGCCCTTAGGGGTTGTTACACCCGCATTTCGATGGGTCTACGACCCGTTCACTTATTGGCTAAGAAAAATAATATAGACACTTGAAACAAAGAAGAAATTTGTAAGATTTTTTTCATTTATATTTATATTATATTTTATTGTGGCCAGTCGTGGCCCAGTGGCACTAGTGTGTGACTGTAAACGACTGGTTGTGAGTTCGATTCCCACTCGAGGAGTGAAAATATTTAATATTTCCATTTTCTTTGCTCTGGTGTCGAGGTAAAGCGCGGCAATGCCTCCGAATTCGGCGGAAAGTGCGAAACGGAGTGTCTTAACCCTAGGTTCCCTCTGCCTATCCTGCTGTGTGCGGGATATAGCGTGAAACTAAAAAAAAGAAAATGTTATATTCAATAAAAATAAACATTGATTTTATATAAATTTATATTAAATAATATTATGTCTATGGTAATATGAATAAAACTGATGAGATTTTGGTGTGAATTTCACTCGGGAAAATAAGAGCTTTTTACAGCTTTAAGCATTTTTCAAAATAGAGATAGGCAGAGAGAACTAAGTGTTGAGACACTCCACTCTCCATATTCTGCTAAATATTGATATATTGCGTATGGATTGACAGAACTACATGCCGTGCCCTAAATTAGCAGCAGAGAGTTGAATATAATTCAAAAATCATTCCTCTAAAATCGAATCCACATCCATCATGCTTATAGTCAATCGTGTCCTACTGCGCTATAACTTATCCAAATAAACTTATTTGTATAACTTATTAATATAACTATATTTATAATATTTATTTATTATAAACTAGCGGCCCGCTTGCGGCTTCACCACTGTGAACTGTGAACTATATCGTTATATTGCAAGCCTCGGAGGCGCATTTTTAAGAAAATAAAGTAGCCTATGCTTAAGCTTAGATTATCAACTATATTTATGCCAAAATTCATTACAATTGGTCAAGCAATTTCATCCAAATCGGACCGGTACATTAGCCGTGAAAGCGTGACAGACAAACACACAGACTTTCGCATTTATAATATAAGTATGGATAATTAACTTATTTGGATAAGTTAAGGCGTTATATTTTTGAATTTTTATTATTTTACAAAAAGTCGTATTTATAATATTTATTATAGACTAAGGAACAGTGTCTGACAAGCGTAAACACAATCAATTGAATTTCTATCTCCAATTGGGGTAAAAATATATGATTTTTTCTCGTTTCTCCGCACTGATAAGACCGCCACTTAAACTCTGCCACTCAACAGGAATATTCTCAAATTCGAGTGGCTAGTGGAGAACAGAGTGACTTAAAACTAGATTCTCTCTAGCTAAGCGAGCTATCAAACTTTAAAATTACACATAAAAATCTTAAAAAAAATGTCATATTAAATTACAATAATATTTATTAAAAACCAATCTTTTAGCTCTAAATCAGTCGTAAAAACGACAGGTTGATATGAATCATGCTGCCAAAATACTTTTCACACGCTGAAAAGAAAAATAAACATTGTAAGATGAATGCACTGCAACTTTTAAGGGGAATTTATACATTAAAACAGTATATCTGTTTCGCAAAATAATGTTTTTTTTTCTGTTATTTATGACATTAATAGTGCACCCGAGAGTCAGGTAGTATATTTCTTTTAGACAGGTATAAGAAAATCTATTTAAGCAATTAAAAAATCATTTATATTGTATATATAATATAAGTTAAAAAAAAAAATTAAATAGCTTCACGCTATATCCCGCACAGAGCGGGGTAGGCAGAGGGAACCTAGTATTAAGACACTCCGTTCCCCACTTTCCGCCGAATTCGGAGGCTTGCGTGTTAAGTGGCGGAACTTAACGTCGCGCTTTACCTCGACACCAGAGCGAAGAAAATGGAAATATTAAATATTTCCACTCCTCGAGTGGGAATCGAACCCACAACCAGTCGTTTCCAGTGACACGCTTGTGCCACTGGGTCACGACTGGCCACAATATAAGTACCTTGTTAAACAAAGATTCAACAAATCAATCGCGCTTATAGTCCATGCGCTTACAGACATGTTATGCACCATAGCTTCATATATTAATTTCTTTTCATCTTTCCCCGATGGTTGTGGGTTCGATTTCCACTCGGGGAAATAACTATCTAATATTATAATTTCTCCGCTGTTGTGCCTAAGACAACGCGTTAAATCTTTAAGATCGAATAATACATAGCACAGCATTGAATACTGCTAGTTCAAAACAGAGTGTCTTGACACTCAGTTCTCTCTACATACCCTGATATGCGGAAAGAAATGTGAAAGTGCAAAAATACATTTAAAATAAATATATATTTTTTTTACATTTATAAATAAAACATTCACCAAATAAATTTACAATATAATATATTTTTTATGAAGACAATTATTTTATATCTAAAACGTAATACATCACGAGGTATTGCTTAACTTTTCACAAAAGCGCAAGGATCGGGTAAACGGACATAACGTCTGATAGCATTACACACACAAACACAGAGACAAACACACCCATGTGTACGTCTCTGTTTTCCTTAAAACATTACTAGTGTGTGTGTGCATGTGTGTGCGTGTGTGTGTGTGTGTGTGTGCATGTGTATTATAAAAAAATGCAATATACACTTTTGTATGTATGTATTTCGAAATGTCTAAATATAATCCTAGGTACTTACATAGAACCCAAAAATATATATATTTTTATTATAATTTCAATAGATTTTAAATTACTTTAAATACTCATAAAATGTAAATATAATATAAAAATAAAATAATAATGCAACGTAATATAAAAAAAAGCTAAACGATTATGTATTCGAAAGCTTAGCGTGTGTATGTGTGAGTGCAGACTGCACCGTGTAACACACTGTCTGTGTATCTTTGTGTGAGTGCACCCTTTCTGTCTCGACTACATTACATATACTGTTATTAAATACTATTATCAACTTTATTGTACAGAAATTAAGTTCATTTTTGAATAAATTTTGGTTTTAAGATATAATTTAAAACTTTGTCATTTGTTATTTTGAATCAGATGGTAAAGGGAGGGGCGTGTGTGTATGTGTCTGTATGTATGTATGTATACAACATTGCACATGTGTGTGTTCACCTTGAAATCCGCCACTTCTTTGTGCAATGGGTTATTCGGTTAATGGCATCAAGAAAGTCAATGCCGCGGGATGCTTTAACCACGGTTAGCAAATAAATGATAATTTTGTAATACAATGTGAATAGATAGAATGATTTTCATAATAAAATTTGTTTGTATAGTGCCTGTATATAATACTAGCGGCCCGCTCGCGGCTTCGCCGCGTAAACTACGTAACTGTTTCGTTGTACTGCAACCCTCGAAGGTGGATTTTTGAAAAATAAAGTAACCTATGTTTAAGCTTAGATTATCAACTATATTTATGCCAAAACTCATTACAATCGGGCAAGCGGTTTAGATTTTTCATATAAACTTTCATCCCCTACTTAAACCCTATAGAGGTTGATTTTTAAAAAACAAAGTAGCCTATGTTAGACCCAGTCATTTTTACTACTTTCATTCTAAATTTCATCCAAATCGGATCAGTAGATTAGCCGTGAAAGCGTGACAGACAAACACACAGACATTCGCATTTATAATATAAGTATGGATGTATACAGACTTGTTATAGAGGACGCTTTGTTCTTTTGAATTATTTCAAAAGATTGTTAGTAGTATGTGCGTTTTGCAATCGACAATTTGATTTTGCAAGTGTTTTCTCGTTTATTTTAATATCTGTTATTATATAGTCGTTAAAAAGTTTAATAAAATGGTAAATAATAAAAATAATATTAGTTTATTGCATGTTACTCTTATTTAAGCAGTTATTATTTTACTTTTATAAATTTTCTCCCGTGGGGGGACGGGTTAAGAATACAATTCCCCCCGCCGCTGGGTAGCGTCCCATAAAAGGTGGGTAATCCATTAGTAGGAGATTCGTTCTCCGACTGGCTCGCGACCACTATCGTGTCAAAGACGAACCACCAAACATCTGATGATGTGTTCCGGTTCGATGGCATGTAAGCCAGCTCTCCCTATTCCCACCATTCCCATCCTTTCTCCTTTCTTCTGATGGTATATATTTATAAAGCACTTCTTTGCCATATATAATTGTGTCAAATTCACTGTCCGCATAGTTTTAGTATCATATAAAATGATGTTGTAAATTAAATAATGTTAATTAATTATTTATTATATAAAGTTTTCCCTTCTGGATTCCAAGTAATTAATTATTAATAAATATGACCTATATTATTATAAAATTGTGTGGTTTTCATATAATTCATGTTTTAAATAAATGTATGTTATATATTACGCTTAATATTTTAAAGGAGGTAAAGAGAAGGTGAGAAAAGGGAAGAGTGTCTCAACACTAGGTTCCCTCTGCCTACCCTGCTGTGTGCGGGATACAGCGTGACGCTAAAAAAATATATTTTAAAGAGTTATTCACACACTTTTGGGAAATTGAGAAAGAAATGTTCAAAATATTTAATACATAGCATTCCCCTTTGCTAAGCGATTGTTTGTAAAGTAATCTTTGGGTAGCAGAAAGATGTAAAAATCTCTCTACAGAGATGCTAACAACGAAAATAAGTTGTTATAAGCGTATAAGAATTTCTACGCACTGGATAGTAGAATACACTACACTTAACTTAACCGTCCAAATGCTTGGACGGTTTTAAGAGACGCGGGTTCGAATCCAGCTGTGTTCAATTTTTTTATAACGTTTAAAACGTACGCTATTTTTTTTTTAATATAAAGCATTGTTTACAATATGTCTATGGAAAGGCATGTGGTGTGGCCCAGTTAAGCCACAGAGTAAAGAGTAACTTCGCATTAGTTAATATATACTCGTACCAACATAATAAAGAGTTCGACGGAAGGTGGGGAACGGAGTGTCTTAACACTACGTTCCCTCTGCCTACCCTGCTGTGTAGGCAGAGGACTGCGTGAAGCTAAAAAAATATAAAAAAATAAGAAGAGGCGTGAAACTATAAATAATCAAGAAGTCCTATTTTAAATATCGTTTAAGATTACGTATAATAAATAAGTACAGTGAATTTCAATATACGAAAACTTGACGCCTACTAAATGTATTATTTATGTTTATACCTAAGTTCAAAGGGAAATGACCTCTCTTTTTCAATCTTAGAACAGTAACCCTAACTATATATAGATTTATATATATTTTTAAGGCAATAAAAGTATCATAATTTTAGTAGGGGCCAGTCGTGGCGCAGTGGCACGAACGTGCGACTGTAAACGACTGGTTGAGGGTTCGATTTCCACTCGAGGAATGGAAATATTTATTATTTCCATTTCCTTCGCTCTGAGGCAAAGCGCGGCGTTAAGTGTCGCCACTTAACACGCAATGCCTCCGAATACGGCGGAAAGTGGGGAACGGAGTGTCTTAACACTAGGTTTCCCCTGCCTACCCTGCTGTGTGCGGGATATAGCGTGAAGCTACAACAACAATAATAATAACAATAATTTTAGTATGAAAAATCTATATCGTTCCTTTCGCCCTCACATAGTACTTTCAGCAGTTACTTCATGTTTATAGTTTTCAAGTGATGACAAATACCATGATGCACTTGTTGGTATTTCACATTGTTAAGCTTTCATATTAGCTCTTATCCCTATAGATAATCTTTTGATGGTACAGAAAATTTCAACTTCAAGTCTTACCTATCTCTTGCTGATCCATGAAGACACTTTTTGTTATATTATATAATTTAATTAACAATAATTAATGTTACTAAGGGCTTATCATTCGTATTGCTTATCCATATTTTTGATATCCAATTTTTTACTTTAGACTTATTTCGCTTCGTTCACTGTCATCCAGCTTTTCGTACACGATTTCCTTTTCCAGCAGTATCGAGACTGTGGTGAAGATAAGCCAAGGTCTCCTCCTACCTCTCTTACCACTCCGCTTTGCATCATATATTCTTCTTGCCATTTCTTTATTCTTTCTATAACATTACTAAAAGATTTTTAAAATCTGATTTTTTAGTGTATTCTATTTAAAATTATAAATTGTGTTATCAATTCCCACTAGAGGAATGGAAATCCTTAATGTTTCTACATCTTCGCTCTTGTATCGAGGCAAAGAGCGGCGTTAAGTTCCACCACTTAACACGCAATGCCTCCGGAACTCAGCGGGAAATGGGGAACGGAGTGTCTTAACACTAGCTTTCCTCTGCCTAGTAAGGTACTGAGTAGGTACTGGATATAAAAAAAAAAAAAATCTAAATAAAAAAGAAGTAAACTATTAACTAAGCTAACATCAAATAACTAAGCTATTTAACTCAGAAAAAAAAACAATTCAATTCAAAAAATTACTTATTTCCAAAATATTTTTTCTGCTATCGCTCCATTACGTCTCAAAATACCCGACGTCCTGTACGCACTCATGCGCGCGCGCACACAACGCTGTTGTGGTAGGTCGGTACCGTTCTAGGACGGTTTTTGTTGCTCGCTAGTCGCTATCGCTATGGTGGTATGCTTATACTTGCTTTTGAATACCGTTTTGGGGACGACAAGTATAGTTTATAGATTATGGGTGAAATGAATTGAAATATGGTATTTATAAGACATCCAAGAATGGCTTTTAAGCTAAGAAACTATAGACAGATAGTGTAGAATGGAGTGTCTTGACACTAGGTTCTCCCTGGCTACCCTAATATGCGGGAACAGTTAGTGTGAAGCAGTTTTTTTGAAATAAAAATATATTACAAGAAAAATTAACAAAAAAATTAACGAAATGATGATTTTTCAAACATCAGAAATTACACAATTGCGTTATGAAAACCGAGAAACGATTTAAAGTTTTTGTTCTAATTATACATTAATTAAAAAAAATATACATCATGTATATGGTTATATTTGTCTACACTTGTTAGTTCGTCATTCTCGGTTTTTGAATGGCGGTGGCTGGTGGTTTTATGTTTGACAATTTTAGCTTTATCCCTATATTAGAATATAAAAGTGGTTTCATAAGTTAAATAAGTAGTTAAATAAGCAGTAGTTGAATAAGTAGTAAATAGTAATAGCAGTAAGTTAAATAAGTAGTCAGAGAAAACCAACTGTCGTTATACTCCGTTCTCCACTTTCGGCCCGAAATTGACCCATTGTGCCCTGAATGGCAAAACTCCACGCAGGAATTTGTCATAGCAGAGCGCTCCCTGGAGTGAGAATAGAACCCATAACCACTGTTTATGAATACAACTGAATATAAAAAAGTAAAATTTAGAAAATATATATTTACGTAATTACGAAATATAATATAAACAATACATTAATTTATCAAATTTTAAGATTTTTAATTTTATCATACATTTATGTCTTGTCTTGTACATATATAACACTAATTCCTCTGTGCATTTTTATCATTATATTATAAAAAAAGTGTAAATTCCACAAAAAAAATGTTGTAACGGCCTTTTTATATTTGCACTCTCGTGATACATCGTTTGTTTAAGATCTATCCTTTGTCTCCTTGTACCAGTTAGTTTCGTAACTGAGATTAAAAGATTGTAAGCTTGGCAAACATTTTTATCAGTAACATATTTTTTTATGTTCTTGCACGCGCAGTGTGTAGTATGTACACATTCATGTATATAAGTAGACCTGTTTATTTGTAAAATATACGTTGATTCACATGTGTTTATCAGTATGTGTATAAGTTTATATAAAACACATGATAGTTTGTGTAATATATATAGTATATTTTATTATTTTAATGTATTTTTAATATATTATTATAAAAAGTAATGGCTTAGAATACTTCTTCTGATTCATATGAATTCTACTACGAAAAATTTTATAATTCTCTATCCGCATAATTTTTATAATTTTTTTTTATGACAAATATTTTTTTAGCTTCACACTTTCCCCCACAAATAGCAGGGTAGACAGAAACAACTAAAAAAATTTCTCCATTTTACAATTTACGTCTGAATCTGATACATTGTGTGTTCAGAGGTGCAACTCAACGCCGCGTCCTGCTTCGTCACCAGAACGAAAAATATCAATTATATAAAACCAGTGGCACAAGCGTGTGACTGTAAACGACTGGTTGTGGGTTCGATTCCCACTCGAGGAGTGGAAATATTTAATATTTCCATTTTCTTCGCTCTGATGCCGAAATAAAGCGCGGTGTTAAGTTCCGCCACTTAACACGCAATGCCTCCGAATTCGGCGGAAAGTGGGGAACGGAGTGTCTTAACACTAGGTTCCTTCTGCCTACCCTAAAAAAAAAAACTATATAGTCTCACCCCTGAGTGAGAATCAAACTCATAACCATCGCGTGTAAAGCCGAACACTGTCACTTTACACCTTGATAGCCTTGAACAAACATATGAAGCTAAACGAAACACTTAAAAGATATAATACTTATATAAAGAAAGGACTACGCAGAAACCACTTGTTTGCGATCTTTCTCATCTTATTTACAAGCCTGCAACGTGACAATGTATACAGTAATCATTATAAAACCTTATTGTCCTTTATAACATACTTGGAAGTTCTTGCTCATATTGTTTGTCATATAAATTTACTTAAACTGTATTTTTTCTTTTAGCCTGGATATAAAATTATGTGGACTTTAGACTTTAGAAGTAGTTAGTAAAATAGTTATTTTAAAGTTTTATTTTCAAATGTCATTCACGTTTAGGATTACAAAAATATTTCCGAAAACATATCAATAATAGAAAAATATATATTTTTATAATATATATATATTATATATATCATATATATTATATATATATATATATATATATATATATATATATATATACTATATATATATATATATATATATATATTATATATAATATATATATATATATATTATATATATATATTATATATATATATATATATATATATATATATATATAGAAAAATATATATTTTTAATTTTTTTTCTGAGGACTGTCACATAGTTTAAAGGAAAATTCTACAATTTCTTTTCTAATATCTGTAAATACTTTTAGCTTTATGATTTATTTTTTTTATTTTTTTTAACTACGAAGAAATAATGTAGATATTTATAAAAGAATATATTTAATAATATACATACATAACATAATTATATATAAATAAAAAAAACAGTAGCAGTCGTGGGACTGCCGATAGAAATGAAAACGGAACTATTAAGTTGAGTGTAATTAAAACTATATGCAAAAATTGTATGAAATTTTTTATGTTTTATTTATTAGTTAAACAAATCATGAACAAAACATAAATACAAAGTGGTTGAAAAAAGCGTCCAACGCGCACATAATACAGTCAGAAATAGTCGATGTATTAGTGTATACGTGTACACAGGCTACTGCGCGTGCGCTAGTCTGGCTCTCCATAGCTATAGATATACTATTATCATTAGCATGTCGGTGACGCGAACCGAGGATTTTACCCTCTACCAAAACGCTCAACGGGCCTAAAGAATTTTTCACTTCAAAAAAAAATAACGATTTATCTAATTAATTAAAACTATTGATATCGACATATATGGCATCAAAGAAATTATAATTCATCTCCATTCTTCTAGTCCTTTATATTTAATTATTTCATTCATAAAATATTAATAGCGAAGTAAATTAAATACATAAATACAAGCCAAGCCGCGGGCAAAAGCTAATAGAACTAAGCCAGCTATACAAAACCAACTAGCTATAAAACCTTTTGATTAATTTTCTCCAGTTAATTGATCTTTAGCGTAGATTATTGAGCTAACTGGCACATGACAGTAAACACTTTCACATTTACAAAACTGACATCGTATACAGATAGTATCTAGAATGTTCCTATTATGGTTATTGACCAACAAGTAGTCGTGAATTGCCGATAATTATACTTATTATATATCTAATCTTGATTGTAGAATAAAAAAGCAGGTTCAAACTTTTTATTTGTTTCTTTTTTATTTACACGCTTTTTCCCACATAGAGTAACTGGAACTTAGTGTCAAGACACTCCGTTTTCCACTTTCTGCCCAAAGTATTTGACTGTCGATCGAATAAAAATCAAAAGTATTTACAATCAAGCGTCCATTCGACCCCTCTGGGAATCGAACTCACAACCAGTTGCCTTACAATCACACTTAGTTCTACTGCGCCACGACTGGCTCCAATACTCCCAATACTTACACATGTTACAGTATTTACAAAAAATAAGTTTAAAGCCTGAATACGCTTAAAGCGATTTCATATTAGATAAATGGAACGCTTCCTGCAATAGCGTGTTTAGTTTGTTTGAACGATTTTATTTAAATTATAATAATTTAAACTCGTCGTTCCTCGAGGGGTTATACGATATATATTCTATTCATGCGATATATTATATCGGTGATAGAAATAATGGTGTGGTGCGTTTGATTAAGCTTCCGGTAAAGCTAGCGAAAGAAACGAAGAATATTTTTTTTATAAATTTGTAAATATTATATCATTCATAATATATTTCCAAGTGTTAAACCTTTTATTATGTATGTTTTAGCTTATAGCTACATCTAATGTATAATAAACAGCCTATAGTACATAAAAAAAGTAAGTATTGTAATATAGAAAAATAGACTAATTAAAATATATATTTTTTTAATTAAAGCATTGGACTGAATCTGATTGTTATTGTGATTGGCTATGGATTCGATTCCCACTTGAAAGAATAATCTTAACTTAATTATTTTAATTTCTCCTTAGTACCTATGACAAAATACAGCGCTGAATTCTGCCACTCAACACGCATTGTCTCAATTTCGGCCAGAAATCAGAAAACGGAGTGCCTTAACACTAGATTCCCTTCGACTATCCTGCTAAGTCTCCTAGCCTAAAAGAGTGAAGCTGATTAAAAATACATTTTTTTAATATATATTTATGACCACAAATATTAATTAAAAATACTCAAGTAACTTAACAAGTTAAAACTATTTTGAGACTCGAGAAGTTAATAAAAAACGTTCCCAAGGCACTTAGGTCGTTATGTCATTTTTTTCCATTAATTACGCCGGCATCTTCCTGGATCGACGCTCTAGCTGGCCTTGGGGCTGGGCTTAAATGTCAAAAACCCATCGTGCCCTCAAATATGTTTACGTATGAAGGGCCTGTTTAAACGAAGGACTTTGTTTTTATATATTATATATTAAATAATTAAATTAAAATTAAAATTAAATAGCTTCACGCTGTATCCCGCACACAGCAGGGTAGGCAGAGGGAACCTAGTGTTAAGACACTCCGTTCCCCACGTTCCCCAAATAATGAAGAGTGTTTTAAAAGTTATTTTTTTTTAAATAATTAAAATGTTGTCATTTATTGATTTAAATTATTATTTTGATTGTTAATTATCAGATTGTAATATTTATAAAATATTTCAGGTCCCAATTTTAATTACTTCTTATGAAAAAGGTGTGTTGTTCACAAAGGAAATATAAAACTCTAAAAATCCTCTTTTTTCTATTTTCTCTTTTTACCGCCTAACATTACACTAGGTTCTCTCTGACAGTAGTCAGACATTCTGTTCCACAATTCCACCCTAACTCGAGATATCACGTATCGAGGAGAGAAACTTAACTCATTGTAGGAGTTATGTCTAAATCTTACAAATAATAATATATAAAATAAAGTATATAGTTTTGAGTGAGTCATCTTTTTAAGTTAAATACTATTTTATACAAATTATCACATGGCTTTGATACCGAAAATGCTCACTATATGAAGCTTTTAATTCTTAACAAACAAATACAAAAAAGACAAAGCTTTCTTCGTTTTATTAATATTATAATTAATATTTGTTATAAAAAGTATAAGCTCTTAGCAACGTTAAAGCACTAGGGAAGCCTATGTTCATAAATTGAAAACCTTCGTCTGCATTCACCTTTAGCGCATCTTATCCGCTACATAATTTACGACAGAAGTCTGAAATATAAAAAACGTTAATAATCTCAATAATTATATAAATATATTTAATACGTATATGTTAATGCAGGAGGTGCACGAGAGCTACGGAAAATCATAAATTTTATTGGTGATTTTGAATTGTTTGTAACTTTACCTACGGAACTAAATTCTGGCTGTTGTTTGTTCAATACTTTAATTATGGCGCTTCAAACGAGTCAGTGGAACATTAATTAATAATGTCTTTTAGAAGTATAATCCAACTTCTAACTGACCAGCCATTAAGAATCTGAGAATTTTATCATCACATCTTAAGCTTCACAATTATTCTCGCACACCAGTGTCAGAGAACCTAGTGTCAAGACACTACGCTCTCCACTTTCCGAATAATATCGAAATATTGCAAGTTCAGTGCCAGCGTTCAACGCCGTACTTTGGCTTTGTCCTGCCAGAGCAGATAAATTAAAATGATTTAAATATATACATTCTTCCAAGTGGGAATCGAACCTACAACTGCCACACTGAGCGATGATGGCTTCAATATATAACTACTTTTAGGTACAATTAACAAAATTACGTGAACAAATATAACATATAAATTTAATATTATAACTACAAAATGTCATCACACTCTTATCCCGCTTAATTAAAATCATAATACAATGCCCTTGCGTCAAACAATAATTCCTACAAACGGCGCGCCTTGACAATCGTTCATGACCCATTTCGAAATAAAAATAATTGATTACAGAATTATTTGTTCATTATTTGTTTTAGTATGGCCGTGTGTTGAGGATGCTATTGATAAAAAAGTTATACCTAGCTATAAAAACATAATTTCAAAGCTGACAAGTATTTTTTTTTATGGAAAAAAAAAGGAAATACAAGTATTTTCAATTATTTTGAAAGAAAACTGTTTATAACCGTTGAACTGCATATATTTTTGGTATTCGAAAATAGATTTTTAGAAAACCCCACGTTTCGAACTCTTTATAGTAGACTGTAGTCGCAGGTAGACTACATGCAATTAATAAACCAATTAATGAAATTGAAAAATTAAATTGAAAAATTTCTAATAATCGTGAAAACAAACGATCATATTACTTCGAACTAAACACCGAACAGTCCACAAATAGGTTTTGGGTGCATTTGTACGTGGTAGAAGAGACGTATAAAAGCAAAATCTCTATCTCTATTCTATCTTTATTCCGCATAGCGGGATAGTCAGAGACGACCTAGTGTCAAGACACCCCGTCTCCCACTCTATATAATTTACTAAAAGATCTCAACCTGTCTAGAATTATCATCTAGACATAAGTAGGTTCTATTCAAATTTGGTTGGGTAGACAGAGGACTCAGACAGTGAGGGTGAAGATTAATGTGCATTTTAAAGTGGCCTACAAGTCCTAGGAATTTCATTTTAGAAATTCCCGAATGGTATTAAGCTCCTTTCTCGTACCGTGGAACGTTATACGTACATACGTATTTATTTATTTACATAATTTATTTTATAATGAACATATGCTCCTTTTCGTTATCAAATCTACTATTGTTACTGCTATTTATTATTTCAATATTAACAACACTTGTGGACGTATATGGACATAATTTTTATTATATTAATCACATTTATAAGTTCAATTTTAACATTACTAAAATTATTGTACTTTTGAATATTAAGACTGTGACTACCCACCAATTGGTCTGCTATACGGGAAGGAGAGTGACGCTGCTCTTTTATAGTACAATTACCAGCAAATATTAGGATGCTATCGTTAAACGACTACATTTTTTTATGTAATAAAGGAGGCAAACGAGCAAAAGGTCCACCTGGTGTTAAGTGGTTACCTTCACACATAGACATCCACGACATTCGAGTTATGGACGTGTTACCAGCCTCGGGGGTGTAGGACAGAAGGAGGGAGGAAAGATGGAAATGGTGGGAATAGGGAGAGCTGGCTTGCATGCTGTCGAACCGGAACACATCATCAGATGTTTGGTTCGTCTTTGACACGATAGTGGTCGTGAGCCAGCCGGAGAACGAATCTCCTACCACCAAGCCTTTTACGGGACGCTACCCAGCGGCGGGTGGAATTGTATCCTTAACCCCTCCCCCGCGACGAAAATACATATTCGTATGTTGAAAGGTTTTTTACTTTAGAGAGCACTAGATTATTCCTATGGTAAGATAAAAATATCATATAAAAAATTGAAAAAATCAGTCAAAAAGTCAATCAATCAGCTTTCTAATATGTACATTGCCTCTTTTTATCTAATTTAGAGCACAATTAAGCCA
Organism: Dryas iulia moderata; assembly: GCA_019049465.1. Lineage (NCBI taxonomy): Eukaryota > Metazoa > Arthropoda > Insecta > Lepidoptera > Nymphalidae > Dryas > Dryas iulia. The sequence goes on from CM032438.1 coordinate 7,820,480, forward strand.
TATCTGCCTTGACAAAAACCCACAATAACAGTTGGCAAGGTCTTGATGTAATTATTGAATCGATGACAAATCCCTAATAAAGTGTTCATATATATGTTCATATGTATGTACATATATATGTACTTTTGTACCCGTTTATCTCACTTTCGTTGTATCTCCCAAATGTAGGTCAATGTGTGAAGGATGTCTGCGTTAGCTGCGCAAATATTATCTGACCGACTTTTTATCATTTGTTTTTTAATGATTACTTACACTTAAGGGGTGGCACATAGGCTCTTTACGATATGTCAAAGCATCTATTCTAATAAATAATATTTTTTCATACTGGTAGTAGCCCGCAAAATGTAAAATCTAAAATCATATATGCAATATTCAAATATGACTTTTTTTTATAATAAGGACAAAGCAAACGAGCGTTCGGGTCACTTGATGTTAGGTGAACACCGTCGCCCACGGCCCTGTGCAACACCAGAGGAGCTACAGGGACGTTGCCGGCCTTTGAGGTGGAGGTAAGCGCGCCTTTTGAAGGCGTATCGACCTGGAAACACTGCCGCTGGTAAGCAGTTGTGTGGCGTGTGGGAGGAAATGACGACGAAACCGCATAGTACTGGAGTGCCAGGTGCCCAGCTGGTGTGGATGATATTTCAATCTGGCACGTACTGTGCGGTTGGAAAATTCAGCGGCAGGTACCAAGTCAAACAGTTCTCCAGAACACGGGGAGTGCTCTCGTGATACATGCGATAGAGAACGCATAACTAGGACACGTCTCTACGCAGTCAGTGGCCAGTCGTAGCCCAGTGGCACAAGAGTGTGACTGTAAACGACTGGTTGTGGGTTCGATTCCCACTCGAGGAGTGGAAATTATATTTCCATTTTCTTCGCTCTGGTGTCGAGGTAAAGCGCGGCGTTAAGTTCCGCCACTTAACACGCAAGCCTCCGAATTCGGCGGAAAGTGGGGAACGGAGTGTCTTAACACTAGGTTCCCTCTGCCTACCCTGCTGTGTGCGGGATACAGCGTGAAGCTATTTAATTTTAATTTTTAAAAGTCTCTACGCAACGCCAAAGAAAACTCCGGTAATTCTACATTTCCACGGCCAGTAAATTTGGCTGTAAGAAGATCTCAGTCAGACTAAGCAACGTTAGAAAGAGAATAGTAGAATAGTATATTATTTTATAAAAGAAATTAAATGCATATGTAGCAAACACATAATTATTTTTTTCGTTCGTTACCCTTGTCGTTCTTCATTTAAAATTGAACAAGGCATCATTTTTTAATATATAGATAGTTTTCTATTTCTTGAGAATAAATACATTACAGGCAAATTTAAAAAAGAATCACAAGACAAAGCGCGGCGTTGAGTACCGCCATATAACACAATTTGTCTAAAATTTGAGCAGAAACCAAAAAACGGAGAGTCTTAATTCTATTTTTACTCTAATATAAAAAAAAATAAAAAAAATATAGAAAGCATTGCCTTGTTAACAAAACATTTGCAACCTCCAATGTCATAATACAATATGCGTTACATTTAACCGTTATCAGCACTTTTCAATGATAAAATCAAGTAAACAAGCTATGAGGAAATGAATTAATATCTTTAATAAAGAAATAACAACATAAGTATGCAAATAGCATAAAAATATGTCTAATCGATCTAATAATCATATTATATATTGAAAATTATTATCATCTGATTAATGCTAATACGTACAATATAATATATATATATATATATATATATATATATATATATATATATATATATATATATATATATATATAATATATATATATATATATATATATATATATATATATATATATATATATATATCTATATATATATATATATATATATATATATATATATATATTATATATGTATATATATATATTGTTTCATATATATGTATATATATATTGTTTTCACGCAAATAGCAGGGTAGACAGGAAGTTTCCTCCTGTGGCAAGACACCTCTTTCCCTACTTTCCGCCGAATTCTGGAGGCATTGCGTGTTAAGTGGCGGAACTTAACGCCGAAAAAAAAGTCATAAAAAAATAATTCCTCGAGTGAGAATGGAACCCACAACCACACTTTGTGCTCCTGCACCACGTCTGGCCTAAAGTATCACAATTATTTAAATATTCAGGCAATTGTGGCGCAGTGGGACAGTGTCTGCCTGGAATCGCAATGGGTAAGGGGTTCCAATACCACTGGTAGAAGACTACCCTGTGTAAATAAATAAAATTGGAATGTCTGCTTGTAATATAAAAATAAACCCATACGAAATAGGTTAATATAAGTGCATTTGTATACATGGTACATATGCCAATTTTTAACTTTTTTCTGCCTCTTTGACTGTCTGTTTGTCTATCTATTTGATAAGGCAAAGTGCAGTGTTGATTTTCCCTTAACACAAAATAGTACTTGGTTTTCATTATAATTTATTACACGTGGGAAATGAGTTAAATAGATAAAAAAAATACTAAACCATCATAGTTTACTAAATTTATTGAGTTACCATTTTCCTTGATTTGTTTCAGCGCAATGCGTGTGAAAATGGACCTTGTACAATAGAACGCCATGCAAAATACGGGAGCTGCATCAAAATTTGTATAGCACTTCATTATTAATACGTATAAGCTTTGGACGGCACTGTACAAAATTTAGTAACTACGATACTTTGCAAAGGTGAAAGTTATATAGAGAAGAAGTGTAGGAAACTATTATATAATAATGTATACAAATACAATTTTCTTCCAGTTTTTTATTATGTTTAGAAGAGTAAGCTAATAGATGTATTGTCAAAGTGTGCATTTAATAAAACATTTTTTTTTTAGCTTCACGCTGTATCCCGCACACAGCAGGGTAGGCGGAAGAAACCTAGTGTTAAGACACTCCGTTCCCCATTTTCGCCGAACTCGGAGGCTTGCGTGTTAAGTGGCGGAACTCTAACGCCGCACTTCACCTCGACACCAGAGCGAAGAAAAATGGAAATATAATTTCCACTCCTCGAGTGGGAATCGAACCTACAACCAGTCGTTTTACAGTCAACCGCTTGTGCCCCTGGGCCTCGACTGGCCATAATTATTTATTGATTATTCAAATAAAGTCTGGCGTTAGGCAAACCTAACCTTCTCTAATCATTTATTTTATTTTTTTTATTATACACAATCCTTCGATTAATTATTGCTAGTAACCAATCGAAGGATTGCATATTCAACCTTTACTTAACTTAAAAAATTGATTGCTACAATCACAATACAATCTAAGGTTGCATATTTTGGATTAGGATCGGTTATTTATATTGAGAGCTAATTAAAATGCGATCGATGCGAAAATCGAACCAACTACCATCAAGTTAACTTTTTTTAATGGAATAAAGGGGGCAAACCAGCAGAAGGCCCGCCTGGTGTTAAGTGGTTACTTTCGCCCATAGACATCCACAACATTAGAGTTATGGATGCGTTGCCAGCCTCGGGGATGTAAGACAGAAGGAGGGAGGAAGGATGGGAATGGTGGGAATAGGTAGAGACTATTAGAAGACTACCTCTCTCTACCTCAATTGCCTCCAAATCATCAGGCACAAAAGATATCAGCAGTGAGAATTTTCTGTGATTCAGCCTATACTATAATATACCAAATTTACATACATCTTTTGCGTATCACAAATAACACTTTGTCTCACTACGCAGTAGTGATTTATCACTACCAAACAAAATATAAATGACACTAGAACAAAGACATTTTGTATTTACGACGCCATTTCAAATGTAAACAACGTTGTTTAAATGAACACGTAATATTTTACATTTCGAGGATATTTTTGTTTGAAAGCATTCAAAATTATTTATCGTCAATAATCAGTCTTAGTGCGCTTTAAAATACGTATGTTATTGCTTATTACGATTTGATTATATTAACGATTAATTTCGGTAAAACAAAGACACTAATAAAAGGTGGAATAGTAATTAATGTTTCTTTTTTTTTTTTTTTATTACTTCACTCTTTATCCCGCACACATTAGGGTAGGCAGGGGGAACCTAGTGTTGAGACACTCCTTTCCCCACTTTCCGCCGAATTTTGGAGGCATTGCGTGTTAAGTAGCGGAACTTAACGCCGCGCTTTGCCCAGGTACCAGAGCGAAGAAAATATGAAATATTTCCACTCCTTGAGTGGGAATCGAACCCATAACCAGTCGTTTTAAGTGCCACTGCGCCACGACTGGCCCCTAAGTAATTAATACTTAGTGAATAATAAAATTTCTTCGATCTACATGATTAATGCTGAATATTGGCTACTAGGCTTAACAAATTAAACAAGTCTAATTAACCTATAATAAGTGTGAATGGTATATTTTGACAATATTATCTCTATGAATTTCTTACTCATTTTATAAATATTGCTTGTTAGAAAACGTAATTTAACGTGGCAATTTAATTAATTAGAAAAAAGAAATATTTTTAAAAATATACACTTTACTTAAAGCGGGGAATCAAACCTGTAACTGTCCAGGATGTCTCTCTTTACACAAATCTTTAAAAAATCTTGTCAAATGTTTTGTAATAATTCCATTTTTGTCTCATTAACTATTACTAAATGACTTCACGCTATATCCCGCACACAGCAGGCTAGGCAAAGGGAACCTAGTGTTAAGACACTCCGTTCCCCACTTTTCGCCGAATTCGGAGGCATTGCGTGTTAAGTGGCGAAAACTTATTATTACTAAATAATAATAGATATACGTCAGTTGTGGCGCAGAGGCACAAGGTGTGACTGTAATGCGACTTGTTATGGGTTCGATTCCCACTCGAGAAGAGGAAATATTGAAAATTTCCATTTTCTCCACCCTGGTGTGGAGGAAAAGTGCGGCGTTAAGTTCCGCCACTTAACACGCAACGCCTCGAGAATACGCCGTAATAATAGTAACGATAAGCACAGTTTATGAAATACTTTTGCTGTGATATTTATAATTCGTGTACAAAACGAAACGCATAACGTGTAGCGATAAATATTTGTTATCCTTGAATCGTGACTTTAAACCCGAGCCAACGCGCTCAGATTCTTGCACCCATCATTTATTTATGTATAACTTCAAATATGTGTGCCTACTACCTAATGTACGTTTTGGTATATTTGAAATAACCAGTATGCCAGATGTATGTATGTTACTTTGTACAAAAGTGTAGGTAAAGCACATAATGTTTGTGTGTAATGTTTATTTTATTCATTTTTATGTGTTTCTTATGTATTATTACGAAAACTGATGGTTTAATGCTGTTTTTTCTAAGTACACTTTAATTTGTTAAACTTAATTTAAAGTAAGCCTCCTAACTCCGAAATAAATAATAAAACAATTAAGTAATCTTGTCTTTAACTTTTCTTAATATCAATAATAATGCTTAACAACCAATTACACGGTGTTTAAATCTACCTACGTTAGCTCAGTAACAAAACATACTAAATAACTAATATAAAACAATATCTTATGTCTAACTTTATACACGATAGCAGCTACTTCAATTTGGAGAGCTAAATCGCGGCGTTAGGTTCCGCCACTGACGAAATATATTTAATTCCGAAGGAAAGTGAAAAACGAAGTGTCTTGACACTAAATCTTTTGGAGAATCTCTCTGCTGTAGTGAAGCTGTAAAAAAATCTTTCTATTTTTTTTTTATTGAATAAAGGAGGCAAACGAGCAGAAGGACCACCTGATGGTAAGTGGTTATCTTCGCCCATAGACATCCACAACACTATAGGGGTTGAGGATGCGTTGCCGACCTTGAGGGTGAAGGAGGGAAGGGGGCAGATAGGATGGGAATGGTGGGAATAGGGATTGAGCTAGCTTACATGCCATCGAAACGGAACACATCAACAGATATTTGACGGTTCGTCTTTGACATGATAGTGGTCGCGAGCCAGTCGGATAACAAGTCTCCTACCACCAAGCTACTGGGTTACCCGTCTTTTACGGGACGCTATCCCAGCTGCGGAGGGGAATTGTATTCTTGCCCCTTCCCCCCACGGGTGAAAAGAACTCTCTTCTAGAACATTCCCTTGTAACCAAGTAACCTAGAACAAAAATATGATTACTAAAACATAACATGTGTATATATCTCTAGTTCAATAACATAGCTCAGGTGATAGAGGAATCGTTAATTTTTATTCATACATTAATTTAATATGTTTATTTATTGAATAAAGTAAGCGATATTAGGAATGTTAATAAACAAGCTATCAATATAAAGAAAGGTACTTGTTATTTCATTTTGCTATGATAATAAATGGGTTAATTGACTTCACTCTTATTTGCCTTTTCTAATGTATAAGTGGATCTGAACGTTAACGCGGTGATCCTGGGTTCGATTCTTACTAGGGAAAATTATTCTGGTGAATACTTTTAAACATGTTTTAAAGTGTTATTCCACACTTGGGAAAATTGAAAAAGACATTTTAAAAAACTTACAAAGATTTGAAAAAAAATGTGTGGTTCAGGAAGCGCAGGTTCGAATCCCGCTGCGTTCAAATTTTATACGTTTTCTAAAATGTCGTTTTTATTATGGTGAAATCTCTATTTTTGATACGGAAAATATGGCGTTAAGTTCCACCACTTAATATTAAATGACACGAAATTAGTCGGATCATGGTGAACGGTTTATCTTGACATTCGGTTTTTTCAGCTTATTCTGCTACACATGTGTGGATAAAGCGTAAAGCTGCTAAAATAATCCATATTTTTTTGAAATATTTTTACAACAATTATGATTTTTAATTCAGAATAGTTTCTGTATTAAAACTGTGTTTTAATAATTAATTTTTGATTGTAAAAATTTTAGGTTCACGCTGTATCCCGCACACAGCAGGGTAGGCAGAGGGAACCTAGTGTTAAGACACTCCGTACCGCACTTTCCGCCGAATTCGGAGGCATTGCGTGTTAAGTGGCGGAACTTAACGCCGCGCTTTACCTCAACACCAGAGCGAAGAAAATGGAAATATTAAATATTTCCACTCCTCAAGTGGGAATCGAACCCACAACCAGTCGTTTACAATCACACGCTTGTGCCCCTGGGCCACGACTGGCCACTTAAACTTACTTCTTAAACTTTTTAAATGTAACCATACACTTGCTACTGTTCGGTGTTCGTCACGTGAAATTTTTATAAAATATATTTCAAAAAATTCAGATATTGCGTTGCAAATGGCGGAACTCAACGCCGCGTTTTAGCACACAACTTCTACTAAAGACAAAAAAATGTTATAGAAATTAAGTATTAAAACAATTTTAAATAAAACAAAACATATATTAAACACCAATTGTACCTTCCGGTTCCTCTATCCAAATGGTTTCCGCCAGATTTAAAATTTTACACGAAACAAGCTATCAATCCAATAACAAGCCATTGTCGGATATCTAAAATAATGAAAGGATGCGCACGCGCCGGATTTTATACCATTTAAGAAAGGGGTTCGTATGTAAAATTAGAACGACGCGGCGGAAATTGTTGAGCGCTGAATCACGCACCCCGCATGTTACGTCTGAAATATATATATTTTGTTAAATAATAATTAGATATATGTATATAAAGATATAGGTAAGTATTTGTATGTCTTCTCATAAAACATTCAAGGTAGTAACATCTTGTCCAGAACCTATAATTTGTTATTGGATATATATATATTTTTTTTTTATTTTCAGATATTTATTTATTTATTTATTTATTTAATATGGAACTCCAACAGAGATACATATGTAACACAAAAAATACAAGTTTAGACAATAAAATACCAAATGTACCTCCAATTATAGGAGTACATAACATGCGCTAATAAAGTAACGAACTCTAAAATACAACTTAAGAATTAAAAATAAAAAACAAAGTAATAATCAGGGTATATACGGAAGCCTAGTATAATACTTAACTCTTCACTTTTGGCGGTTCGATTTTTAATTATTAGAATTATTTTGTTGAACTGGCACACCCATTATTGCATCCAGGCATATATAAATTGTGTACAAATATACATTAAATTACTAAATAAATATAATCCCAATGATATCAGATTAAAGTTACCTAAATAACAAGAAGACTTCTCTAAAAACATACATAAAAGGATAACAATGACAACCTACTCCAAGACTAGGCTTTAGGCCTAGGCTTACTTTCCTTCTAGCACTTTAATATGATGGGAACATATTTTAGTCTGTATTTTTATTAAATTATTTTTGAAAAATATGAAAATAAGAGCAAAATAAAAAAAAGTTCAATATAAATATTACTCATTTTAATAAAATAAAATAAAATAAAATAATAAATATTCTGAATTAAAGAAAGAGTAAAGAGCTTAAGTTGAAAGACGTAATAAAGATTATGTTGTGATAAAACAATATATTAAGTCAACTGCTATAACAAAGAAGCATTTTCTCATATTAATAAGCCCTGAAATGTATATTTTTTTACATACTTTACAATATTTATTTATGACTAAAGTGTATAAAAAATATTAATTTTATAGGAATACGTAATGACCGTTGAAATATATTTAGAGAACAGCTGTGCAAAATATCAATATTGAGAGAATTACCTCTTGCCAGTGATAGTTTTCGGTTTCGATAGAACGGACATTTCTATCCATACTAATATAAATGCAAAAGTCTGTCTGTCTGTCTGTCGGCCTGCCTATCGGTTTGTTACGTTTTCAAAGCTATCATCCCAATTTGGATGAAATTTGAAAAAAAAAAATTGAATACCCAGAGTCAAACATAACTTTTTTCAAGAATCATCCTCAAAAAGTTTGAAATATCTTTGTTTTAAAATCAAAATATGTTTTATTCGAATATATGTACAAGCATTTTAGAATTGCCACATAACATAACATAACATGTCACTATTGTAGGACTGACAATACGGATATCTTATGTTAACTGGCAATACTTATACTTATGTTAACTTACGCTGCGCTTTTCGTAGGCACCAGTTTTTTATATTTATTTAACATCAATCATCTGTATCTATGAGCTTGTGATTATAGCTAAAATAGCAATTGAAGAAGCTACCAGAGCAGAGAAATGAAAAGAATAATCATTCCTGAAGTGGGAATCGAAACCATAACCATCGCGATTACAATAACACCAACTGCGCCTTAACGGAGTTTCGGTTTAGTTCCCAAATTAAATGTAAGTTAAATTTTAACTGGTGTGTTGTATTTCGTGTGCAACGGTGATCTATAAACTGCAACAAAAGCAAGATGGCCGTCTGCGGCTGTCCGTGAACCTGGCGCTAAATTTACACCCGACGCGACGCGTCATCCGGTGTGCGGCCAATGATCAAATAAACAGATACGATAATTACTATTTCATTTTTGATTATGTTTTTTTTTTATATAGGAAAGAATAATGTTATAAATGTAATATTTGTCAGGGTCAGACTGTAATCACGATAGTGGGTTTGGTTCCCATTTGGAAGAATAATCATAATTTATTTATTTATATTCCTTAGTTCTGGTGAAGAAAGCGCCATTTTAAGGTTCGCCTCTTTAAGGTAAAGTCTAGTCTAGTCGTGGCGCAGAGGCACAAAGTGTGACTGTAAAGCGACTGGTTGTGAGGTCGATATATTTAATATTTCCATTTTCTTCGCTCTGGTGTCGAGGCAAACTGCGGCGTTAAGTTCCGCCACAATTGTCGTAACATTATGTTCCCTCTGCCTACCCTGCTGTGTGCGGGACACGGCGTGAAGCTAAAAAGAAAAAAAAAAAATTAAATAGATTTTAAAATGTTTTATTATTATAAGCTTACGAATTCCTGAGCTTACGAGTTGCTATTAGTGTGTTAAAATATTTTTTTTGTTTATTCTTCATTTTTCGTTTTCATTACTATTAACTAAAATGTATTGATATTTTAAATATTTTTGTGATTTGTGGATTCATAGCGAGGAGGGACCTAGTGTCAAAACACTCCGTTAGTGAACTTAACGCTTCGATTTATCTAACCAAAGCACGGAAATCAAATTAATTTAAACATCAGAAGTTGTCCCACTGTGCCACGATGGTCTCAATGAAAATTATTGATTCATCACCTACAATCTCATCTGTTATTATTATATTTCGTTTACTTTCATTATATTACGAATGAAGTGCCACATCTGATAAGTTTATGAGAAGATGAGTAAAGAGATGAAGCAGTGCGAAGGTCAACATCTCGGTACCAATGACTTTGCGACCCTGAGATGTGTTCCTAGTTGCAGCTTCCAACACTGGATGTACAATACAAGTTATAATTTTAAACGTTCTACCGTCATATTTTGTTAGTATGAAAGTATTATATTTTGTTAACAAGACATATCCTGATACACAAAGATTTTTTGGGCAAAGTATCATAAACAATATTTACTATAGATTTGTCTTCTATGCGTTGATCTCTGTTTACTCTCTCGCACATCTATGACATATTATGGCATTTCCCGCTCTATTTCAACACAGTGTGTGTTGAATGGCGGAACTCAACGCCGTGGTCTCTCTATACGAAGCGAGATATGAAAATAATTTAAAGATATACATATTAAATATAACAGATTACAGGCCAGACGCAGACCCACTGTGCAACGTAAGACTCTTTATTACCTTTATTTAACCTATAAATACACTATGAAGCAAATTTTGAACTTGTAACCATAGCGTTATCAGAAATGCACATCCACTGCACCACAATATTTCTTCTTTTATACTTACCGGGTAGTCTTTTACAAAACGAAGGTAAACGTACGATATTTTAAAGTTATTTTCGCAGTAACATATTGCACATTCGTGCACGTTTTATTGCTGAATCAAACAAGTCTATTACTTCTTATTTATTTTACAACAAGACAGACAATGAGTCGTAAAGGAGAGTTAATATATAATTTGGTAATATTTATACTAGTGACGTTGTGACGGTGTAGTGGTGAAGGATTAAATAACTTCTTATATCTAGATAGTTTGGAGTTCGGTGCTTAACTACGACAATTAATTTTTTTTTTATATTTTTTTTTATTTTCATGTTTCTTTCGCATAAAGACAAAAAGAGCGAAGTTCATAGACACTTGGTATCATTTTAGTGTGACATTTTATATTAGGTGGAGGAACCCAGCCAATTAAATTGCTTATACATTTTTCTTTAATCTCTCTAATGACTGCGGTTTGCTGTCTGTTCACTTTGTGTAGAAATTTTAAACTTTTAAAAAAAAATTAGATAAAAAGAATAGAATTTTTACTTTTGTGTATTCACAACAATGCCAAGAACTACATGTTTACGATATTAATTATGCAAATGCTAAGATGACTTCATTTGTTTGGATCGCTTCATTTTTCCTCATATTTTGAATATACCTATGTTATGATACCGCCATTATTTTTGACGTCTTAATTTCTTTTGTAATAATCTATATTATTTACTTCGACTTACTTATAAAAAACAAAATTTTTAAAATGTCTACATACCTACTATAATTAAATTATTTAACAATACAATCAGAGCATATTGTGAAATTGAATTACAACAAATACAATTCACAACAAAATAATTATGTAAAAACTTGAATAACAAACAATGGTCAAACCAAGATGGCGTCGCACTTGTGTTCAAAAACGAATACATTACTTTAAAAGGTTAACAATTATGTTTATTCACCGAGTGCATATTTCCAAGCAGGCTCGGCTTTAAAAGTGGGTAACATTGAAAAGTTCATTGGTATTATATGCACTTCCTGGCTCACGAGGTCGCATCGGCGCCGGCGGCCATCATGCATTTTTTGACGTTTATTTTTGGCGGGCTTTTGTACTGCGTTCAGAAATGGTAAGGACAAACGTGTGTGATAAAGATTTCAAATTAATTATTTTGACACAATATATTTTAATTACGTTGCGTAATGTAGATTATGTATGATTTTTTATGGGTTTATTTTATTTTTTTATAATATAATTTCAATATTTAATTATAAAATGGACGTTCGATTATTTTGCTTCAAATTATGTAGTTGAACTGATAATATAAGTCAGATTCCTTACTTTACAAAACAACTGAACATTTAAAAAAAATTTCTTTAAAAACATAGATCACTCAACTACAATGATCAATAAAATTCAAATACAAATTCGTTAACACATACAAATGCTGGTTTTACAAAAAAAAAAACATTGATATGGCAAATGGCATGATTGCATGTAAACATTCTATGCATATTCCCTACCATAACTGTGTCTATAGATGCGCGCGCGCCGACCTGCCGCAACGCGTTCGCGCTCAAGGGCAGACACGAGAAAGCTGTGGAGCTTATGTTTTGTGTTATAATGATATTATTTTTTTACAATATATACATTCCTTAAGGTTTAATAATATTATTTGATATATTATCAAGAAAAAAAACTCAACAATTTACAAAAAAATCATATGTGGGTAAGCATAAAGTAAAAGAAACAAAAGTTTAGAAAAAATAGCAAATGAGCTTGTAGTTAAAAAAAACAAGCCGAATAACTTAAAAAAAATAAAAGAAAAATATAAGACATGCTCGAAATGAGTTTATTTTATTATTATTATTTGAATAAAATAAGGTTTAAGTAAATTAGCAAAAATAACAAAACAGTTTTCTAATATACATACATACATGTAAATTTAATAATTTCTTCTTCGTATATTCCAAATGACATAAAATATTTTAATGACTATAAAGAATTTGAATATGTATAAGTGATCTTTGGTTATAAACATACCAACCGTTGACGAACATAAATATCTTATAGAAAAGAACTCTATGACTCTAGCTCTATATTAACTTAAAATGTCAAAAATAGATGATTATTAGTAAGACAAGGCGCAGCGTTAAGTTCCCCACTTATTTTGTAGCTTCACGGTTTTTTCTGCATAATAGGGTAGTCAGAGAGAACCTAGTGTCGAGACACACCCTTCTCCACTTTTGACACTCAATATACAATATTACTATTTGCAACACATTTAGTTTTGTTTTACCCTCCTATATATCCAGAAAAAAATATATGAATAAATACAATTACATGCTCAGTAAAAACAAATACAACTTTAAATTTACAATATCTCTAATAAATATCTCTCTATCTATTAATTTACAATATCTCAACCTTCTACCGAAAACGGAATATATTGACACTATTTTTTGACAAGCTAAAAAAAATAAAATAATTCAGTCTCCACAACATTCGCTGTGCGCGTTACGAGGAGTGAATAAACAATCGCCTCCTCACGAATCGGACGTCAAGGCCGGACGTCGTTGTCCGCTTTGTTGACGATGTTAACATTCGTATTACTGGGAAATTTCACTTTCTGCTTATATATTTAGTTGCTATTTAATGCCACACTCAAATACGGCAGTTAACTGTTAATTGATGTTAAATAAATGCAAGAGAGAGACTAGTGTGCTAAACCAAAAAGCAGCGATAAGTTAAGCTATTTATTAATATTTAATGTCTTGATTTTGAGCGGGAAGTGGAGGACGGAGTGTCTCGTCGCTAGGTTATTTTTGACTACTCAGTTATGCGAAAAAAAGCGTAAAGCAGATTTTCTAAATAATTATAATACCTAAACTATTTTAATGTGCGTTAAACGATAATCGATGTCTTAGAGTGCCGTGAATAGATTTAGGTACAAGTTAGTTACGTATATAATGTCACACGTAAGTACATGTGTTGTTTTCTTGTAATTTATAGGTCGTTGACTTTTATTTTTTATTTGAATAAAAATGAATTAATACTAATCGAATGCTTTGTGAATCATTAAATGAAATGGCGACTTATAAAACAAAAATCTCGTATTATAATGTTTCTTTTATTTTAATTTAGTGGCCAGTCGTGGCCCAGTGGCACAAGAGTGTGACTGTAAACGACTGGTTGTGGGTTCGATTCCCACTCGAGGAGTGGAAATTATATTTCCATTTTCTTCGCTCTGGTGTCGAGGTAAAGCGCGGCGTTAAGTTCCGCCACTTAACACGCAAGCCTCCGAATTCGGCGGAAAGTGGGGAACGGAGTGTCTTAACATTAGGTTCCCTCTGCCTACCCTGCTGTGTGCGGGATATAGCGTGAAGCTATAGCGTGAAACATTTATTTTAAAAGAACAATTGTTTTTTTATAATTTTTAAGCATTAATATTATACTTATGGTATTAAAATTTCATATAAAACCTGACACTTTAAATATCCGCTTTATATATAAAACGATTAAACGTTAGTCAACTAAGCCTACTACCTACACTTATATGGATTAAATATACATATTTTTAGGTTGGCAGTACTTACCTAGTTCATTACTCCTTTCAGCGCGTTAAATTTATTTTACAGAGTCACTTAAAAATGTTAGGTAGGTAAAACATGCTTAGAAAATATATGAAAATATGAATAATAGAAAAGTACAATAATTTGTGGCCAGTCGTGGCCCAGTGACACAAGCGTGTGACTGTAAACGACTGGTTGTGGGTTCGATTCCCACTCGAGGAGTGGAAATTATATTTCCATTTTCTTCGCTCTGGTGTCGAGGTAAAGCGCGGCGTTAAGTTCCGCCACTTAACACACAAGCCTCCGAATTCAGCGGAAAGTGGGGAACGGAGTGTCTTAACACTAGGTTCCCTCTGCCTACCCTGCTATGTGCGGGATATAGCGTGAAGCTATTTTTTTTTTTTACAATAATTTATGAGTGAAACGCATGGTATAACAGTAAGAAGGATTCAATGGTTTCCAAGTCGTGCTGGCTCGAATTCCACTGCGTCTAAATTTACATTCGTTTTTTAAAAATGTTTTTTCATATACTAAATGTAGGAACAAGCCAAACAATATTAAAATACGAGACGGGTCCATTATGGCGCAATCTGACAGCACATGACTGTAAGCACGATAATTATGGGTTCAATTCTGAATGATTATATTTAAATCGTTTTCATCACTTCACCTAGGCACTAAATAAGTCAAAGTGTCTCGAATGCGGGCTAAAAGCGGAGAACGGAGTGTCTGCTTCACGGGAAAATGGGTGAAGCTGCTTTCTTAATATCTAGACAGATATGTGTTTGTTTTCTCGTCTAAAAGTTCCCATGATGATACAACATTATTGTGTTATCATACAGACTATCAACTATCTTTCAAGCCTACGCAAACATTTACACAGTAAATCCTTGACTTTTGTGTTAAGGTCCATTACCTTTGCGCCAGTTGGAATGTACCTATGTGAGGTAGTGAGAAATTTATGCAACATTTTTAGGGATCCTCATGCAAAATTGTTAATATGATAATATAACTTATTTTTGACATGAGAGAATCTGTTATGGATACCGGCCTTGTGGATATAAGGATTCGGACGCAGTTATATGGAAGTCCAGATTAGCAGGTAGGTCTATATCCACTAAAACCTCGTAGGGTTCCTCTTCGATCGAAATACCCTAGTCTTAATAAAATCATTTCTTTTGGCGATTATAAGACATTTTCAAATAAAAATATTTTTAATCACTCAACGACGAGTCCGATACTACCCACTAAAACCCACTGGAAACCCTCTTCACCCTCATGAGACGTCGCAGGTTCACTCGCGCATTCCACTACGACGCCTCGGTGGACGGCCCGCCTATTGCAGACCACCGTCGCCTTCAGGGTGCTCCGGGGTTTCTTCCAGAGCACCCGCAGCCTCGATGGCTTGCGGGAGGATCAAGAACCCTCCCGCTGTAGCACGCATTTTATCCTAGCCCAAGCACGGTTAATAATAAAAAAATACATTTAGAAAACGTATAAACATTTGGACTGAGAGATTCGAACCTGCGCCTCTTGAAAATCGTCCGAGGTCTCGTATAATATAACACACAATAGATAGGTATCTAAAATCTTACACCACTATTTATATCCACCATTACAATTTAGACAAAACGTAGGGCTAAGTTCCGCCATTTAACATGCAATTCCTTAAATTTAGGAGAAAAATGGACACCGAAGTGTCTTGACACTAGGTACGCTCTGCTTACTCCCTGCTATATAGATAAGTGTGGAGCTGCAAAAAATAAAAAAATACATATATGCATATACACTCACATATTCTATAATTTTTTTTTTTTTTTTTTTATAAAAATTTAATTTCATTTAATGAAATTAATGTATCATTACACATACATTAATTTCATTAAAAATCAATAGTTGCTGAATCTGAACATCTCAGGGTCCAGAAGAAGAGAAAGACCGAAGATGAGATGAGCAGATGTCATTAAGAGAGACATGAACGCCTGCAACGTTTCCGCTCACGATGCGTCCAACCGAGGGAAGTGGAGAAGATATACGAGGAAAGCAGACCCCACCATCAGATGGGATTAATAATGCACAGGGGAGAGAGAGAGAGAGAGTTGCTATAATGTAGGTCATTGTTGGCCCCTTTTGGCAAAATAAAGGGCGTAATTAATTCAGTCACCCTCTAATACAATATACTAAAACAATTTTAAAACATGAAATAACTAACAAGAAGCACAGGGCAAGTGCCCGTAGTTAATCAAATAAAAGTAAAAATATGTAATAACAGAGAAAAGTGAAAAATAAATATACTTTACTATGAATGTTATAATTTAACTTCAATTGATACTTCCAAATGTATAACAGAAACTAGTTTTAAAAATATTTGCCTAAAAAAAAACAATCTAGATATTTTTAAACGTCTAACAAAAGTGTAGCGAAAATTCCGCAAACACCTGTAACCTAGATAGAGTTCTAACATCCGTGGCGTCATAGCGTTTTAATGGATAGTAGGCGGGGTCGTTACACCGGCTGTAATTCACAGTCTTTCAGTTTGTTTTATTTGAAAATTGTGCTAACTGGGTTCGTTGAACTGCGGCTTGGTTACTGTGTTATGGTGGTATATGGTTATTATTTGATAGGATATATGTATGTGAATAATTTAGATTCTTTCAGCTTTCATTTATTTTTCGGTTAGTTTCGGTTATTAGAGAAAACGTGGTGTCATTCTGAATTTCGATGTTTTGAAAATTTTGACTGTTTATTGCAGTTAATTAGTATTATATATGTGGCCAGTCGTGGCCCAGTGGCACAAGAGTGTGACTGTAAACGACTGGTTGTGGGTTCGGCTCCCACTCGAGGCGTGCAAATTATATTTCCATTTTCTTCGCTCTGGTGTCGAGGCAAAGTGCGGCGTTAAGTTCCGCCACTTAACACGCAAGCCTCCGAATTCGGCGGAAAGTGGGGAACGGAGTGTCTTAACACTAGGTTCCCTCTGCCTACCCTGCTGTGTGCGGGATATAGCGTGAAGCTATTCTTTTTTTTTTTTTAATTAGTATTATATAAAGCATGCTCAATTAATATACTTATTACATTATGATCAAATATTTCTATAGTAAAAATATTGTATCGAATACAAATTTTAAACTGTAGCTGTAGTTTGGCTGTATTCATATGGATAGACTTGAATATTGGAAAATATGTTTTCAAATACAGAACTATACATGATGAGTACGCTTAAAGTAGCTTCATTTACTTGTTTTTACTTTATAAACAGGATAAAATTAAAAACAAAATCATATAAAAAAACCTGAATCACAATAATATTATTTTTTTTATTTAATTTATATATAAAATATATGTTGTTTTATGCGACTACTGTATAAAATAAATGTATACAGGAATATCTTAATTAGTAAAATAAATAAAAAATATGTAATCATAAATAATGAAGTACTCGATAGCAAAAAGTGTTGTCTACGTCCGCAGTTATCTAAAAAAAAAGAAAAATACATATTCGTTAACAAGCATCTTTACAATAAAAAAACTATTTATAATAATTAATATTAAAGAGCTTAAATGTCAAATAACGACTCCCTTTTGTCCCGTGGGGGGACGGGTTAAGAATACCATTCCCCCCCGCCGCTGGGTAGCGTCCCGTAAAAGGCGGGTAACCCAGTAGTTTGGTGGTAGGAGATTCGTTCTCCGACTGGCTCGCGACCACTATCATGTCAAAGACGAACCGCCAAATATCTTATGATGTGTTCCGGTTCGATAGCATGTAAGCCAGCTCTCCCTATTTCCACCATTCCCATCCTTCCTCCCTCCTTCTGTCCTACATTCCCAAGGCTGGCAACGCATCAGCAATGTTGTGGATGTCTATGGGCGAAGGTAACCACTTAACAACTTAACACCAGGTGGGCCTTTAGCTCGTTTGCCTCTTTATTCCATAAAAAATAACGACTATCTATAAATTAACAGTGATATTCACACACTTTCGAAATAAAAAATATAAAAATGTTTGTCAAATCGTAAATTTGTTATATATACTATGCCTCATAGCTTAACAGTCACAGAATTTGGACGGTTTCCAAGAGACGTGGGTTCGGATCCCGCTGCGCTATGCATACGATGTTTTTTTTTTATTTTATATTCTCTTATTTTTTCACTACGAATATATAATATATTTCTTTAAGAATCAAACACAATTATTTTTATATTTAGCACATGATTCGTAATGGATTTAAAATTTAATTTGAATGTATTGGTGTTAGTATAAACCGTAATACATTTATTACAATACAATGTATATAAATTATCATATTAAATTGAATTTGTATGAAAAACATAATAAAATTTTAAATTATACTCCTTCCTTTTTTGTTATAAAAAATCTAAATATTTTAAATCCCTTCTTATAATAATTACCTAACACTTGACGTCAGTTCCGCTTTCCACGTTTCCCGCCTTCCCGGTCGTCAACCTTGAACATTGTGACACATGTCATTCTTACTATTTGAATACAATGTAGATTAAGTTAAGCTTATTATAAAAATGTATTTACTGAATTCTAGTAATATAGAGAATATTTAAAAAATATATATCGTTTCTATTTGATATCAATATTTGACATATTCGCCATTTTATTGTTTTATGATAATGATTGGATTAAAAAAATATATTAATGAAACCTCTTTATTTGTGTAACATAATGCGTGATGTCAGATTCGATTTCCACGTTTCCCGCCTTCCCGGTTATTGACCTTCAATATAATGACACATGTCATTTTTAATTTTTATAATACACTAAATTTAATAAAATACATTATAAAAATATTCTAATAAAATTCTTGTATAAAATATTTAAAAAGTATATTTTATTATATTATATATTTTATTTGAAATTTTACCAACATATTATTTTTAATCAATCACAGATTAAAAAAAAGCATATCAATCAAACCTATTTACGTCTGTTACCTAACGCGTGACGTCAGTTCCGCTTTCCACGTTTCCCGCTTTCCCGGTCATCGACCTTGCGGGTGTGATATTGAATAGTTCATAGAACTGAATCGCTGTTGCTTGCTTATCTTGTTTTTTCTTTGCATATATTATATAATTAGATGACGCAAGAAGACTTTTTCTAACTATCTTAAATATTTTAAGTTATTTAAATCTGTAATAAGTCTGAATGTCAGCGTGGTGGTTGTGATTTCGATTCTCACTGGGGAATTGATTATAGAGATGTGTCAACTCGAGTTACTAACTCGAGTTAACTCGAGCTTATTTCCCTAACTCGGATTATAAATTTGAATACTATCGCCACACCGTATCTTGTTAGCTACCAGCTAGTTGTCATCATCAAATGTTCACGTCAAAATCTTGAATTACACTTTATTGTCAAATAGGCAAATAGAAGTAATATTTCAGTTAATCTGTCACACTCACAACAAAAAAATTTAAGGTTAAGGTAAATTCAAACCTACCTCACGTCAAAGAAGATCACATATAATTAACTTTGACAATTTATAATACATATACAAAAGCATTAACTGCTGGAATAGGCAAAAAATAGTATAAAAAGTAGTACAGAAGATAGATGAAAAGTTTTGGATTGGAGTCCGAATCTTTATATTGGTAGAAACAAAACAAATCATTTGCTCAGTTTCCTTCAGTTAACTCGAGTTACGTGAACTATAACTCTGATCTCTAATTGATTATATCATATTCATTTCTCCATTTTATCAGCTAAGAGTAAAAGCGGCGTCGAGTACCGCCATTTGACACATAATATCTTCGATTTCAGGCAGAAAGTGGAGAACGGAGTCTTTAAGTTCTCTGAGACTCTTGCTATATTGCTTGCTGTTATTTTTTTTTTTTTTTTTAATTGTAAAGTAGTTTGAAATATAATTATTTCGTATTACTGGACTTTAATTCAGAAATTTTGACATTAAAAATTGATGCAATCTTCATAAAAACCTGATAATAGATTATTAAATTGAATTACGGCAGAGCGATAAAAACAAATTTGTGTCACCTGAAACAGAACGTTAACCGTTAACCATCTTGAAATACACTTTTTTGCAAATATTTTGGAAACGGTGGTTGTTACCTTAAAATAAAATTGATATTTATGTATAGAATTTCCAATTTTTTCATATTGTTTTTTTTATTTTTTTAATACTTTTTAGATCATAATTATAGAGTGGTATAAAAACTCCGTTTTTTATAAAAAATAATATCATACAGAATACAAAATTTAAAATAAAGATCGTTCGATAAACTTATTTTTTTATATTGATAATAATAACTTGCTGTTAATTGGGTTATATTAAAAAATCTTGGATTAAATATGTCTATAAATATCTAATATCAAGCAATGTCTAAATTTCTGACTAGACTAGATTCTCTCTGACTTATTTACAGGAAAAAAAACGTGAAGCATAAATTTTAAAGGTGCAAATGTCACTTTACAAATAATCTAAAATTGGTAAAATTCAAGTATTGATTTTATTTTTGTAACTACGTAAAAACTTATTTATTTAAAAACACTTCTAACTGACCAAAGTCAAAGTCAAATAATTTTATTCAAAACAAGAAGTTACAGGCTTCACTTCTTGAACGTCAAATAGTTTACCGCTTGACCAATTGTAGTGAATTTTGGCATAAATATAGTTGATAATCTAAGCGTAAACAAATGTTACTTTATTTTTTAAAAGTGCGCCCCTGAGGGTTGCAATATAACGAAATAGTTCACGCGGTGAAGTCGCAAGCGGGCCGCTAGTCATTTATAAAATCTTAAATTAGGTAATAACCTTTAACACACATGCGTCTTTTCACAACTTTTTTAAATTGCGATATAGCGGTCTATAGTTACATTATATTCATTTACATTCATTTACATTCATTTAAAATGTTCTATTATTCAGTTCAATAATACTTAAATAAATCTATTTAAATGAAAACTTGTACACGTGTCTATTGTATGGTAAATTTAGAAATGAACGAGTGCCAATTTTTTTTACTTCGACATTTCCTCACTTTTGAAATTTATTATAGTTTTAGTAAATAAACCAAATTAAATTGAATACGTATTGTTTTTTTTGTTGTATTTTTAATGTAGTCTTATTGGAAATTGGAAAAAAAATATTTTTAACGAGTCAATCCATGTTTACTTTAAAATTGATATTTTTCAGAGAAAATCTAGTGACAACACGGAGTGTATCCTCCACTAAACCCTATTTTTTATCGAAATAGTTATATCGTAGTAAAGCTTTTTATGTACAAAATATTCGTTATTATAGTAACCGTTACGTTGTTTCATATAGGTATAAGTGTAAACATATGGCAGTGTGTGTAATAATTATTTTATTTAGTAAAATGCTAAAGCTAGTCTATTCTTATTAAAAATATTGGCTATCTTTTCTTTGTCTCCAAATAAATTTTAATTATGTATGCCAAATTTGCTCATAATTTAGTAAAAAGAAATCCAAAAGTTATTCTTTCACGTATAAATTTAATATACATTGAGATGTAATTGATGGAGATATGCTTGCAATTTTCTAACTAAGAAAAGATAGCTATTTTTCAGTACTATTTCTTATTTAATATTTTTAAAATATTATTCACACACTAAATAAATAATTTGTAAAAAAAAGCTATTGTTTTATTATTCTGAAACTTACAACATTCAAGAGTTTCAACAAAATCGTCTCAATAAAACTATATATAGCTTCACGCTGTATCCCGCACACAGCAGGGCAGGCAGAGGGAATCTAGTGTTACGACACTCCATTCCCCACTTTCCGCCGAATTCGGAGGCATTGCGTGTTAAATGGCGGAACTTAATGCCGCGCTTTTACCTCGGCACCAGAGCGAAGAAAATGGATATATTAAATATTTCTACTCCTCGAGTGGCAATCGAACCCACAACCAGTCGTTTACAGTCACACGCTTGTGCCACTGGGCCACGACTGGCCACAACACCATCCATATTAATGCCATGATATAAATAATTTAGAAAATAACCAAAATACAACATACCTTACCTTAATACCGTCCTAGTTAAAGTTCAACAATTTGAAATATGTATAGGCGTTAACGACTCCTCTAAATCGGTACTCAGTGGGCCAGTTCCTTCACCTAGTGATGTCATTATGATGAATTACAAGATTATGTTTCGTGCTAATAAAATGGCTGCTTTGTTTGGTTTGTAAGTCATTGTGGTTAAAAGTAGATTGTAATATAATTATGGTTTATCATATGATATTTCATTTTGCAAGGTAGTCAGAGAGAAACTAGTGTCGAGACACTCTCTGTATTATATGCTAAGTGGGGAATTCAACGCCACTTTTTGTTTTACCAAAGTAGGTAATTTAATCACGCGGCCAGGCGTGGCGCAGTGGCACAAGTGTGTAGTCACACACTAAACGACTGTTTAAACGACTGGTTGTGGGTGCGATTCCCACTCGAGGAGTGGAAATATTTAATATTTCCATTTTCTTCGCTCTGGTGTCGAGGCAAAGCATGGCGTTAAGTTCTATCACTAAACACGCAATGCCTCCGAATTCGGCGGAAAGTGGGGAACGGAGTGTCTTAACACTAGGCACCATGCTGTGTGTGGTATACAGCGTGAAGCTAAAAATTTAATTATAATCCTTCAACTGAATGGGAATTGAACCCACAACAAAGCGTATTTACAGTCAGGCACTGTCACAATCAGCCATAGCCTCAAAGAATTATGAAGAATGAAGAAACTCCTTAGTATTCCACGAATTCATATACTGATACCTATTGCGTTGCAGAGGAAGGTACTCAGAGCAATGCCTTGCGACTCTAGTGAAGGGTAAAGGGCTTTTAAAATTGCGCATTTAAGGCGGAAAATCTAGCGGCCTGCTCTCTGCCTAACTAAATTCGAAACGGTCCGAACGGTTTGAAGTATGTAGTAAAAATTAACTGATTATAGAGTATTCTGAGTTTTATTTTTCTCTGTTTATTACATAGTACTGTACTATATAGTTGACATAATAGGGTACTATATGGGAAAAAAGTGTAAAGCTGTGTGTGTTTTTATTTTTTTTTTTCAACCGTGAAGCCACTTTAACGTTTCAAAGAATGTGGAGCTCTTCTGCAATAATCGATAATCTACAATTAAAATTAAAAGTTATTAGCAACAATCGGTAATTAAAAGTTTCCACAATTCTAAATATTTTTAGTGAAATATTATATCTGCTTTGTAAATTTAAACTAGGACTTTCTGAAAATTAAATACATATTTTGTAAAATAATTGCTATTATAGGAAAATATTAAAATATAAATTAGAGTAAACGATTGTCCTATCCTCTTATTATATCCTCGTTACTGTTAGCAAAAGATAATAAAAGGACGTACTTGGTATTTACCATTTATCCCTAAGGAAAGGTTATCTTATTTCTAGGTCTAACATTAAAATAGCCCAGCCCAGTGGCACAAGAGTGTGACTGTAAACGACTGGTTGTGGGTTCGATTCCCACTCGAGGAGTGGAAATTATATTTTCATTTTCTTCGCTCTGGTGTCGAGGTAAAGCGCGGCGTTAAGTTCCGCCACTTAACACGCAAGCCTCCGAATTCGGCGGAAAGTGGGGAACGGAGTGTCTTAACACTAGGTTCCCTCTGCCTACCCTGATGTGTGCGGGATATAGCGTGAAGCTATTTATTTTTTTTTTTAACATTAAAATAAATTTATAAAGTATATTATAGTTACCTACATCATTACACAATTTATATAAAATCTCATTATAAATATTAGGTACAGAGGAAAAGCAAGTTCAGTATTCGACGCTCACTCGGAGAAATGATATAAATTTTAATCTAGCAGTAATTGTGACTTGGTCCAAGTGAAATTGAACAAAAAGTTATATTTTTAAACATTTTTAAAGTGTTATTCCACACTTAGGAAAATTGAAAAAGACATTTAAAGAAAACGTATAAAAATTTGAACGCAGCGGGATTCGAACCCGCGCCTCCTGAATACCGTTAAGGCGCTCTCAGGTGCTCTCTACAGAGATGCTAACAACATAAATAAGTTGTAATAAAGCGTATAAGAATTTCGACGCAGCGCATAGTAGAACGCATGGCTCAGTGGTGAGAGCGCCTTAACGGTATTCGGGAGGTGCGGGTTCGATCCCGCTGCGTTCAAATTTTTATACGTTTTCTTTTTTAAATGTCTTTTTCAAAAAGTTATATTTCTAAAATAAAAGTAAGCTAAGCCTAAGTTACTTTTTATTATGTCAGCTGTCTGCCAGTGAAAGTCCTGTCAAAATCGGTTCAGCCGATCCAAAGATTAGTTGGAATAAACAGACAAAAATATACATACATACATATGCAATTAGTGATAAGCGGTTATTTTAATATTACAACTAATTTTATATATTTGCATAGATTTCCTCACGCTGGTGGCGTTGAGTCCCGCCATTCAACATGAAATTTCGGGACATTTGAACGATCCGCCAGAATTCACAAAGCATTCAAAGGATCGCAAAGAATAGAGTGTCCCCACACTAGGCTCTCTCTCTGTTTAAAAAAAATACTGTTCAATACTTTTGGGCCCTACAAAAGTATAAATTTTTAATGTAAAAGGTTAGAAGTTTAAGATTGAAGCTCAAAATCTTAATCAAATGCTAAAAAGAATAAAATAAAATCCTAAGCCTAAATAAAAGGTTAATTTTTCTTTGTATTCAAACATAAATATTTTGTTCCGGTCTGTTTCTAATAACACGTGCGAGGTATTAGGCATTTTCATGACCGATATTATGAGTCAATATTAAAATTATTTTTTAACATGTTTTAAAGGAATTTTCTCCTTATGATAGTCCTGACTAAGATATCATTTTCATGCTTTCTTGTAATATTGTATTGTTAATAAATCTGTAGGCAATCAAAATCTGACTAATAAAAATAGAGCTACAAATGTAACTATATAAATTAATGAATAGACTAGTTTCACAGTATTTCCGCATATACTATACCTAGTGCGGCCAGTCGTGGCCCAGGGGCACAAGAGTGTGACTGTAAACGACTGGTTGTGGGTTCGATTCCCACTCGAGGAGTGGAAATTATATTTTCTTTTTCTTCGCTCTGGTGTCAAGGTAAAGCGCGGCGTTAAGTTCCGCCACTTAAAACGCAAGCCTCCGAATTCGGCGGAAAGTGGGGAACGGAGTGTCTTAACACTAGGTTCCCTCTGCCTACCCTGCTGTGTGCGGGATATAGCGTGAAGCTATGAAGCTATTTGTGGGAAAAAACGTGAAAAAAGCTGCCGAGGAAAAAGTTGTTTTCAAAAAGAGGCCATTGACACATTTCAAATTCGTTTTCGTTTTCAGCGCAGATAACATTTCTAGATAAGGTGCCGACTTGACAGGTAACTGGATTTTCGTAAATATGTAATAAGCTGACGCATTAGCCCAAAGAATTTGGGTCGTTTGAATCTTAAGACTGTGGATCAGATGACTGATAAGATTGATAATAATAAAATTTAAACCATTTTTACTTATTTCTAAGTATTTTTACTGTTTTCTTTTAAAAGTGGTTGCATAATTTCGTTTGCTTTGATGACTCTGATATAAAATTAATTTATTTTCAGTTTCCTTCAACTTCATACTGTCACAACTTTCCCGCGTGGCAGGTAGTGAAAGAGAGACCAAGTATTAAGATTTATCCAATTTCTTTCTCTCTTGTAATTAATTTCTTCTCTTCGAGACTTTGCCGTTTTATTATACGTATGGATATCCACAATGTTAGAGGAGCTGTGAATTTGATGCCGGCACTGGGAGGAAGGAGGGACAAAACATAAGAATAGTGGTAATATGGAGAGCTGGCTTAAATGTCCATAAACCGAAACACATCATCAGATATTTAGTGGTTCATCTTTGATATGATAATGCTCAAGAGCCAGTCAATGAACGAATTTTCTACTACTAAGTTATCAGGTTACCTTTGACGGGACAGTTCTTAACTCTAACTACGAGTTAAAAGTGCTAAAAAGTGTGTTGAGTTTATTTTCATTTTCCTTCAGTATTACGGAAATTTCTATAATACTTTTAGTATTAAGAGACACTCTTCAAGGATGGAAAATCTAGTCTACAAATTTCGTGATAGTTCTTTTGATCTTATTGTTGTCGACAACGATACTGGTAGGGTAAGAGAACAGAATACTCTGTCTCTTTGAAACGCGAGCAATATATGGATGCTTGAGAGGCACCAGCTGTGACAAGGGCGTCTTCTACGGGACTGAAATCTTGGCTTGTGATCATCAATCGAGCGTGGGGCATCACGCCTACATCTGGCAATATCAACTTGCGTTATCTGCTAATCACTCAGTAAGTAACAGAGGACTTTTATATTTGTATGTAGGTCTATATTTTTAAAATATTCTATAATCTTGCCTTTGAATGAAAGAGCCGTCGTGGCGCAGTGAACGATTATTATGTTTAAATTATTTTAATCTTCCTGCTCTGGTAAATTAAACATGGCGTTAAGTTCCGCCACTTAACACGCAATGCCTACAAATTTGGCGGAAAATGGAGAACGGAGTGTCTTAACACTAGCGTGAAGCTAAAAAAAACATACATTATACATACTATAAATAAAACCATTTCTCTCTCAAGTCTCTAATTAATTTGACAAAAAAAAATGATATCTAATATATTTTCAACTAACAAGCACCAATAAATCAATAATATGTATTTCATATTAATACAAACTAATAACTAAAGCTAATTGGTAATGATACAGTTGGCGCAAGTCCTATTTACGGTGATAGTGTAAACAGACCTAGATAGCGTGTTCCGGGTTCAATCCCCGCCGGTGGCATAATTTTTTAAAGGTCAATGTTCGAGTAAAATTGTTGCTAACGAGTTAAGGCACTGCTGTAACTGAAATATTTGCACAGTGTATATAATATTTTTTTATCTCGTATTTATATAATGTTATGGAATATACCTACGTGCTATAAAAACAAATACATTATAAGTAAATATTTTTTTTAGAAGTTTTAGAGGGGAACGCTTATTACCAGCCTTTTTTGTCGTTTGATTTGCATTAAATTTTGCACAATTGTCCGAATTCGATTTTATTTTCACCTTTAGGATTTTTTTGCAATGCAGAGAGCTACTTAATAAGTAGCTCAGTGGTGGAACTCAATGCCACGATTTATCTTGTAGAGAGAGAGAGAGAAAGAGAGATACTTTAATGAAATTAATAAAATTATGATACTCCTGATATATAATTGATCAATTCCCCAAGCGGAGAACGGACTATCTTGTCACTATGTTCTTTGACTACCCGTGAAGAAGAAAAGAATAACTTTGTTTTATTTGTTTTTTTGATGATTTTATATTTGTCCTCAATGTCAATTACTTCATATCAAATGTATTGTCCTACATACTTTTTCCTTATGATGTAGTCATATATATTTATTTACATTTACTTTCAACTAAGGAATCCACTTATCATAATGACATACCTACCTGTAATAATTATAATATGTGTGAGTATTTATTTATTACTGCTTCTAATTAAACTCTGAAAAATATTTATTAATATTAGGTTTTTTATTTTAGTTCTTTTAAGCCTTGTCCTTTTGTTCCGCATAGCAAGAGGCAGAGGGAGCCTTGTGTTTGTACACTCCGTTCTTCCTTGTTAACAACCCGAGCTTCCTCCGTTATTCCAGAGCAGGAAAATGAAAAATACTTAGATATAACCATTGCCCTTCGTTGGGATCGAACCTACAACGATTGTTTGTCGCTTTCCGATTGTGCAACAATGATTAGCTTCATGCTGTATCCCGCGCACTGCAGGGTACGCAGAGGGAAACTAGTGTTAAGACACTCACTTCCCCACTTTCCGCCGAATTCGGAGGCATTGCGTGTTAAGTGGCGGAACTTAACGCCGCGCTTTGCCTCGACACCGCGAGCCGAGAAAATGGAAATATTAAATATTTCCACTCCTCGAGTGGGACTCGAACCCACAACCAGTCGTTTACAGTCACACACTTGTGCCACTGCACCACGACTGGCCCCGACTGGCAACAAAGATCTCTATTTTATTCATCCAATTCCATAACTTAAAACATATATAGTTATTTATTATTATGCATCTAATTCAAGATAACAAAAACATGAATATTTTTACCTAAAATTTATGCTATAATTCCAAAAATATACCAAAAAAAATTAGCATACAAATGTTGCCTTAACAATTAAACAAAGTCGGTCAGCGATCGCGACGTGCGTCAAAACATAATCCACAGCTATTAGTATAGGTTCTGTTACCGGTTTAGACATGATGTATTGCCATTTTATAGGCCTGTTACAAACATATGTCTTCTTTAATGCGTCCATTTGTTCTGAGTATTTGTGGACTATGATTTCTTATGAATTATATTTAGATTACCTAGTTTTTTATAGTCTTTTTTTGTGTTGTGAACTTATTAGGCTAGACACTTTTTCACCCTTAGTGTTGCCTGTTACAAGGAATCTAGTGTAAAAACACTCCGTTTTTCACTTTCTGTTCAAATTTGAGCTTTTGTAGTCTTAGTATTTATTTCACTTTATATAAAAGTGTATAGTAAACATGTGTTATTTTATTAATTTGATATATTTTTGTTTTATCGTGCAACAAATATTAATGATATTGACTATGAGTGATGATAATCTTGTAATCCATACTTATATTATAAATGCGAAAATCTGTGTGTTTGTCTGTCACGCTGTCACGGCTAAACTTCTGGTCCGATTTGGATGAAATTTTGAATGAAAGTAGTAAAAGTGACTGGGTCTAACATAGGCTACTTAATTTTTATATTATTATTTCAAAAATTAACCTCTAAAGGGTTGAAATAGGGGACGAAAGTTTATATGAAAAATCTAAACCGCTTGACCAATTGTAATGAATTTTGGCATAAATATAGTTAATAATCTAAGCTTAAATATTGTATTTTTTTTAAATATGCTCAAGAGGATTGGAATATAACGAAATAGTTCACGCGGCGAAGCCGCGAGCGGGCCGCTAGTCATTTAATAAATACGATATTTTTTTTTTCAATTATATATGAAGAAAAATAAACTGATTTGCTCTTATATAGATTGTTATAAAGTAGCACTCTTTCAGGCATAGCCCTGTTCTAGACTTTCTGTAGATTTTAAACACTTTACAATATGTCAAGGTGAATGAAGAAAAAAACACTTAGGAACACTAATATATAGTGATGGTAGTACGTCAACGAAGCCATCGTGGTGCAGTGGATGGTTATGAGTTCGATCTCCGATTAGGAAATAATTATATTTAAATTATTTTATTCAATTTGTGTTGTATTTCGCCATTAAACACGCAACATCTCGAATTCGGACAATACAGAAAATAAAATATCTCGACAATTAGGTTCTCTCTGCCTAATTTGTTTTGCGGGATTAAGCGTGAAGGGAAGGGAAGTTAAAAAATGTACTAGTATTATTTAGGCCTCTTTTTAGAGCAAGCGATATAATTCAAAATGCCACAAACTATTTCACACCACATAAATATTTTCCAAACTTTAAATTATTACATTCGTAAAAATACTTGACGTGAACATAAACCATGCGAGTTATTTTACTTCCTCAATTCAGTAAAAAGGTTTAAATGGGTTAGAGGGGTGCAAAGACCTTATGTCATCAGTCAGGATTAGAGTATCACTCGTCGTCCCATTTAAAGTACAATTTTGTTTTGTGTGAACAATCTTTTATGTTTAATCCTTCCTTAACACAATGAGGGATTCATTGTGGCACAGTAGGTCAACGTAAACATGATAGTTATGGGTTCTAACCCCATTATTTAGAGTAGAAAAAAATAATTTTAAAATTAAAAAAATGAAATTCACGTGTAAAGGTATGTATTTGGAATTTAAAATCTTTGTATGTAATATGTAGTTATATTCATACGTACAAACAAATTACATTTCTGATCATATTATTTTACGAATTATGCATTTAATATTAATTAAAAAAACAAAAACTGCTTTAGGTTTTTCCCACAGAGCGATGTCAAGGAAAACTTAATGTACAGTGAGTAGGTAAGTAACGGCATTCTCCGTTTTTCGCTAAAAATCGAGACATTACATGCTACGTGGCCGAGTTTGACACCGCGCTTTATTTCTTCTGTGCAGACCAAGGAACATAATTTCATTTTGAACATGATTATAACCCTGAATGGAAATCAAACCCACAACTTAAACAGTTTGTATGTAGATGTTATTCCACTACTCTGCAATGGCGGAATAAGGCTAAAAAGGCTAATACATTACGGTCTTCCATATTTATCCTTTGTAGAAGCATTGCATGTTAGCTGGCGGATGTCAACGTCGCGGTTTGTCCGTCTAATTAACGTCACTTTAGTTAATATTAAAATTAAGATTGTCATCGCTTCGAGAAGTATTCGCTTAAAATGAATATTATTTTCATATACGTGGTAACTGAAATAGCTTAGAAAACAGTTAATATACCAAAGAATGAAAACAGTAAATGTCAAATTGTTTCGTTTTGTAGTAAATGCACTTAAGTTCAAAGATACTTTTTTTGAGATGTTTTTCTAATGCATCGCTATGTCATAAATTGTATTTATATACAAAATTTATATATAAAAAGACAATTAATATAAAAAGAAAAATAAAATAGACTAACGACCGCTCACGATACGAAACTTCAAAAATTTTCATATTTTTCATTTCTTATTTAAACCTTTAGAGGTATATATTTTTGATATAGGTAGATATTTTTTAAAAAAAAGTACCCTATGTTTAACTCTGGGTCTTCATCTATTTTAATTCCGAATTCCATCCAAATCAGGCCATCAGATTAGCCGTTAAAGCCTAACAAGCAGACAGACAAAAGGATAGACTTTCGCATTTATAATAATAGTAAATATAGATAAGAGCGATTCCCTTATCACCACCATGCCACGACCTTTAAGCGGAAGGGGTGGCCAACCCCTGAAATGTCAGAGACTTCCGGTCATTGACACGACAAATCGTTCCGTGTTTATATACAATTATTACGTCGGGCGTAACGAAGTAAATAACTTGTATGAATCATTCAACCTTGTTCAAGATCAATACATGAGGTAATTTGTAATAAAATAATATATTGGTATGTCTACAATCATTACTTATTGATTAGGTATAATCAATATTAATTATTTTTTTTACTCTTTCTTCTCTCTGGTTCCTAAAATACAATTTTTCGAGCCGAAAGTGTAGTGCAGTGAGTTTTGACACTATCTCTGATTCTCTCTCTGTGAAGGAAAAAACAAGAAGCTAAAATAATTAATTTATTAATATTATAAATTATATTTTTATTACATAAGATTTTTATATTGACTGACAGATTGTTTGACAGCCGCTCTGTTGAAATTACTTGGTGGAGAAAGCTAAAATTTGCCATATTGGAATTATGGGTTCCTTGAGAAGTTTGGGGAATAGGTACTAAGAGAGGATATCTTGAAATCTTCATGGCGATGAGAGCTAAAAATATACATTTTTTTAACATAGCTGGTCTTTGCTCTCACTGCATGGGAGAGGGGTTTCAGGGCCTTGCCCTCTGACCGTTGCGATCTTCTCCACCCACGGGGTAAGGCTTACGAGGCTTTGTAAAACAAATTTACACCATGGGTGATGGTTAAGTAAGGGGTTAGGCGGTTCGGAAATATATATTTTTTAAATAATATAATATATAGTACATATATATGTACTGTATTCTTTATTAAATAATGTGTTCTGTTTAATTAAAACTAATAGTTTTATAAAATTTTAAAATAATCCTAATAAAATAATGTTTTATCAGGATTATTTTAGAAATTTTATAAAACGGGAACGGGTGGGGAACGGAGTGTCTTAACACTAGGTTCCCTCTGCCTACCCTGCTGTGTGCGGGATACAGCGTGAAGCTAAAAAAAAATAATGTTTAAATTCCCAGCTTGTAGTGATTACTATTTTTTTATATTTTCAAAAAAGAAAGAACTAAGTGACGTGACACTACGTAAGTGATTCACAAAGGACTCGCTATATGAAATAAGTGTGTGAATAATGGACCTTTCTACATTACGTATAAGCAAAATTTTCCCTATACAAACGTAAAGGAAAAATTTGATATTATTCACCAATAATACAGGAAAATTACAACGATTTTGTTTGAAAACAATGTAACTTATCTTATTTGTTCATGGAATAATTAATAATTGAAAAACGTGTGTTGTAACACATGTTATACAGAGACACTAAAGTACAGTAATTGAAAAAACGTGTACTAAATATTAATAAATGAAAAAATATTATTTTGTTTTTTTTTCCACACCTTTCTGAACCTAGTGTCAAGACACTTTACCCACTAGACACCGTGCTTATCTTTCCAACAGAAAACGGGAAGCTGTTGATTGGCGGAACTCAACGCCGCACAAAAGTACACCTATATCATAACTTACCACCATCCAATTTATCTAATTTATACTGCTTGCTTTGCTTCTCTTTATTCTTGTTGCAGGTAAATAAAAAAAGTCATATACTTTGTGTTACAAGAAACTAATCTAGAAAATCTTTATTATAAAGCTGTGTTCGTGACTTCGTCCGCGTGAAATTAAACAAAAAGAAAATAAAAATAGCCTAACTCCCAGATTATTACATCAGTCATTTATCTACCAGTGAAAGTCCTTTCAAAATCTGCCCAGCTATTCTGAGATAAGCCGAAACAGACAGACAGACTGACAAAAATTGTAAAAACAATGATATTTCAGTATGTGTACCGTGTATATGCATTTAGTAATAAGTGGTTATTTTGATGTTACAAACACACACTCCAATTTTATTTATTTGTATAGATTTAGGTAGGTATATGTATTTT
This sequence comes from Dryas iulia moderata, assembly GCA_019049465.1. Taxonomy (NCBI): domain Eukaryota; kingdom Metazoa; phylum Arthropoda; class Insecta; order Lepidoptera; family Nymphalidae; genus Dryas; species Dryas iulia. Next base: position 7,853,634 of record CM032438.1, read on the forward strand.
AACCCACATTCATAGCCTGAAGTTTGCCATCTGCGCTAATATGGCGTCATACTCTACCAAGGTTGTAGGTTTGGTTTCAGACTGGTGAAAAATATATGAATAAATGATATTCATATAACAATATGAAATATTAAAAAAAATTATACCTATGTACATATATACAACTTTACTTTACTTTTTCCGGCATAGCAGAGTAGTCAGAGCGAATCTAGTGTCAAGACACTCCGTTTTGCACTTCCCTCTCGAAATAAAGACATTGCGTGGAACACAACGGCACGCTTTGTCTTAAGTAAGTCGTATTATTATTTATATACTATTTGAACCTTTTTATATCGATATATAATAAAATCAATATAAACGTTTAAATAACTAATCAATTTAATTTAAAACCTGCAAAAACATAGTATTTCATCTAATATTGGTAGAAAACAGTTAAGATACATAGAGGCCATCATCTTATGTGTTTTCTATAATATATTATACATATTAAAAAAAACTATGTGTATTTCTTCTTATAATATATTATACATTTAAAAAAAACTATGTGTAACACAAACACATACATAAACACATATTTGTCTGTCTGTCTGTACACAAATATACACATGTATATATTACGTAGCAAATTACGCAGGCCCTCACATTTCCTATATAAAAATTGCCGTTTACTCAATATATTATAAGATAATGTTTTGGTCGGTTCGATAACCGCGCGGGCGACAACCTTGCTGCCGACCTTGCCCGCGGGTGAACGACCAACCGTATTTTCGGGTGATTTTCTCTAACAAAAATGTTTTATTGACCAGAGATTGAACTTCCACAGCCCTCTTTTTCTAAATAAATTTAAGGGAAGGAGGGAATTGTTAAGGGGAAGTAGGGGTCAAGTGAAATGGTCGTTGGTAGCAATGTTTTGGTACTTTATTTTACATTATTTTACATTATCGTAGTGCGTTCTAGAAACTACTTGTTTAGTATAATATTTTTTGTGTAATATAATTAAATAGTTGTATTTAATATAGCTGTTGACTTGTGAATATAATCGGTTGATAGTTGTCATTGAAATATCTATAAAGCGTTTATAATTCTATTTCGTATTTAATTTAAAGTTAATTTTTTAGCAGCTGAGTTTCATATACAGTAGAGGGAACCTAGTGTTAAGACACTCCGTTCTCCATTTCACACCACTTGATTAATATTCAAATCATATAGAAATTTAAAAGATATTTAGTTTTATAGATTAAGCATAAATCATATATTACCTAATTTTTTTTTAGCTTCATGCTGTATCCCGCACACACCAGGGTAGGCAGAGGGAACCTAGTGTTAAGACACGCCTTTCCGCACTTTCTATCAAATTCGGAGGCATTGCGTGTTAAGTGGCGGAACTTAACGCCGCGCTTTGCTTCGACACCAGAGCGAAGAAAATGTAAGTATTAAATATTTCCACTTCTCGAGTGGGAATCGAATCCACAACTTTACAGTCAAATTTTGTGTCACTGCGCCACGACTGGCCCCTACTGTACATATTGCCTAATAACGTTAATATTATCTTAATTAACCAGCAAAAACACATACATAACCTAAGTGGTTGTTAAAAGCGTAATAATTTACGTCAACAGATAATGCAAAATTATAAATTATGGATGAAATGGCAGTAATTTGTCACATGATGTGATGTTTTGATTCCGAAATTGTATTTTTTGATATGATGTAATATAAGATAAATAGATTCGAGAATATTTCTTATTTTTTTTTACTTATTAATATACTATTGGCCGCCCAGGTCTTTGTATGGACGTCAATGAAAAATGTTTATCACAACTTATGAGAAGTCACCATTTCCTTATTTCTTATATTCTAACTGTACTATTATGGTTCCATGTAGCGTTAAAATCGATTATACTATAACAATTATTTTTTAATTTCCCATACGATTATTTATCAGAAAAAATGGTACAATTTTCATAAAATACAGTTTAAGCCAGGTTTTAGTAGTTTTGTCATATCATTACTAAGATTTGGGGCTAATTCCGACTTGTTTTTATTGTATTTTAAACTTGAAAAAGACATTTATAGAAAACGTATAAAAATTTGAATTGCTCAGTGGTGAAAGCGCCTGAACGGTATTCAAGAGGCGCGGGTTCGAATCCCGCTGCGTTCAAATTTTTCCTATGTGTGGAATCACACTTTAAAAATGTTTAAAAGTATTTTAAACTTATTTCTTAGGATTTCGTTAATAAAATGTGGAACAATGATTAGTAAAAAATACCTATAGAAGAATCTTCTAGTCTTTGTTCAATATGTAGGTATATCACAAACACTAAGCTATACCTAGATATATGACATGTTATTAAAACAAAAAAATATAAAATTTCAATTCAATTTTTTTTTTAAATTTGAACCCACTCCCACACCTAGCGCTGGAAAATTTTCCTTTTTTCTAATATCCTATGTATTACAACGCTTATGTAAACAAGGTTATAACTTTGTTACTTCTTTGTTATACATACATTAATTATTAATTAATTTGTATAAAATCGTAAAAAAAAAAAAATTAACTTTAACTTTATTAGTATTAGCTATATAGCGTAGGGTCTAATGTTTTTTTTCTTTTGTTAAAAATACCCACAAAAATAAAATCTAAAGGTCGTTACCACATATTATTGGCAAAATAAAGAAATAAATAAAAAAATAGAAGCTATGGACAATCAAAACAAAACTACGTATAATAAATAAATAAATAAATAGCTTCACGCTATATCCCGCACACAGCAGGGTAGGCAGAGGGAACCTAGTGTTAAGACACTCCGTTCCCCACTTTCTGCCGAATAAGGAGGCTTGCGTGTTAAGTGGCGGAACTTAACGCCGCGCTTTACCTCGTCACCAGAGCGAAGAAAATGGAAATATAATTTCCACTCCTCGAGTGGGAATCGAATTCACAACCAGTCGTTTACAGTCACACGCTTGTGCCACTGGGCCACGACTGGCCACGAATCCCAAAACTACGTATTACTGTTATATGTAAATAAGATGGACTTGGAAATGTACTAATTTTAGGCTACACATTTATTATTAATTTACTTATTGTATTATATTTTTACACCTATAATTTTTGTTTAGTTTCACGCTGTATCTCATACACAGCAGGGCAGACAGAGGGAACCTAGTGTTAAGACACTCCGTTTCCCACTTTCCGCCGAATTCGGCGTTATTCGGAGGCGGCGAATTGCGTGTTAAGTCTATTTTAGACTTAAATATCACTGTATGTGATATATAATGTATTTTATTATAAATATTTACAAGAAGAGTATCGTTGCCAAATATTATTGCAAAAATTAAAAAAAGGAAGCTATATTAATAAGATGTATGCGTAAATTGCAATATACGAACATGCACAAGTTATTAATTTTGTTATTGTATAAAACTAACATAATATGTTTTTTTTAATAATTCTATTATTCATATTTTATGTATTTTGTGGGGCCCGTCGTGGCGAAGAGGCACAAACTGCGACTGTAAAGCGACTGGTTGTGGGTTCGATTCCCACTCGAGGAGTGGGAATATGTAATATTTTCATTTCCTTCGCTCTGGTGTCGAGAAGCGCGGCGTTAAATTTTGCCACTTAACACGAAACCCTCCGAATTCGGCGGAAAGTGGGGAACGGAGTGTCTTAACACTAGGTTCCCTCTGCCTTCCCTACTGCGTGCGGGATACTGCGTGAAGCTAAAAAAAAATTAAAAAAATATATATATATATATATATATATATATATATATATATATATATATATATATATATATATATATATATATATATATATATATATATATATATATATATATATATATATGAATAATAGAATTATTAAAAAATATATATTGTTAGTTTTATACAATAACAAAATTAATAACTTGTGCATGTTCGTATATTGCAATTTACGCATACATCTTATTAATATAGCTTCCTTTTTTTAATTTTTGCAATAATATTTGGCAACGATACTCTTCTTGTAAATATTTATAATAAAATACATTATATATCACATACAGTGATATTTAAGTCTAAAATAGACTTAACACGCAATTCGCCGCCTCCGAATAACGCCGAATTCGGCGGAAAGTGGGAAACGGAGTGTCTTAACACTAGGTTCCCTCTGTCTGCCCTGCTGTGTATGAGATACAGCGTGAAACTAAACAAAAATTATAGGTGTAAAAATATAATACAATAAGTAAATTAATAATAAATGTGTAGCCTAAAATTAGTACATTTCCAAGTCCATCTTATTTACATATAACAGTAATACGTAGTTTTTGGATTCGTGGCCAGTCGTGGCCCAGTGGCACAAGCGTGTGACTGTAAACGACTGGTTGTGGGTTCGATTCCCACTCGAGGAGTGGAAATTATATTTCCATTTTCTTCGCTCTGGTGACGAGGTAAAGCGCGGCGTTAAGTTCCGCCACTTAACACGCAAGCCTCCGAATTCGGCGGAAAGTGGGGAACGGAGTGTCTTAACACTAGGTTCCCTCTGCCTACCCTGCTGTGTGCGGGATATAGCGTGAAGCTATTTAATTATTTATTTTTTATACGTAGTTTTGTTTTGATTGTCCATAGCTTCTATTTTTTTATTTATTTCTTTATTTCGTTAATAATATGTGGTAACGACCTTTAGATTTTATTTTTGTGGGTATTTTTAACAAAATAAAAAAAAACATTATGCCCTACACTATATAGCTAATACTAATAAAGTTAACGAAAAAAAAAAGTTTTTTTACGATTTTATACAAATTAATTAATAATTAATATTTATATGTGTTAAGTCTATTTTAGACTTAAGTATCACTGTATGTGATATATAATGTATTTTATTATAAATATTTACAAGAAGAGTATCGTTGCCAAATATTATTGCAAAAATTAAAAAAAGAAAGCTACATTAATAAGATGTATGCGTAAATTGCAATATACGAACATGCACAAGTTATTAATTTTGTTATTGTATAAAACTAACAATATATATTTTTTAATAATTCTATTATTCATATTTTATTTGTGGGGCCCGTCGTGACGAAGAGGCACAAAGTGTGACTGTAAAGCGACTGGTTGTGGGTTCGATTCCCACTCGAGGAGTGGGAATATGTAATATTTTCATTTCCTTCGCTTTGGTGTCGAGAAGCGCAGCGTTAAGTTTTGCCACTTAACACGAAATCCTCCGAATTCGGCGAAAAGTGGGGAACGGAGTGTCTTGACACTAGGTTCCCTCTGCCTACCCTGCTGCGTGCATTATACTGAGTGAAGCTAAAAAAAATTTTAAAAAATATATATTTTATATTCTGTCTAATATAAAAAAAAAACAACTATAGACAATCAAAACAAGACTACATATATATATATATATATATATATATATATATATATATATATATATATATATATATATATATATATATATATATATATATATATATATATATATATATATATATATATATATATATATATATATATATATATATACGCACAGTTCAATGTCTCTTTTATATGCTATTCCTATTTCAAATATCATATATAAATGAAACCCTGAGTGATTATATCGAAAGATCATTATTTTGCCTTTATGCTGCCATTGCTACAGGTTGCAAATACAAGAATCCCGTAAAATAACGATTTAAACGTTAAAGCCTGCCTCTTATGTGCTGGACAAAAAAAAGTACGCACCCAAGCTTGTCATATTGTCAAGAGTGACTGCGATGCGATTTCTCCCAACGAAGTTTAGCAAGGCAAATAGAATGTAAACGTAAGAATTTCACAATTTTCCAGCGAGATATCTCTTTTCTAGGGGCGAGTAAAATATTTGAAATCCGTAAGGCCGAAAATACAAATTCAAAATAGAAAACTGGTGATAAATGTCCAAAAAATAGGTATTTGAAAAGGCAGATTGGCCGAAAATGTGAAATAAGTGAAGGTGCCATGTGAAAACACTTGCGAGAAGGTTGAATAAATAGTGATAATCAATAATAACAACGAAAAAGGGAGTAATAGAAAAATCATTGCGGTGGATGATCGAAGAATAATCGAAGAGGTGAATATAAATCCACCATTAACCAGGCGTGCAATACTCGAGAATACTCTCTTGAATGTATGTGATCGTATGATTCGGAAGAGACATCAACGAGCGGACTTAAACAACAGTTTCACACAACGTCATCTTCCGACTCGCAAAGTGCACAAAATCAAGAGCCTTGAATTCACCAAAAAATCGCGTTTATAAACCGATTTCTTTTTGGAAAAAGTATTTAGAGTAATGAAAGCAAATTTTATTTATTTGGTCATGAACGACATGACATGAGTTTGGTGCAAACCGACGAAACAGCTCTCCAAAACAAATTTTTATAAGATAGTCAAATACGGATGAGGTAGTGTATTAGTTATGGGGTGTCTTGCCTGGTTTGGAGTCGTCAATTTCATACGTATACGTGCTCTATATATAGAGAATTATGACCGTCGATGTCTATATAGATATAACCAATGAAATTTTTAAAGAATCATCGCTGAAAGAAGAATGAAGAAGATGAATTCATCTTCTAACAAGAGAACGATCCAAAACATTTGGCTCGGAAGAATAATTTCTTTCCGATCTTCCAAAATAAATTGTTGGACTGGCCTGTGCAATCACCGGACTTTTAAATCCGAATGAAAATTTATGGTCAATTTTAGACCAGAACGTCAATAAAAGTGACGTGTCGAATAAAAAGAAGTTGTTCGAATCTTTGACTGAAGACCTGGGAAAAATCGATCGGCAATATTAATTCACGTTGTTCAAAACTATGCTTCGACGTTCAGAGGTTCTTTTCGCAGCAAAAGGTGGTCATACAAAATATTACAAACGGGATATGATCATTTATTTGGTGTTTTTCATAAGTGCGTACTTTATTTTGTCCACTCCAATAATGGCACCCTGCGGGTGATATATTTTTTTTATGCCGTATTTATTTTATTTTTATTATGATTCAGTAAGGATGAGTAACTAATCTCACAAACTATCGTTGAAACGGTTGTGGAAGTACATCCTTTATTGTTTTCATAAGTAAAATAGCACTAATTCAAAAACTTTCACATAGTGGCGTACTTTTTTTTGTCCAGGACCGGAGATGAGAGAGAGAGAGAGAGAGAGAGAGAGATGAGAGAGAGAGAGAGGAGAGAGAGAGAGAGAGAGAGAGAGAGAGGAGAGAGAGAGAGGAGAGAGAGAGAGAGGATAGATCTATAGATATAGATATATATATAGATATAGGAGATGATATATAGGAAGATATATATAGAGATAGAGATAGATATAGATAGATATAGATGTTTTAGTTATAGATATATAGAGATAGATATATATATAGATAGATATATATATATATATATATATATATATATATATATATATATACATATAATTTTTTTATCATTCACATAACCTTAAAACGTCTAATCATATAAATATATAACGTCATATACTAAAATAAATTCAGTCTCACATAGAAGTCAATACCACCCTGCGCCCTCACACGCACACATACGCACGTGTAAAATACACGTAGATACAGTGTAAATGTATTGTGTGTGCGTGTGTGCGTAGAGGTTGTCGACCTGCGAAATTTCGGCGCTAACTATTGCACAATTATTGTATGTATGTATGTATGCCTTAGTTTGGTCGTGAGATTAAAAAAAAATGTTTTTTTTTTAATATAAATGTCTATTATGGTATAGTGGTAATAATAGAACTTTGTATTGGAGTTCTTTTTTCGTTTTCGTTCGTAAAGTAGATAGGAGGCATTGCGTGTTAAGTGGTGGAACTTAACGCCGCGCTTTGCCTCGATACCAGAGTGAAGAAAATGGAAATATTAAATATTTCCACTCCTCGAGTGGAAATCGAACACACAACTAGTTGTTTTCAGCCACAAGCTTGTGCCGCTGTTCCACGACTGGTCCAGATATGTATATGTTATAGTTATTAAGACGAATCGTGGGTTCGATTTCCATGCAAAGAAATAATTATATTTAAGCTATTTTTATTTCTTCTTACTTAATACTGAGGACAACATAGAATTACGCCACCGCTTGGTGGTAAAGTCTTAATTTCGGGTGGAAAGTGGAGAACGGAGTGTCTTGACACTAAATTTTCTCTGCCTGTTATAGTAAATAGCTAAAATTATAAATTGATCAATCAAAATCAACTGCTGCTATATATAAAACTAATAATATTCATTAATATTGTTTATTCTATAAACTCTTCAATGTCAATTGAAGGTCAATAAACTTTTTTTTTTACCCTTATTTTAATTCTAAGAAAAGCTTTATAGTCATTTATGAATCATAAATCCAGTACTTTGCGTTGTACTAATTAACATAACTTATTCCCTTGGAACCAATACCTACGAACGAACAATACATATAAATTTTGAAATGAAACTATTTTTAGTGGCCGGTCGTGGCCCAGTGGCGCAAGCGTGTGACTGTAAACGACTGGTTGTGGGTTCGATTCCCACTCGAGGAGTGGAAATATTTAATAATTCCATTTTCTTCGCTCTGGTGCCGAGGTAAAGCGCGGCATTAAGTTCCGCCACTTAACACGCAATGCCTCCGAATTCAGCGGAAAGTGGAGAAGCTAAAAAAAAAAAAAAGGAATTAAAAACAAAATTAAAAGATTTTTTTATCCTTGATGCAAATTAGGTTTATGATATCAGGTTTTTGCTATGAAAATATTTTATTGACAACAGATCCGGACACGTGTGCAAATGTTCTCAAAGCAAACTTTAAAAAGTAGGTCATTATAGAGATATAAGATTTTTTTATAATGAAATACAGAAATAAGTAAAGAAACTGAGAAGACGGTTTGTTTTCCGCTTCCTTCTTCATTTCGTATGTTGTCAATATACATTCTCCATGAAGCTTTTAAAAAAAAATAAGATTTCAAATATTTTTTTAGTAAATACTAAATATGTTACACATTCGTGAAATTTCATATCCAAATAATATTTTTAGCGTTAATATAACATTTTTATAACTTCTTATAGGTACATATGTATTACATATATCTAGTTTGTTTGGCATTCATTGCCATTAGTGCCAGTGTATCACGAGCCTCACCTTACTACGTCATCGACCATTGTTCATTAAAAAACGAAAAACGTAAATATCAAAATCTTTTCTTCTATAATATTAATAGTAATGACGAAATAGAAGCATAATGGACGTCTGTTTGTACGTGGTGGATTATGGGTTCAAAGTCCACTTTGCTTTATATTATTACTAGCGGCCCGCTAGCGGCTTCGCCGCGTGATCTACGTAGCTCTTTCGGTATAATGCAACCCACGGTGGTGGATTTTTGAAAAATAAAGTAGCCTATGTTTAACCTTGGATTATCAACTATACATATGCCAAAATTAATTACAATCGGTCAAGCGGTGTAGATTTTTCATATAAACTTTCATCCCCTACTTCAATCCTTTAGAGGTTGATTTTTGAAAAATTAAGTAACCTATGTTAGACCCAGTCATTTTTACTACTTTCATTCTAAATTTCATCCAAATCGGACCAGTAGATTAGCCGTGAAAGCGTGACAGACAAACACACAGACATTCGCATTTATAATACATGTATGGATAAGTCCATCATAATACAGTGGGCAACATCTAACTGTTAACTCGATGATTGTGGACTCCATTCCCACTCTGGATAATTATGTTAAAATAATTTTCGTGTATGGTATGACAAATTGCAGCGTTTAGTTCCGCCACTCAATACCGTTCCAAATCTGAATGGAAATCGGAGAATGGACGACTTCAATTGTATTAACTAAGGTAACCTTGCTGTAGGTTGGGTGTGGAAAAAAAAATACATTGTATTATATCTTATTTATGTAATATTTTAACGGAAATATTTAGTTTCACGCTGTATCCCGCACACAGCAGGTTAGGCAGAGAGAACTTCGTGTTAAGACGCTCCGTTTCTAATATATTAAAAATTATAAAATTATTTTTCAAAATAAAGAATTCATCGAAAATTGTAGCCCAATTTTACACTTTATATTTATTTAACTTTATGGATTACACATTTTATTTCGCAACAGATAAGATATACTTATAGAGCCAATGTCACTCTAAAACAAAAAATAATTAGACTAACGTCTTCCCAAATCTAAATCTGAACCTGGATCTGAATTTCTTGAATCTGGACCAAATCTCAGTAATTAAGGTTGATTAGCACTTTGTAACATAAAATTTATGTTTTCGTATATATTGTTTGTATAAAACCTAATAATACATTACTCTTTTCCCGATAATCTGTCAATTTTATAGAGCTTGCAAATTGGGTGAACTAAATTTGTATATTATATATTGTGGCCAGTCGTGGCCCAGTGGCACAAGCGTGTGACTGTAAACGACTGGTTGTGTGTTCGATTCCCACTCGAGGAGTGGAAATATTTAATATTTCCATTTTCTTCGCTCTGGTATCCGAGACAAAGCGCGGCGTTAAGTTCCGCCACTTAACACGCAATGCCTCCGAATTCGACGTAAAGTGGTAAATGGAATGTCTTAACGCTAGGTTCCCTCTGCTTACCCTGCTGGATGCGGGATACAGCGTGAAGCTAAAAAGTTCTATTAAATTAAATAGCTTCACGCTATATCCCGCACACAGCAGGGTAGGCAGAGGGAACCTAGTGTTAAGACACTCCGTTCCCCACTTTCCGCCGAATTCGGAGGCATTGCGTGTTAAGTGGCGGAACTTAACGCCGCGCTTTACCTCGACACCAGAGCGAAGAAAATGGAAATATTAAATATTTCCACTCCTCGAGTGGGAATCGAACCCACAACCAGCCGTTTACAGTCACACGCTTGTGCCACTGGGCCACGACTGGCCACAAGTTCTATCATTTACCAAATCAAATAAGAAGCCACTTTACCCATACTTATATTATAAATGCGAAAATCTGTGTGTTTGTCTGTCACGCTTTCACGGCTAATCTACTGGTCCGATTTGGATGATATTTTGAATGAAAGTAGTAAAAGTGACTGGGTCTAGGCTACTTAATTTTTCAAAAATTAACCTCTAAAGGGTTGAAATAGGGCATGAAAGTTTATATGAAATATCTAAACCGCTTGACCAATTGTAATATATTTTGGCATAAATATAGTTGATAATCTAAGCTTAAACATAGGCTACTTTATTTTTAAAAAATGCGCCTCTGATGGTGGCGATATGTCGAAAAAGTTCACGCGGCGAAGCCGCGGCCGGGCCCCTAGTATATAATAAATAAGAAGTAAGCATCGATATCTAACCGAAATATCTCTTACTTTAGCATAATAGATAATAGATATACAAGACAATCGTAGCGAAAAGCTTCCAAGAAACAGAGGTCAAAGGCAAAAGTTATTATCAAAATGATTTCACGCGTGATCGCTTAGAAAAACCCTAAAACATCATACCCAAAAATCTATATAAATACAAGGAAAAATCGCACTTATTATTATAAAAATAGGGATGAAGATGTTTTGATGGGATTTTCACAATATATATTGGCGATGGGAGGTCATTCACCCGAGGTCTGCAAATTCATTTGGGTTAATGAACTCGATTGAAAATAAAACATTAGTTTACGTAATGAAGTATTGTCAGTGATACGCTCCTTTGTTAGTGTTTAATCACTATTTTATTATAAGTAGGGGAAAAAGTGACACTAATGGGCGTAGTGTCTTCTAATATCTGTGGTATAAAGAAGTACCAAGAGTAAAAAATAATGCAATTTTATAATTTTTTAAATTAATAATTAAATGAGTTCCTCTTCAAGCGTTATCTTATCACGGACACGAAATTTGGTTCGTTGGTAGTCTTAGTTATAAATACAATATCAGTTATAGCAGTTACAAAAAAAACTTTAAAGTATATGTGACTACAGACATTACAAGTTTTCAGATTTCCTTTGTCGTCGTCGTCGTCCTTTATCAATTAATTCGAAATTTTTCGCTGAAACTCGAATCTGTTTCAATTGCTTAATTTACAAAATATAATGCTGTCATTCAATTAGCCTGTGTGGCCAGTCGTGGCCCAGTGGCACAAGCGTGTGACTGTAAACGACTGGTTGTGGGTTTGATTCCCACTCGAGAAGTGGAAATATTTAATATTTCCATTTTCTTCGCTCTGGTGCCGAGGTAAAGCGCGGCGTTAAGTTCCGCCACTTAACACGCAATGCCTCCGAATTCGGCGGAAAGTGGGGAACGGAGTATCTTAATACTAGGTTCTTTCTGCCTACCCTGCCGTGTGCGGGATACAGCGTGAAGCTATAAAAAAAAATCAATTAGCGTATATTTCAATTAAACTGTAAATTATAAATAAATATAGAAGACAATTTTCTATCTCACTCTTTGCAATTAATTCACTTCAACGAAAAAAAAAACTTTTGTTTGTATTTTTATTTTCTTTCCTTCTTTATCCTATATATAAACAAGCAAAAGGCCTACCTGGTGTTAAGTGGTTACCTTCGCCCATAGACATCCACAACATTAGAGTTAGGAATGCGTTGCCATCCTCGGGGATGTAGGACAGAAGGAGGGAGGAAGAATGGGAATGGTGGGAATAGGGAAAGCTGGCTTACATGTCATCGAACCGGAACACATCATCACATGTTTGGCGGTTCGTCGAGCCGGTCGGAGGACGAATCTCCTACCACCAAGCTACTGGGTTACCCGCCTTTTGCGGGACGCTACCCAGCGGCGGATCGGAACTGTATTCTTAACCCATTCCCCCACAGGTATTGTATTTTTTTTTTTACGTGCAATAAAGGTTAAAATTTAAAAATGACAATAATACAATTTATTTGAATTTAACTTTAACTTGAGTCACTCACGTTTTGTGATTAGAAAAACCTTTCCTTGAAATTATTATTTCATGACCGTGTTGTGTTATAATTGCAACCGCAAGTGCGCACGAGAACTGAGCTACCTACGGATGATTACCGAAACACTGTAATTATGAATCAAATGTTCCGAATAGATGTATTTATGCATTTTAAGAGGTGTAGGTTCATATCTTGTGCTGTGCTTGTTCGCAATGATTGTAAGTGTTAATGCTGTAAATAGCTTTATACTTATATAAAGAGGATCTAGTGTCAAGACACTTCGCACTTTCTTTTATTCTCTAAGGTTTTAAAGAATTGTATGTTGGTTAGCGAAATGCATAGCTTTCTCTTGTCCTAAAAAAAGAAAAACAGATGAAAATAACTTGTCTATTAAAAATTAAATGAGGAAGAATTAAATGGAAATAATTTAAATATAAACCTTCCCCAAGTAAGGATCGAACCCATAACCATTGCATTTACAGTAAGACCCTGCCTTACTTATCCTCTTATTAATAAAAAGATAATATATCAGAAATTATTAACAAGTGGCGCCAGTCGTGGCGCAGTGACACAAGCGTGTGACTGTAAACGACTGGTTGTGGGTTCGATTCCCACTCGAGGAGTGGAAATTATATTTCCATTTTCTTCGCTATGGTGGCGAGGTAAAGCGCGGCGTTAAGCCGCTACTTAACACGCAAGCCTCCGAATTCGGCGGAAAGCAGGGAACGGAGTGTCTTAACACTAGGTTCCCTCTGCCTACCCTGCTGTGTGCGGGATACAGCGTGAAGATAAAAAAAAAATAACAAATAGCTCTGTTTTGCTTTTCACCTATCTCGTATATTTACTACAAGAGATAGACAAATAAAACAAATTGAACGCAAAAAAGATTTCAAAGATAAATTTAGAATTCTATAATGCGCAAAAGCTTTTAAAATATTTCTATACATATGTACAAAAATATCAAGAGTCGTTTTCACAGGGCTTTAACCTGTAACTGTACCTAATGAGTGGTCGCTAATGTACCGGTGATACGTAATCAATTGTAATGCAATGCTTGGTTAGTTGAGAATAGGATTACAGGCAGTTTTACGCTTTTTCACGCATAACAGTAGTCAGAGAGAACCTAGTGTTAAGACACTCCGTTCTCCATTTTCAGCCCCAAATGCTTCAAAAATAACGTGCAATACGTTATGTGATGGAACTAGACGCCATGTTTTATTTTAGGTACTAGAAAATTGTAGGAAAGACAATATAATCGTTCCTTCGAACGGGATTCAAACCCACAACCATTGCGTTTACAGTAAGACGCTGTCGGACTGCGCTTCGACGGCGTTATAATAGGTTAACAAGCAGGTGTATATATTCTATATACATAGATTAGAAGGTAGAAAATTTAGTTGTTGTTAGTTTTTTAATTTAGCTCATTTAGTTATATTACAAGCAAAGATATGTATGGGAAGGTAACGATACTTTGCAAAATTTTTTTTATTGAATTCTGAGTAAATTGATCTTAGAAGTTAGCTCTCCCTATTCCCACTATCGCAATCGTTCCTCCCTCCTTCCCTCCTTTACCTTTAAGGCCGACAACGCATCCACAACTCTAATGTTATAAATGTCTGGATGTCTATGGGTGAAGGCAAACACTTACCATCAGGCGGTCCTTCATCTCGTTTGCCTCCTTTAACCAATAAAAAAAAACAACGTTTAATTTTTAAAAAAAATGTTAAATTACTTATAGTGTTATTATTAGAACGAAATAAAAAACGTTTTATCTTTCTTTTTCGGAACGAATAATTTAATATAATTTCTAATATATGTAAATCAATTTAAATAAAAAAAAAAGATTAATTTACCTTTAAACCTTTAAGAGGATTATAATATAACATGTATATTTTTATGTAAACAGCAAGTAAATTGTAATTTTCGTATCGTTTCATCCTGTCTACGTTAGGTTAGGTACACTCTGTAGGACTTTGACTCGCAACAGGTCGTGCACCTCGGCGCCAGCTTCTACAGCCAAATACTTGATAATGATCATATTGAAAACAATGTGCACATTGTTTACCTTAATAACAATAACAAGTGATAAAAACTGTTTTTAGCATCTTTTATATATAGCATGGGAAAAAGAGAGACTTAAGTGTTAAGGCACTCCGTCCTCCATTTTCCACTCAATAGAGACATTGCTGTGGACGTCAAAGTTGTATTTTTTTTAATAAATAAATAATTTAAATATTTCTTCCCCAGGGGATGGCGTTTATCCGCATAGCAAGGTAGGTTGACACAACTAAGCGTCGAGACACTTCGTTGTCCACTTTTCGCCTATATTTGGATTATTGTGCTTATTGACGGCGCTTAACGCCAGACTTTGTCTTTTTCATCTGAGCGAGAAATGAAAACAATTAAATTATGATCATTGCACGAAATGGGAATTGAACATGCAACTAACCTGTGTAAATACAGACACTGATAATAACATATTTTTCCCGTGGGGGGACGGGTTAAGAATACAATTCCCCCCCGCCGCTGGGTAGCGTCCCGTAAAAGGCGGGTAACCCAGTAGTTTGGTGGTAGGAGATTCGTTCTCCGACTGGCTCGCGACCACTATCATGTCAAAGACGAACCGCCAAACATCTTATGATGTGTTCCGGTTCGATGGCATGTAAGCCAGCTCTCCCTATTCCCACCATTCCCATCCTTCCTCCCTCCTTCTGTCCTACATTCCCAAGGCTGGCAACGCATCCATAACTTGAATGTTGTGGATGTCTATGGGCGAAGGTAACCACTTAACACCAGGTGGACCTTCAGCTCGTTTGCCTCCTTTATTCCATAAAAAAAAAAAAAACAAAATAACAATGACCGATTATGTGCTTATACTGCTTATGCTATAATCATATGTATAATTAAGCTGACTCCATCTCATAATATATTTTATATGCCAGTATTTATGTAAATACTTTTGATGGATTTATCCAAAATTTTCATTTATTAAAGTAATAACTATTGTTTTAACAAACAATATTAAATTTTGGTCAAATAATCATTCGACGCAGTGAGAATCGAATCCACAATCAAACAATAATACTCAAGAAAACAAATAAAAAAATATATTAGTAATAAAATATCCCAAACCAATATTTTCCAGATGAACCTAAATATGCCAATGGCCAGTCGTGGCGCAGTGGCGTTGTGGGGTCGATTCCCACTCGAGGAGTGGAATTTATATTTCCATTTTCATCGCTCTGGTGTCGAGGTAAAGCGCGGCGTTAAGTTCCGCCACTTAACAAGCAAGCCTCCGGAAAGCCTGCAGAAAGCGGGGAACGGAGTGTTTTAACACTACGTTCTCTCCGCCTACCCTGCTGTGTTGTGCGGGATACAGCGTGAAGATAAAAAAAATATGTAATGATTCATTTCTCTACTCAGGTGAACAAGACAAAGCAGGTGATCTTTATACCTCGTAACCACCTAAACCTCTTATTCAGTCGAAAAGTGGAGAAAGTAGTGTCTTGACTTGATTCTCGTAAATATCCTTATGCAGAAAAAAACATGATGCTGCAGTATCGCTTGGTATTTTCCAGATGAACCCAAAACGTTCCTCAGAATCGTAATTTTTGAGATATTTTTAATACGTGAGAGTATTAACCTCTAAATACGTATTCGGTATTGACGTGGAATGATGTAAGCACTTCTGCTTTTAGATGTTTCTTTGGCTATGTATAACGAAATACCTGTATACGTGTATTTTTGGGTATACTTTC
Source organism: Dryas iulia moderata (assembly GCA_019049465.1). NCBI lineage: Eukaryota > Metazoa > Arthropoda > Insecta > Lepidoptera > Nymphalidae > Dryas > Dryas iulia. The sequence continues at coordinate 7,870,272 of CM032438.1, forward strand.
AGTCATATATATAATATAGTATTAATGCTGTTAACTATCTATTATTACTTTAAATGTAAATACTTCCGGTATTCAAAATTTTTCTTTAGTTTCACGCTTCTTCTCTCATAGTGGGGTAACAGAAAAAACTTAGTGTCAAGACATTCCGTCCTCCATTGTACGGACGTAACCGAGACACTGTATCTGGAGTGGCGGAACTTAACACCGCGCTTTTAGGTACCAGAGCGAAGAAATGGATATCATTTAAAAATTATAACCACCGAGTTGAAATTCAGACCCAAATCCATCATGTTTCACGTCACCGCGGCGTCATATATTCAATATTCGTTCTATATTTGCTGGTTAATTTATTCCCCTTGGCAAAATAGTCATGTATTATTTTTAAAGTATTACGTACTTATCCATTTGCATAACGATTGCTATTAGAATATTCACGCCCAATATCAATAATCGATCCTAATCCAAAAACTGCAACCTTACTTTAATTGGTAGATCAATCTAAGGTTTATCAATCTAAGATTTATTAAGGTCGATTATAGATACTGGCCGTTAAAAACATCACATTAGGGCCTCGTAAGCGGATGTAAATAAGCATTGGTCTGCCATGAACATTTGCTAGTCATGCATACGTTTTATTTGAATTGACAAAAAATCAGCGCCCATGAAAACAGAGATAAATCTTCATAGTTTTTATCGCATAGCACTATTCTCTACCTCCTGCCTTAAACATTGCGTGCCGGGTGCGTAACTCAACGCCGCACTTTGTTCGACCAGGAATTAAACATCATCAAATATAAGTAAGTGTGGTATGAGAAGTACTTAGTAACTTTACACTGCAATTTGTGCACCCCTGAGTATTGTGATTGTATGTGCCTTAATAGTAAATTGGTATGTTCTTATACTGGTGACCATATAGATTAAAAACCGTCACGCTGTATCCCGCACACAGCAGGGTAGGCAGAGGGAACCTAGTGTCAAGACACTCCGTTGACCAATTTTCGCCAAATTCGGAGGCATTGCGTGTTGAGTGGCGGAACTTAACGCCACGATTTGCCTCGACACCAAAGCGAAGAAAATGGACATATTAAGTATATCCCCTACTCGAGTGGGAATAGAACCCACAACCAGTTGTTTACAGTCACACGCTTGTGCCATTGCGCCACGACTGGCCTCTATAAAAAATATACAGATCTAGACCAGAGTTGGGCAATTCACGGTCCGTGTAAAAAAGTTATGCGACCCGCCCAGTATATAAATAATATATTTAAGATATTTCTTTAGAATAATTATTAAGAAATAAGATAGGCACATCTTCAAAAAGGTTCCTAGTCTTGTTCTCACACAGCTTAGAGTAAATCCAGTATCACTACCGAATTTCATGTCCATAGCTCATATACGGTAGGAGGAAATAGCTTACAATGCTATTATTTCTTTTATTTAATTGATCAGTAAAAGGACAAAAATTTCATATAAAAATTTACTTTGGAATTCAAACACTTTTTTGAGATAAAAATGTAATTATAAAATCTCGCCATTCCGTCGTGACTTCACTTAACGCCGTTTAATCACACTTTTTGCTCAAAAATACCAATACATAAAAAATAATTTTACAAATACTCAAAAATATATACAAAAAAAATAGTTTTTTAAGCAAATTCAATAACAATTTTGCCAAACTACGTTCAATTATAGCGAAAAAAACAGGTGTTAAAAGTATATTTTATCAAGGCGTTATCAGCGAGTCGCCGAATATGCGCACGCGCACATGGCGAGAAGGTCGCCAAGTTCGATGACTTATTGCGCAATAATGACTCATTTTGGGAGTTAGTTTGGCTGATTTTTTTTTCCTTATATATTACGTTGTCATAATGATAAGGAAGTAGATTTTTTTATATTCTAGATTTTTTTATATAGAATTGTTCGCGGGAATAATATGTTTACTTATAATTTCTTAGTTGTTTATGCTGAAATAAAAATATATAGCTTCACGCTATATCCCGCACACAGCAGGGTAGGCAGAGGGAACCTAGTGTTGAGACACTCCGTTCCCCACTTTCCGCCGAATTCGGAGGCTTGCGTGTTAAGTGGCGGAACTTAACGCCGCGCTTTACCTCGACACCAGAGCGAAGAAAATGGAAATATAATTTCCACTCCTCGAGTGGGAATCGAACCCACAACCAGTCGTTTACAGTCACACTCTTGTGCCACTGGGCCACGACTGGCCACTCATTTATTTATAATATACAGAAAAAAAAAACATTGAAAACCCACTCAGGAAAAAATATGTATTTTTAAAATATGTTTATTTCCCTTCTGTGAGAATTGCGCTATGGATTCACCCGCCCAACATGCAATATGTTGATAGATTTTCTTTACCTGCTGCAATATGCTGTAAATATGTAATCAGAGAGCCTAATGTCAAGAAAATCCGTCTTTTTTTCCTCCCAAATACGATGACATCAGTATTGAGTGGCGTAACTAAACGCCGCGGTCTTTAGGTCACCAGAGTGGAGAAATGGAAATAATTTAAATATATCCATTTCTCCACTATTTTCCGAGGGGGAATCATACCCACGACCATTGTGTATTCAGTCAGACGATGTTACATTGAGTCACGATGACCTCGACGATAAAAATGATGAAAATGTGTAAAAACTAACTAATAAGTCATTTTCCCACGATAATAAGCGGGATTAAAACCTGCACCTCGTTCGTGAATGCATAGCTTAGCAGTCAAAGCATTTTAGATATATATAGTGGCCAGTCGTGGCCCAGTGGCACAAGCGTGTGACTGTAAACGACTGGTTGTGGGTTCGATTCCCACTCGAGGAGTGGAAATTCTATTTCCATTTTCTTCGCTCTGGTCTCGAGGTAAAGCGGGGCGTTAAGTTTCGCCACTTAACACACAAGCCTCCGAATTCGGCGGAAAGTGGGGAACAGAGTGTCTTAACACTAGATTCCCTCTGCCTACCCTGCTGTGTGCGGGATACAGCGTGGAGCATTTTAGATAGTTTCCAAGAGGTACGGGTTCGGATTACGCTGCACTCAAAATATTTTAAACGTTTTCTTAAAATATCTTTACTATTTTTCTAAATGTATGAATAACAATATTAAACGCTTAAAAGTTAAAGTAAGTCATGACAATAACTCATCGCTACTTGCACTGACAGCGTAAACCTGACAGAAACTATTACATTCTTGATACAAATAACAATATAATATATTTAATTATATTATAAATGGGAAAGTCTGTGTGTTTGTCTGTCACGCTTTCGCGGCTAATCCACCGGTCCGATTTGGATGAAATTTAGAATGAAAGTAGTAAAAGTGAGTGGGTCTAACATAGGCTACTTAACCTCTATAGGGTTAAAATCAACCTCTATAGGGTTGAAATAGGGGATGAAAGTTTATATGAAAAATCTAAACCGCTTGACCAATTGTAATTAATTTTGGCACGAATATAGTTGATAATCTAAGCTTAAACATAGCTACTTTATTTTTTAAAAATGCGCCCCCGAGGGTTGCAATATAGCGAAATTCACGCGGCGAAGCCGCGAGCGGGCCGCTAGTATTTAATAAAACATAAAAAGTGTTATTTGATGACAAGTTAATACGCGTAACAATCTGCGACGTAATAGATCGTTGAGCGATGCGCCGTCGTCAGTAGGTAAGGTAGACTCGTATCTAATCAGTAATAACGTCATCAATATGTCTTTCAACAAATATGATATATATAAAATTATATCGTGGCCAGTCGTGGCCCAGTGGCACAAGCGTGTGACTGTAAAACGACTGGTTGTGGGTTCAATTCCCACTCGAGGAGTGGAAATATTTAATATTTCCATTTTCTTCGCTCTGGTGTCGAGGTAAAGCGCGGCGTTAAGTTCCGCCACTTAACACGCAATGCCTCCGAATTCGGCGGAAAGTGGGGAACGGAGTATCTTAATACTAGGTTCCCTCTGCCTACCCTGCTGTGTGCGAAAAAAAAAAATTATATCGTAAATTTCATAATAATAAGTACTTGAATCGAGTCATTCAAAAATTCAAAACTTGAATTGCACTTTGAATGTTTTGAATATGAAAATTAGAAGATTTTTTTCCAGTTTCAGGTCTTTTTCACCCGTAGAAGAATAGACAGAGAGAATTTAGTGACAAGATACTCCGTACTCCATTTCCCGTCTGAATTCTAAAAACATTACATCTTATCTGATGGTTCTGGGTTCGTTTTCCATCTGAAGCAATTCTATTTAAATTATTTTCATTTCGCTGTTCTGTTGACAAGCTAAATTGTGGACTTGAGTTCCGCCACACAACACGCTATGTCTCAGATTCAGGTGGAATGTGGAGAACGGAGTGTCTTGACACTAGGTTGTTTTTACCAATTAGAATATTCGGAGAACGGAGTATAGAACGGATAGCCTACACTGCTGTATGCGGGATACATCGTGAGGCTAAAAAAAAAACAAAAAATGAATATTCGGGAAGCGTAAAGCTAAAAAAAAATAACACAAATATTCAGTGGTTTACAATACAAATTTAAATTAAAATTTATTGTTAGAGCTACTACAGTCTTAGCAGCATATTCTTGGTATACGTGAACAAGGAGCTATAAAAATCGAAGGTCAAAATATTGTTTTTATTGCGCAATATTAGATCAGTCAAGTAAACGGAAACTTGTTAAGGATATAAAAATGACTTGCGAAAATATATTTAGGTTTCAATTATGTTGTAGGGTTTGAGCATGACTCATCATGTCGGGTATAATCTTAGTTACCAATACATAGAATATTTAAAAAAAAACAATGCTTGTTTTCCGTATAGCAGGGAAGTCAAAGAGAACCTAGCGTCATGACGCTCGGTTCCTCAATATTTTTTTACTTTACCTTCACGCTGTATCCCGCACAGAGCAGGTGTAACCTAGCAGGTGCAACCTAATCCATCAAGTGAAGACACTCCGTTCCCCACTTTCCACCGAATTCGGAGGCAATGCGTGTTAAGTGGCGGAACTTAACGCCGCGCCTCGACACCAAAGCGAAGAAAATGGAAATATTAAATATTTCCACCCCTCGATTGGGAATTGAACCCACAACCAGTTACTTTACAGTCACAGTTTGTTCCCCTGCACCACGACTGGCCCTAATTCCTCAAAAAAAGGGGGAAAGGAGGAAAAAAGTACCTCAATTTCTGCCTAAAATCAAGATGTTGAGGTTGGATAACGAAGTATTGACGAACTTTTCGTGTTTTGTATTAGATCCTTGAGCAGAGAATTGAAAAGAATTTACCTACATCTGATCATTTTCAGTAGGAATCGAACCCACAAACCTGGTGTCAGACGCTGCCACACTGCGTTAAGACAGCCTCGAAAATATTATTACATATTAATTACATTAAATGATAACAGAATATCTTGACACTATGTTCTCTCTGTTTGCTCTGCTACATAGGAAATAAATAGTTTTGTGCATTTTGAAACGGCTCCTCACGCCTACACTTGTGTCGCTACGACACTTGCACTAACCCGAGCTTTTCTCTCCGCAACATTATGGGTCTAGCTATGTGAAGTTAACTCTATGGATTACTGAGAAATTTCGTCTTTTGCAATATCATTGTATTTGATAATTCAATATGTATTTGAAAAGAGACTATAATTATAATATATCAAAAAAGCAAAGCAAGCAAGCAAAATTAGTGGTTGAGAAGTGTGAGCTAATTACTTCGTCTAATTTTTTTAGCTGCGCCAATTACTGGTAGTACGTGGTAGGTATTGTATACAAAAAAATTATAACCCTACACTTGTTACATTATTCAGTTTTTATCTGACTACCCTGCTGAGTGGTAAAAATTTCAAAGCTGAAAAATTTATATATAATTATTTTCTCCATTAGCCGTACAAAGTAGAAGCATCTTAGAGCACGTTCTTTTCTCGCCATTTTAAACGGAAGTGCATAATTTTTATAATTTAGTAATCCATACTTATATTATAAATGCGAATGTCTGTGTGTTTGTCTGTCATGCTTTCACGGCTAATCTACTGGTCCGATTTGGATGAAATTTAGAATGAACGTAGTAAAAATAAGCAAAATTAAAAATTTTGAAAAAACCCACGACGGTTTAATTGTAATTGTAAAAGGATAAAATAACTATAAATCCCCCGCCTAAAAGAATATATGTAACGAGATGATGGGGACGGCTTCGTCGGGGCTGCCATTACTTTAAGTTTGCAAAAACCTTCTCATAGGTTTTCTTGCTTTTAAAACAGGTTTGGCAAAAAAATTAAACATTAATATGGATTTACAGTTTTGATAACTGGTATTTTAAAGACTTTAAAACGAAATCTATACTGTTAGCTACTATATTTAAAATAGAGGTTGCAACTGGCAGCCCCCGACGAAGTCGTCCCTATCATCTCGTTACATATATTCTTTTAGGCGGGGGATTTATAGTTATTTTATCCTTTTACAATTACAATTAAACCGTCGTGGGTTTTTTCAAAATTTTTAATTTTGCTTTTTTTCTTAAACTTTTTAAAGTGAATAGATACACATTATATATTATTACATAATATCGAAATACTTTATATTAATGTTCATGCAAACCCAAAAGAAATTATAAACCCAATGCTTTCTGGTTATCAAATGCTTATTGCAGCGCCCCCTGGTGAGGTGTCACCATGACACATATACGAGAACACGCGCTAATTAAGCCTGATCCTATCTTTGATAACTGCATCCAAATCGGACTTGTAGTTTAAGCTTTGCATAATTAAATGTTTAATGCAGCGCCCCCTGGTGAGTTCTTGACGTGAAAAAAAAACCTAAAAACTTACACCAAGTAAAGGCAACTCTAATACTAAAAACTCTGCCCAATCGGACTAGTAGTTGTGGTTTTGCATTAAATATTACAAACAAATGTTTACTGCAGCGCCCTCTGGTGAGTTAACACGATAAAACATATCCAAGAACATGCACTAATTAAACTTGAACTTATCATTGAAACTGCATCCAAATCAAATTCGTCATTTTATCTTTGCACAAACAATATTTTACTGCAGCGCCCCCTGGTGACTTGTCACCGTAATATAAATTTAAAAACATGCTCTAAGTAAAGCGGAATCTAATACTGAAAACTCTTGACAATCGTACTAGTCGTTTTGGTTTTACACAAAAAAATAGAAGCAGCTACGTACTGCAGCGCCCCCTAGAGAGTTGACACATACATGAAAATATGCACTAAGTAAACATACATGACACATATATGAATATATGCACTAAGTAAACTTGAATCTATCATTGAAAACTGAATTCAAATCGGACTCGTAGTTTTAATTTTACACAAACAAATGTACTTACTGCAGCGCCCCCTGGTGAGTGGTCACCGTAACGTATATATGAAAAGAAGCACCAATTAAACCTAAATCTATCGTTGAAAGTTTCATCTAAATCGGACTAGTAGTTTTTGCTCTGCATAAACAAATGTTTACTGCAGCGCCCCCTGGTGAATTTACATCGTAACAAAAAAACAAAAATCTTAAAATATGCATGAAGCAACGTTGAATCTAATTCTGAAAACTCTAGTCAATCGGATAAGTAATTTCGGTTTTAGACAAATAAATACAAGAAAAATTTTGGTTTAACACAAAAAAATACAAGCATATGCTTACTACAGCGCCCCCTGATAAGTAGTCACCATAATATATATATGAAAAGATGCACCAATTAAGCCTGAACCTACCTTTGAAGGTTACATCTAAATTGGACTAGTAGTTTTTGATTTGCATAAACAAATGTTTACTGCAGCGCCCCCTAGTGAGTTTTCCCCGTAACAAAAAAAGAAAAATCTTAAAATATGCATCAAGCAAAGCTGAATCTTTTTCCGAAAACTCTTTTCAATCGGATCAGTAGTTTCGGTTTTAGATAAATAAATACAAAAAAAGTACAAACAAATGCTTACTGCAGCACCCCCTGGTGGTTTGACACGATAAAACATATCCAAGAACATCCACCAATTAAATCTGAATCTATCACTGAAAATCTATCGAAATCAGACTACTATTTTTTGAGATAATTGAAAACATTCGTTTTCACGTTAAATGCTTACTGCAGCGCCCCCTGGTGAGTTAAGGCAATAAGACATATCTAAGAACATACGCCAATTGAGCCTTAACATATCATAGAAAACCGTATCAAAATCGGACTTATAGTTTTGGAAATAATTGACATAGTAATTTGCACAAACACACAAACAAACAAACAAACAAACAAACAAACAAACAAACAAACAAACAAACAAACAAACAAACAAACAAACAAACAAACAAACAAACAAACAAACAAACAAACAAACAAACAAACAAACAAACAAACAAACAAACAAACAAACAAACAAACAAACAAACAAACAACCTCTCACCCCAAACACATATACAGTCGCCGTTCCGTTGCGGGTAAAAATAACTGAGTCTAACATAGGCTACTTAATTTTTTAAAAATCAACCGCTAAAGGCTTGAAAAGGGGGATAAAAGTTTGTATGAAAAATCTAAACCGCTTGACCGATCGTAATGAATTTTGGCATATATATAGTTGATAATCCAAGGTTAAACGTAGGCTACTTTATTTATCAAAAATTGACCACCGAGGGTTGCAATATACCGAAACAGCCAGTTAGATCACGCGGCGAAGCCTCGAGCGGGCTGCTAGTAAACAATAAATTAACAATCTTAATTGAATCGCAATAAAACATAATAAATTGTATTCACTGAGTCATCCCCTGAAACTGACTCACGTTGTGCCACTACGTCACACATTACGGGTATTCGGGTGACGCATACTTTCACCGGCGGGGGATTTTCACTCGCTATACTTTTTGAACGCCATTGTCAATTCTCAGAACTTTTTTTTTGGTAAAAGTTAATATGAATATACAAAATGCTTAAATTAGTATGTCTATATATAAAGAATAATCTAATATGTTTAATAGTATTTTCTCGTTAAATTGGTCGTTCTGAAAAGAACACTAGATCAGATTTGGATACATGTGCAAATTGTTATAGGCTGACTTAACACTAGATTTTTTTAGTTTCACGCTTTTTTTTATTTTTGTTTTTTTAGACGCCACAGACTCGAGGTCCGTGTACTTTCCAGCTTTTTTCCTTTTTCTGTTTGTGATTTTTTTCTTGAATTTATTTTAGCGAGTACACTCGGTCACACGTTTCTTAATTTATTTGTGTATGTGTTTTGCCGAATTCGGAGCGAAAATGAAAATATTAAATATTTCCACTCCTCGAGTGGGAATCGAACCCGCAACTAGTCGCTTTACAGTCACATGATGGCACTGGCCCCATAATATTTTATATAATTTAGTGAAAATCTATAACATTGCATTTTGAGTGGCAGAACGCAACGCTACGCCTTGTTTTGTCATATAATTTTAAATAGATATACATAAGTGTGTACTAAATAAATAATTTGTATGCTAATTGTTTGACATAACATACGGTATGTCACTGACTCTGATACTAGAATGTTTGCTAGTCAACCGCTTTAAATAAAGCGAATATATATATCATAAACTTCTTCACTTACCAAATAAATGTGAGGGACGGAGTATCTTAACACTAGGTTCCCTCTGTCTACCTTGCTGTGGGATACAGCGTGAAGCTAAAAAATATATATTATAGAGTATTTTTTTTTCATTAAAAGAGAACGGAGTATTAGCACACTAGATTGTCTCTGCCCACCTTCTTATGCGGAAAAGGCATGAAGTTGTTTTTTTTAAGTATATCTTCAAAAGTAATTTGTCAAAATTATAAAATGCATAACTGCATTTTTGGCACCAACCAGTTGTGACACAAGAATTCGATTGACTCACAATGATTGACACAATATACAAAGGAAAAGTAAATATATTTGAGTATTTTAATTTATGTGTGAAAATAACTATACATTTTAAACTCAACATCAAAATCCAGCAAGCGTTCGATATTTTTCAATAAGTATATTATTTTAATTATTCTTATTTACTCTACATTTTAAAAAATAAAGTATGTTGAGCATTTTGGCTGGAGCGGAGAATCTTAACACTAAGTTCTCTCTGCTTACCTACACGGAAAAAAGAGATATTATTATTAAATAAAAAAAATGATGTATACAGACACTTCTCTTATAAGAGTGGGAAAGAAAAGATGGTTATATCCCTGCTCATTATATTGTTTATTGTAAAATACTACCAAAAAGTATAGAATGTTATTTAGAACAGTAAAAATGTATGTTTTGGTAATTATAATTGCAGAACTCTAGGTATAACCTTGCATTTGAAATGTTATGTATGTGTGTTTTAAGTTTTTATTAGGCGAAAAATGGAGCTGACATTTTTGTTTATTTACTTAAAAAGTCCGTAAACAAAATCAAATTAAAAACCTTTTATTTCTTATATTTATTTATTCATATTTATTCATTTTATTATAACAATTTTGTTATATAAAAACAAAAGGCAAATAAGCACATTCAAAGATCAGCAAAATTAAAAATTACATCATTATGTAAATTAAAAGTGGCCAGTCGTGGCCCAGTGGCACAAGAGTGTGACTGTAAACGACTGGTTGTGGGTTCGATTCCCAATCGAGGAGTGGAAATTATATTTCCATTTTCTTCGCTCTGGTGTCGAGGTAAAGCGCGGCGTTAAGTTCCGCCACTTAACACGCAATGCCTCCGAATTCGGCGGAAAGTGGGGAACGGAGTGTCTTAACACTAGGTTCCCTCTGCCTACCCTGCTGTGTGCGGGATATAGCGTGAAGCTATTATTAAAATTAATTATGTAAATTACGCGAAATGCGTAAAACATACGTAAATAATCTACATATACTTATATAGAATTATATTAATAGATCTTAGCATGTTATTTATCTGTGATTCACAATTTAATAGTGAGGAGCCTTCGAAGCGGCTTCGTCATACAACAGTGACGTTACTGTGTTTTCCTTTTACATAGTAGTGAGTCACCGCCACCCTCTACGTAATATGATTTTCTGATAAATGTGAATAATTTAAAATAATATTTTGTAGTATTATTCATGATATAGTTAAAATTGTAAATTTTTGTTATTTTCGTATTGGAACAAGCTAAAAGTGTTTCTTAATTAAATTAAATAAATAATTTATGAAAAAGGTAAATTACTATAATTTCTTATATTTTTAGCGACGTTCTTACAGGAAACCTAGTGTCAAGGAATTCTGTTGTTCCGTCGGAATTCGATACATTGTGTTGAGTGGTGTAACTTAACGCCGCGTTTTGCCTTATTCACTAAAGCGGGCAATTGAAAATATGTAATTAAATTATCAATCGATAATTTCAGTAGGGATCGAACCAAAAATTTTCATTGATGAGTAAAAAATAATTTAAACGAGATTATTATTTCAAAAAAAAATATTTCATCTTCTAGATGTAGTAACTTAAAATTCACTATTTGAATCCAAAAGGAAGAAACATAAGGAGAGACGGTTCCCCAATTTATTACAGGAATACAAATTGTAGAATAGTACCTTTTACAGGCTACTAACTTATAGTAAACAAATATTAGAAAATTACTTAAAACAAGAATAACGCAATAACAACTTGTTTCTATAAAAAGAACGCCAATAGTTACGTAAGGAAAGTGCCCAAGTTCACTTCCCGGTTGATACATATTTCCGAGGTTCAAGGCTCGGTAATTACACATTACCGGAATATTACGTAAAGCGCCTACTACTTACTTTATGCTCGTATCTGAGAAAACGATCGACTTAGACTTGGTTTTTTGTTATTATATTTTATTTTAACATGTTATGAGTTTGACTGTAAACTACTGCACACAGCATGGTGTCCCGCACAAACAGAGTGAACCAAGTGTTAAGACACTCCGTTCCCCACTTTTTGTTGAATTTTGGAGGACGCATGTTAAGCGTTGGAACTCAACGCTGCGGTTTACCTCGACACCAGAGCGAAAAAAAAAGGAAAAAATAAATATTTCCACTCCTCGGGTGGGAATCAAACCCACAACGAATTGCATTTACAGTCAAACTTATATGCTCCTGCGCCACGGCTGTCCTTAAATGATTAGATATTATTTTCATTGGTGGTTTCACCTAAGGTTAAAGCGTGGCGTGGAGTTCTGCCACTTTTTCTATTGCCTCAAGTTCAGACGGAAAACGGAGAGCGGAGTGTCTTGCCACTAGATTCTCTATGACTATCCTA